>CM076981.1:40633677-40756883 GCA_039105355.1 Benthosema pterotum | reverse complement strand
AGGCAAGTAAGCATCAGAATAATACCAGTTGTTGTTGTTGAAGTTACAACAGACACGCAGCATGCCTGAAGCTAAAGGGCTGACTCAGAATTTTCTGTTTTCAATGATGAAATGGTGTTGGTTTAGTGGTGCCACATTGTAGTTAGTTAGTAGCAGTAGTAGTGTTTCAAATTTGTCTTAAATGCCACCATCGTTTGGTGGGGCAGTCAGAGCATTTAGGGGAGCATTGCCCTCCCACCCATGCCCAAGCCTATATTCGGCCTGGCCTTGGTGATATTTTTCGCCCCCATACTGCCCGCCCTCCTAGAATGAGTCCAATCTAGTCTTTCCTTATTCCACCCATCACGTCTCTCCAGTAACCCCCCCACCACCACCACCACCACACTGCCCCCTGCCCACCCCTCCTCACCACTCCTCCAGCCCCTCTCTCTTATCTTCTCTGACTCCCTTCTCATGCCAGGAACAGTGAACGCTGCACAGTGGGTGTCCGCCGCCATCGAGTGGGACAATTACGCCCGTGGCCTCTCGAGAAATTGCGTAGGAGTCTGGGAGAGCTCAGAGAAGGAAAAAAAAGGCACAGATGAAATGCGAAGGATGAAGAGGCAAGAGTGAAACAGAAACATGGTCTTGGCAAAAGGAGCATTCTAGAAAATATGGCACGTTTACTGGAGAGAAGGGAAGGGTGATATCCCAGATCAGTGGTTTTCAATTTCAACCTTTTTGATACCGGGGCCCACTATGTATTCAGCATTTATGCAGCCGCGGACCACCATTTGATGATGTTTTAAGCCCCCACACAGACCCAAAACTAAATATTTCTTTTGTTTTTGTCCACAATACCAGGCTGGATTTGGGGAACAAAACCATCCGACATACAGATCAAAATGACCATAATCTTCTGCATTCTCTAGTTGTCTAAGACTTTTTTTTTTTAAACATATTTTTATTCGGGTCAGCAGGTATATTACAACAGGTACATTGCAAATAGTATATATAAAAACATGACCCTTATTTTTATATATATACCCCCCCCCCCCCCCCCCCCCCCACCACGAGGCTGGACATATAGACAGTGTGTAATAAAAAAAGAATCTCATATATATGAAGACAATGAATAAATGTTGGTAGACACTTGAAATTGAAGACAAAAAATGGTGATATAGACGATGATAACAATAATGATAATTCGATAGATGGAATATAGAGAACATTTGGTCAGAGGGAAAAATCTGAAAAAAAAAAAATAAAAAAATAAAAATATAAAAAAAAATAAAATAAAAAAAAATAATAAAAAAAAAAAAAATAAAAGAATGAAAAAAAATTAATAATAAAAAAAAAAAACCCTTCTGTTATAAGCATATAAAAGACTTGGTTGGCTCATGCGAAATGACATCCCAGATAATATGTATTAGGTTTTACATCCTGCACCATCTAGAAACCCGCACACCCAACGCATAACACCACTCAGTCAGGCGAAATGACTCCACCCTGCTTACATATGTTATCAACGGTTGCCAATAGTTAAAGAATTTATCAGAACATCCCCGAATTGTAAATTTGATTTTTTCCAATTTTAGAAAAGACATAATGTCTAATAAGCCACAATTAGCAGAAGGAGGTGATTCTCCCTTCCATTGTAAAAGTATTCTCCTGCGGGCTATTAAAGAGGCAAATGCAATGACATCAAGTTGTTTTTTGGTCAAAAACTATATTTTCCTCAGGAATCCCAAATATCGCAATGTGGGGACAAGGTACAATTAGTTGTCTAGACTTGAGCTAATTCAGGTGTGATGAATGTTTTAACTCTTGAGTGTAAATATTAAACCAAATGGACCCTTGCGGGTCCATTTGGTTTATTTTTACGCTCTCAAAGAGTTGCCATCTGGTTAACCTGTTGAAAACCTCTGTTTCAGATGAAGCGGACAAGATTGGTTCTTTAAAACGTTTTCATACGATTTCATTTTATTTTTGCTTTTGTTTTTGCTCAACCAGTGAAGGACTTTCAATTTGACTTGTATGCGCCTTACGGACCACAAATTTGTCCATTTGGTTCTATCTGTACACTCCGAGAGTGTACTCTTACAGAACAGCAAAAGGTCCATTTGGTTCCAAACTACCATTCAGGTGATGACAGCCTGGAACCCTCAAGGACCCCTGGGGGTCCCCGTACCGTACCACCTTTTGGCACCACCGATAGATGAAAAGCGCAGCCATTACTGTCACAGAGTTTGTCAGGAAAAAGACATCTGTCAGAATAATGTTATTATGTATTAATACTGAAATCCAATTGTTTTGCCTAAAGCCACAGCCGTTCTAAACGATCTACGCCGCGCCCATGATTGGTTCAAGCTCATCTGATAAGCTTTTTAGATATCAATCTATCTCGCAGTTGAACCATTTACTGTAACCGCCCTGCAATAAGAATTTGTGGTATGGGATTGAATTGCAGAAAATAGACGCAGTGCAGCACATTGCTTTTTTTTTTTTGCAATTTATTTTGAAAATGTTAGTCTAAATTGGCATGTCCAAAATAGGTATTTCAGGTTTAATGCGGATAAGGGGGCGGGGAAAGCAGCGGGAGGGAAAAAAGAACGAAGAAGAAAAGATGCTATGCATTATTTGATATGCATGTATATTATTTCTCTCATAATTCAAATGATATAGCAATCAGGCCTCGGGTGGGGAGGGGGTGGTGGGAGGGGGGGGGTGGTTGGGTTGAGAGACAGGAGAAATATTGCTTGGCGTTTTCAGCTGTTCGGTAATTATTATTTTGCGGGCAGAGGAACGCCCAGAGGCTGATGAAAAGAGCTATAGTGGATCTCCTCTACTGGGCCCTCTGAGAACACACAACGAGAATCACTCCATTAACAACGGGCATCATGGTGTGAATCTCCATTCCCAGGGTTTGAACTTTTTTAATAGTGCACTGCAGAAAACATGTCTGCGGCCAAACATATACGCGCGTGCGCATGAGCGCGCGCACACACACACACACACACACACACCACACACACACACACCACACACACACACACACACACACACACACACACACACACACACACACACCAGTGTGTGTGCCATGCGCCAACTGCCATGCGCCAACTTGCTCACCCTGTGCTGATTTTTTTTTTTATTTGATCTGTGCTGTTGTACAATTTACAATTTAAGCATTTATCAGACGCTCTTGATCAGAGCGACTTACAATGGTGACAATTTTAATCAGGATTTACAACACATTTTACAATAAGCGCAAGCAAGTATTGCCAGCAAGTACTGTGGGGGTTGGTATGTAATACAAGTGCTATAGGCCGAGATGGAGTCTGAAGAGGTGTGCTTTCAGACTGTGGCGGAAGATAGGTAGTGAGACTGTGGTTCTGTTTGTGGTGGGAATGCATTCCATAGTTTTGTTCGGATACTGTCAAAAAGTCCTCATTGTACCTACATACATTATGGCTTAAATTCAGGGGTTTTCAACCTTTTGACTCCAGGGACCACCATTTATTCAGCATTTGAGCCACGGACCACCATTTGAGGACATTTTATCCCCACAGACAGACCCGAAAAATGAAGATTTCTTTTGCTTTTTTGTCCCATCTTCTAGTTGTGTAGATCTGGGCTAATTCAGATGATGAATATTTTAACTCTTGAGAGCGTAAAAACGAAGCCAAATGACCCGCAGGGTCCATTGGCTTTCATTTTTACGCTCTCAAGAGTTACATCTGATTAAACAACTTAGCCTGGGGACCACCTGGAACCCTCTCAAGGACCATGGTGGTCCCCGGACCACCTGTTGAAAACCCCTGGCTTAAATGATCATTCAGTGATTCACCCCAGGAGCGTGCTACAGTGTGGATTGTAGTGAACAGGCCAACAGCAACTCTCATCTGATTGGATGAAGACTTTTCCACCCAAAGTCCACCGGGGCTAAGGGTGCGCTTTTTAGGACTATTAACGGTAGTTGCGGAATTTACTGTATTTACCCCAGCGAAACAACACTGGTCAGTCCTCACTAGCATCTCGACTTGACTTCATTCTTATTTTCAGAAAAAAAAAAAAAAAAGATTCCAACGAACAAAGCAGTTATAGAAGTGTGCAAAGTGCACACAATTCCATCTTTTAAACCTTTACAACAGCTTTGAGAGCACAAAGGGAGAAATAAATGTTTCCACAAGGTATACATTTTCGGTAGCACCGTGCCGCGATTGGCTGAAAAATGACAGATTCCAGTGGATTAACAAACCGCCTTTTGATAGTCGCTCTGGGGTACCCTGGATCCAGACTGGTTCATTTTGCAGCATGGATGTAAGCCTGGAGATCATCATCAACAACTACTACTACTATGTGAAATCACTGAACATATCTTTAACTTTATCATAGCTAAATCCAACCTGTAAATAGTGATCGTCGGATTAATCAGTACACCATTTTGAGCCGGCAGTTATAGTGCACCTGACTGTAAGTGCCGAATGTCATATTGTGTGCGTGCGTGTGTGCGCACGTGTGTGGGCAGTCCTCGCCTACCTCTCCTACTCAAGGTGTGTCACTTTTAGCCGTCTCCATATATCCTTTGAACCTTCACAGTCCTCTGTTAGGCACACCAGTAGTCTCGTTGTTTCCTAATCTATAGTTCATTGGTTTCACATTAGGGACGCCGACAGAAAAACAAACCTCCAGGGACCCGAGGGGGGAAAGTATACATTACCAATACATCCTCACTTTAGCCACGGCCTTAAAACAGTCCTTCCCGTCTCTTAACCTCAGCTATACGCCACACCACAGCTGGAGTCAATTGTCATTTAACCCTTGATGTCACAATGTCACTAAGCCGCTTGTGAAGCTAATCCACTTCGGCCAGTGGGAACCACGATTTGACCGTGACATTCGTTCCACACAGTGATCAATAGTTGAGGTCGGGATTCAAACCATGACATCTTCATCTGTGGCAGTAGACCCAATTGTGTTGTATTGTAGTATTTATGTTCGTTGAGGCTCAATGGCGCTGTGGTTAGAGTGTCCGCCCTGAGGCTGGGAGGTTGGGGTTCGAATCCTGGCCGGGTCATACCAAAAATGTCCAGGGGGTGTACTTGTACATCAAGCTGTCTCACGCTACAGAAACAGGAGATCCTGACCCACTGTATATGGGTCTCAATGGTTCAGCTGGGCCTGGCCTGGTTTGTTGAGGGAGAAGATATGATGCCAGTGCAAGATAGGAGGACACTAGTGCTCTATCCAGTGTTGCCAACTCTGCACATTTGTCGCTATATTTAGCTTTTTTTTCCCGACCCTCCCTAGTGCCAAAGTTAGTGAAAAGCTCCTGGCGGAAAATCTGGTGCTTTTCTGCTGGTGAGTTGGGGCGAAATTGGCTGACAGACACCAGAGATAAAAACCCTCGTGTTAGAGTCCTCCTTCCTAGAAAGGACCTTTGGTAACCAAATAGACCCTTATAAATCTGTAACTTGTGAGGTCTCAAGAGTTAAATTATACTTAAACTTCTGAATTACCTAATTTTCAAGAATCTACACTTTTAGAAAATTCTATTTTGCCAGTTATTTCTCCTGAATTAGTCCGAGAGACTAAACTCAACATCAAATGGTGTTCCTCCGTGGCTAAAATGCAGAATAAATAGTGGGCCCTGCTATGAAAACGGTTGAAAACCACTGCTCTAGCGCATCCTAGTGCATTTTGGAAGTGCCACTAGTGCATTTTGGATTTTGGCAGTTGGAAAACACTGCATCTTCATCTGTTGGCCAGTATAGACCCAAATGTTGCTCTGGGATAGAAAGTAATATTGTAGTATCTATGTTGCAGTTCGTTGAGGGAGAAGATATGATATCTTGCATCAGTGCAAGATAGAGGGACACTTCTAAGTGCTCTATCAAACTGTGTTCATTTGCAGACTAGAGACGTTGCCAGCAGCTACAGAGATGAAGAAGATGGGTGGTGGTGCTGGAGCGTTGCGTTTATGTGATTAAGGGTTATGCTTTAGCAGAGGGTTGGAGTTTCGCAGCTTGAATGCAAATGATGCACCTCTGGGTGAATCATGATGGCATTTAATCCGGGTCATTTATCTGCGCATTGTGCGTCTGTGTCCGTTTTTTGTCGATTCATTTTGTCGAGTGCTTTAATTTAGATCTCCAACCCCTCTGTTCTCCCACGTCTCCTTGCATGGGCTGCTGATTTATGCCGGTCGGAATTATCATTCAATAAAAAAGGTCCGTTCCTTTGCAAGCCTCATCACACCACCGAGGATGCTATAGATATCCAAAGGTCACACGCACACCCCCACTCCACTCCTGCCCATCCCAAAAATCCTGTCCTGTCTCAATCCTGGACCAGAGTTTAAAATAAAATCCCATCCTGTCCCACTCCTGTACAATGACTCCTGTTCCTTAAAGGGGAATCCCAACCCAAATGGACCCTGGCGGGTCCATTTGGTTCACATTTGTACACTCAGAAAAAAATGAAAATGGTACACTCTTAGAAAAAGGGTCCTAAAAGGAAAATCATTAACATGAATTAACATGGTGAATGTCATCAAGATGTATTTCACCATGCTAATGATGCTAATAGTGGGACCCTGGTATCAAAAAGGTTGAAAACATCCCACTGTAAGACTAAAGCTGGACTCACAGTAAAAGATAACCACTGTCAGAAATGACTCTCAGGGGTTGACACTAAGGACTTAATTAGCCCAGGTCGCAATGACTGCCTTGAAGACAAATTTATCTTGTGTTGTGTTATAGTGCACTAAGTTGCACATTTGCCCGATCGGGCAACCAGGTAGCAGTATTCACTTGCCCCACCGTTTTTTTTTTACTTGCCCCGGGCAAGCGGGCAAGTGTTAGTGTCAACCCCTGACTCTGCACCTCCTTGTAGAGTATTGTACCATGGTGTTCGTAGCTAGTCTTTAGCTGTTTCCAAGGGGAGAGATGAATAGAGAAGTACAGTCTGCTGCACGTGCCTCTAGAGCAGCCGTGTCCAATCCATTCAGGGGCCACATGCTTGTTTAATGCTCACTGGATTAGTGGACGCATGGTAGAGGCTGGGCTCAGCACACTAATGAGTGAATTAAAACAGATGGGCTTAGCTTTTCCCTTGGTCGCTGTTGTAGACATGTGCTAGCATGCTCACGCCTTGCATGCACACACACACACACACACACACACACACACACACACACACA
Source organism: Benthosema pterotum (assembly GCA_039105355.1). Lineage (NCBI taxonomy): Eukaryota > Metazoa > Chordata > Actinopteri > Myctophiformes > Myctophidae > Benthosema > Benthosema pterotum. The sequence continues at coordinate 40,749,697 of CM076981.1, read as the reverse complement.
CACACACACACACACACCACACACACACACACACACACACACACACACACACACACAACCATGTGCGCACAACCATGCACACGCGCAGACAGATGTATATCTTGTGTTTTCAGTGAACTGGATATTGATACAATAGAGCATATCTCATCTCGGAGAGAGAGAGAGGGAGAGAGGGAGAGAGGGAGAGAGAGAGAGAGAGAACCTGCCCTATAGTGGCAGGTTCATAAATACCACATACTTGGTAAATGGTAATAACTAGGGAAGTTGCAATGCCACTTTTTCATTTCCGATCCGATCCCGATACCACAATTTTTGTTAGCCGATACCAATACCAGAGAAGAATATACAAAAGAAAAAAATACCTTTTATATGAAGTCACCAACAGGGAATAACATACTCCTCTCCCAAATGTGCACTTGAGAAACTCCAAAGCAAACTCCACATGACAAACATTTTACTTAACTGCCATGGTGTCAACCCCTTACCCCTGTGTCTGATCACTAGTTAGACAGGCATATTTGCCAATATGTGACCCGATAATGACAAATAAGGGCCAATACTGATACTTTTCCGATGGCGCATACAGTATTTGCCGATACCGATATGATAAAAAAGGGACAAAAAGAGCCGATCCGATATTTTGGTAGCGGGGCATCCGTAGTAATAACAAGTTAACCATTATGCAGAACACATTCATCTCGCCAGCAAGTTGCCAAGTAAGTCCAACTTCTCCATTGAGGAATTTCTTGACATAAAGTAGCCCCTAACGTTGTCTACAGTGGATTTTTTTAGGAAACAAACACTTTGCAGATTGGAAGAGAATCATTCAAGCGTTTGAATGTTTGACGTTGTTCAATGCAATTAGATAGGACTTTTCAATGTGGATGAATGGCCAGTCAATGGGGAAGTCGCATCTAGTTAGCACCTGGCTGGCAAGATGGATGCGGTCTGCGTATAATGGTCAATTGGGATCCATTTGAATTAAAGCAGTGGTAAAGAGCTGTAGTCTCTGAGCACAACTAAACAGTAAAGGCACAGAATTAGGCCACGTCTATCCTTTGGCGATATGGAGAAGTCATCCATGCTTTTATTTGTTCTCATTAAAACTACCTCGACCCTACTGCTACTTCAGTGAAAAGCCTCACGTTACTTCATATATTATAAGCTTGTACAACGTCCATGACAGGGGCCTTATCTAGGGCAAAAATGCAATGTTGTATTATTAGAAATGTCTATTTACTCTGGTCGCCCAGCAGTTTCACAATTAACCCATTGTGTCCTGATCAGATTCTAATTTCTGATGCTAGATTCTAGTTCCTCATGCAGATTCTAGTCCCCCACGGTATGTTCTAGTTCCTCTCAGTAGACTGTACTTTCTGAAGTTAGATCTAGTTCCTGACACTAGATTCTATGTCCATGACACTAAATTCTAGTTTGTGACGCTAAATTCTAGTTCCTGACACTAGATTCTAGTCCATGACACTAAATTCTAGTTTGTGACCCTAAATTCTAGTCCCTGGCGCGATATTCTCTCAAGTTTTTCTGGGAAAATCTCTTTGTGTCAGTGATGCTTGACATAGGAATTTCATAGGAAGGACCCCCAGAAATATCTAATTCTATTTAGCTGCAGAACTCATCTAAAAGGCATGTTGTTCTAGGGATCCCCCAGAAGCAAAGATTTGCAACCACATTTCACATTTTTTTCAACAATAGCGGAACTACAAGCTCATATCGCGCCACTCGGTGGCGCGATATGAGTTTGTAGATCTGCTATTTTTCAACAGCTAAAACACAAAACACGTGCAGTACACAAAAGGGTTAAAGTATCATTTTTTACAGGACTGTGTCATACTGTAGCTGTTCTCTGGCTGCTGGCCATAATACCAGCATCTTTTAATGTAATTAGTAAAGCCAGCGTTTCTTGACTGGTGCAGTGTTGAATTAAACAACACAATTACAGTAGAAATATAAAAGACTGCAAGGTTCATGCATATATAATATATTGAAGACCATGGCAGCTAATTATTTGAGCTTACTGTATGTAAATGCGCAGTATAGTCAGAATATGGGCTTTGTTTTGATAAACTGTATTTATAACTTACCCGGCCAAAAGAATGCATAGGAACATTCTGATATGGTATGGATATGGCATTTCCGTTACATGGTAAACCCCTTATCCCAAATCTCTTATCCCCTTTTTACTGTTTTTGTGGGAATATTTCATTGTGCCAATCTATTTACATGTTGTGAGCATGTAGACGTGCCATTTGAGCTATTGAAAAAATGTTTTTTAATAGTTTAAAAAGGCAAAGAAGTTAAGGGGTTTAGCGGTAACGAAAATGGAGCCCATAGTGTCTTTGCAAACAGTTGAACACTATTATACACAGGTGCCCAGTGGTACATTTACTGTTGGAAATTTGGAAACACAAGTGAAAGTAGACTATTGTAAACTAAACAGCAATAATTAGCAACAGCAATAATCTAAACTATGAACTAATTGAAATTGCAATATTCAATTACTACAATAATAGTCTGAAATTCTTTTGAAAAAATATCCATTTGCAAAATGTTTATTTTGCTTAATAATTAACTTTTTTTAAATGCCTCTCACCATATGCCCCTCCCCCCCAAATCCCACCCCCGCAATTTCAGCGTTGCTATTGGATGCCCTGCCAGCCTAGCAGCCCTAACAACAGGGAACTACTCGAATTGCCAAATGCAACATAATGAAGTGAAATCAACATCAATCTGGCTGCCGATTGTCACATTATGCTCAGATATGGACCTAAATACCACGGGCTTGCACCCCCGGATTTTGGACATTATTAGGTGAAAACGATCCCAGCGTTAGCCAAAAACGCTAATTTGGTACTTTCAATTCAAAGTACTCGTTTCAAAGTATTGGGGCTGGTTCCCGATACCGAGTACGAATCCCTTTGGGTCATATCGGGCGAGTACTAGTTTATTGGCCAATACCGATATAGACCTGTGCAGTGACGTCACTTATCCGGTTCCAGAAGTGTTTTCCCCATTCGTTTCGTCTCATAGACTTTTCGAAAATAATTTATATAAAGACGATTACGCCTTGGACAAAGCCAACTCGGGACGTGACAAATCATGACACACCCATCTTTTGGGACACACAATCAAATCATTTATAAGATGAAAAATGAAACAAAAAGTGTTGTATCCTGCCATTTTCTACGACTTGCTAATTAGATATTATATGATGATGTTGTGTGTGTCATCATGATTTGGCTTTGTCCGCGGCAAAATCGGCCTTATATAAATTATTCTCGAAAACACTTCCGGAACCGGGGCAGTGACGTCACTGCGCAGGTCTATTGGCCGATAACGGCAAATATCAGACAAAGCAATATGTGGGCCGGCCGATACATCATGTATCACGAGTATAGCCTATCCAGACATGCCTTTTCAGCAGTGGGTATACTAATGTGCAGCAGCATCTCAAAACAAAAAAAAACAATGCAGCAGTGCAAAGTGTGTGTTATTTAATGTTACATCACCCAACAGGCATTGAAGAAGCACTATAGTCTAACAGGCAGTGTGGGTGTCAGGAGTGGGTGGACTGGAGACTTGGCTGATAATTAATCATGTCACTGTACTGTACGCAATGGCATCCTCCGTGTTCATTAGAATAAACAAAAACATTGCAGGATTTTCCTGCAGTGTGTCAGACTCTACGCAAACACTAAAACAACCACAAGAAATAGAAAATAAAGTCTCCTTTATATGCTAAAAAAACGCAGTAGACGACAGAGCCATGCGGCTGACACTCACAGAGCAAAGCAATGGAACCTACTGTATCTTTCTCTTTTTTTATTTCCCCTACACCGCCACCGCCTTTACTCACATTTTTTTTTCCTATTGAGTCTCGCAAAAAAAAAAAAAAAAAGATTCAATAAGTGCTTATGTCAGCCCCGTCTAGCAGGCTGGCGCGTTACGCAGTGAAAGCCCCCAGTCCACAGGGTCTGTTTTTACATTATCATACAAATAGCTCCTTCTATGCATGGCCAAGGATCACGTCTAGCCCACACTGGGCGGCTACGCCGTTTGGTGTTCTGAGCGTTATTAGCGTAATTAGCGTTGCTTAGCATCATTAGCATTAGTTAGCATTATTAGCATTACTCAGCATTTCACAATATAAATAGGACTATATAAATAGGACAGGAAGCCAAGACTCCTATGGGGGAGTCCACATTGGTTCATGGGAGGAAACCGACATGCGCACGCATGGTTTGGGAGTGTCAAACTTCCTGGTCTGTACCAAGGCTGATCTAAGAAGGCTAGGAAGGGAAGTAGGCGGAGTCTCCTACGGTGGCGTCAACATTGATCCATGGAAGGAAACAGACATGCACAGTACAGTTTGCCAGAGTAGTTTGCCAGTGTCAAACTTCTTGGCCTGTACTGGGCATGTCCGTTTCCTTCCATGGATCAATGTGGACGCCACCGACGGTGGCCTACTTCCTGCTTCCCTTCCTAGCCTTCTTAGATTAGCCTTGGTCTGTACTGTGCATGTCTGTTTCCTCCCATGAACCAATGTGGACTCTCCTGTAGGTGTCTTGGCTTCCTGTCCTATTTATGTAGTCCTTGGCATTACATAGCATAACTAATTAATTTAGTTATTGAAAAATATCAGACCTACAAGCTCATAGCGTGCCACGGAGTGACGGAGTGACGGAGTGACGGAGTGACGGAGTGACGGAGTGACGGAGTGACGGAGTGACGGAGTGACGGAGCGACGGAGTGACGGAGTGACGGAGTGACGGAGCGACGGAGTGACGGAGTGAGCTTGTAAGGTCTGATATTTTTGAAAATGTTAAACGTGGCACAAATCTTTTTTTCAGTTCAGAGTGGGCTAGATATGAGCCGTCGGGTGAGATAAACTGACAAAACGGAGGAGAACAACTCTATAGATCTCCCCTGATATTCTTCTGGCTCTGCCGTCTAAAAGGTCACGGTGACAATGGCATCGGGTCACTCGCGCACCATGATGGAGCGGTTCGCCGACGGAAATAATATGCGTGAGTGTGTGTGTGTGTGTGTGTGCGGGCCTGCCAGCTCATACATGCACACACACACACAGAGTTGAGTTTTTGTCCTAGTTATTGATTCAGCCTTTGGATTTGATAAGAGATTAGAAAATAACTACCAATACCATATCCTGAAATGTGCATGCCTCCGAACGAACATTTGTGTCTGCCCAGACTCAGTGACAACATTGACATTGAAGAACATTTTGAGGCCACAGTGAGTGACTTTGACACTTGACTTATTTGATCAGTTTGTCCTCAAGTCGTGTGCCAGAAGTCCTGCCATTCCATCAAGGCATTTACAAGGTCACAGTTGGGACAGTTTGGTTCCCATATATTTATTCTCTCAAAATTTGGGACAGGCCTTCCCAAACATGGTGCGATGCACGCACGCATGCACAGACACACATTTATTCATTATTGCAATTTCATGAGCTGTGTTTGCTTTTCACGTACGTAAGACACACTTGCTGTGAGACAAGTCGAGTAGTGGACTGAGATTTGGTGGAAACCACACATTGATGCAATGTAGACTTTGTATGATACTATACAAAACATTCTGAACTACTTTAGTATAGACTTTGTATGATACTATGCAAAACATTCTGAACTACTTTAGTATAGACTTTGTATGATACTATACAAAACATTCTGAACTACTTTAGTATAGACTTTGTATGATACTATACAAAACGTTCTGAATTACTTTAGTACTAATAGCCTAATTGAAAGAAAAAAATACTAATTTAATTCAATTCATTATTGCAATTCATGAGCTGTGTTTGCTTTTCATGCACGTAAGGCACACTTGCTGTGAGACAAGTCGAGTAGTGGATTGAGATTTTGTGGAAACCACACATTGATAGCCTAATTGAAAGAAAAACTACTAATTTAAGAATAAACTACTTAGTGTTCCTATTTTGGAGATATTATCATAGGAGATAATTTTAAATTAGATTTTTTTCTTCAGTTGGCATTAGTATAAAACAGCAATTATGATGAATGACAACACCTGCAGTTTTGCAACTGATATGAATAAAGACGTTCTTTGGACGCAACCACAAGACAAGAACTGATGCACACCTACACAGAAATGTGTTTCTTGTTTCTTGCACGGATCTGTAAGCTTGCATGCATCGCACAATGCATGTCTGTACTTTTTAGGCTGACACATACATGTGCATGCAAGTTTAAGCTTCGCTCTGCATGCAAGCTTATACACATTCTTTAAGCACTGCATGTCTATCAATGTTTGCTTTTATCAAGGCTGGCACACAAGGATGCGAAACACACTCAGGGAAAACGAAGGCTGATGCACGGCGCGTGTCAAAACGTTTTAATTATTGTTAGCTGGACAGATTATCTGTGGTATCGTGTGTCCTCGGGTTGCAAACAGCTCTATGCACATCAATGAAACCTAATCAGATCTCCCTCCATCCAGATAGGTCCAACGTTTCCTTTCATCATGCTTAGGCTTCCGTCACTTTTTTTTTTTTCACTGTTTTTGCATCGGCTCGGCTCGGGTGCCTCGTTATTTATTCCGACCGAGCACACAAACCAAACAGCATTTTAAACAAGCCACACTGCAGTATGACAGATTATGGATGATATATTGTATTATTAAAGTGGAGACAATTCATCATTCAAGGTTATCAGGCAAGTCCGGGGTAGAACTTTAAGAGAATGCCATTAAGGGGTGAGTCTGGGAGCTGAGGGCTATAGCCCCGGGGTTGGTTTTGGCGGTACGGGGGCTACATTGGAATACTGAGCAGTCGGAGAGAAGCTTTGGTTTTAGTATCACTCCCTCCCAGATGTTGACTCAGAATACATTGTGAAAGTCTCACTCAAGGCGGCGTAAAGCTCCCCGTCGGAAAAAGCAGGTGTTGTCATTTCCACCGCCTCTAGTGCTTCTAGTAAAAATGTGGAGGGAGGTCCTTAATTCGTTTCACAGGTTATTACCTGGTATATCTGTTTTTTACAACGGACATAAACACTGCGATTGTCAAAGAGAGCATGGGTGATAAAGAGACATTGTAAAAGGCACCCACGGTGTTCAATAAATTACAAGGGCGTAGAAAATAAAACACCCGCCGCTATAAAATAAGTCATAAACACATACTGAGGGGGGGTTTTATAAGACTTCCAATAGGATTTGTTTTATTTATTATGATGATGATTATTATTATAAGACGAGCAATACAAGTTTGGTTTCAACTTTCAAAGGATAAAGTATTGTACTTGGTAGCTTGAGACATAGATGGAACCCTTTTATGGTATTATACTGTGTGTCACATTGAAACAAAGACAAGTCAAAAGGTTGACAGTGGGCCGAGGAAGTAGAGCGGCCATGTGGGACAAAGACGCTTCCCGGTTTGATCCCCATCACCTCCTGACTGTGTGTTAAACCATATTGTCCTGACTAGATTCTAGTTTCTGACCTGATATTCCAATTTCTGACACTAAATTCTGGTTTCTTACGCTACATTCTAGCTTCAGACGCTAGATTCTACTTTCTGGCACTAGATTCTAGTTTCTGGTGCTACACATCGTAGCTCCCGATGCTAGGTTCTAGTTTCCAACGCTAGATTTCAGTTTCCGGCACTAGATTCTAGTTTTTTTGGTGCTAGATTTTAGTTTCCGGCACTAGATTCTAGTTTTTTTTTTGTGCTAGATTTTAGTTTCCGGCGCTAGATTCTAGTTTCTGATGCTAGATTCTAGATTCCAGTTCTGGAAAAAAAAAACAATGAAATAAAATAAAATCTTTTGGCTAAAAAAATCTTTTGGCTCTGTCCACAATTCCAGGCTGGATTTTGCAAACAAAACAGTGTAAACTTCTTAATTAAATAGTGCTAATTCACATGAATATTTTAACTCTTGAGAGTGTGAAAATGAAACCAAATGGACCCGCAAGGGTCCGTTTGGTTTCATTTTTACACTCTCAAGAGTTACATCTGGTTAACCAACTTTCCATCATTTATCCTGGGGAGCACCTAGAACCCTCTCAGGGACCACTGGTGGTCCCCGGACCACCTGTTGAAAATCTCTCCTTTGAGGCTCAAGTAGCCCAGGCCCCAGGCTCAATTTTCTGTTTTTTACAGATTATTAAAGTATGTACTGTAAGCTTTCATATGATGCATCACTCAAGGAAATTGGACCATTTTAATTTGAATAAAAACGATTTTAGACAAAAAATGAAAAAAATGTACTTCAGATGGCTCTAAAAGGAACACAGCCTTGGGCGACATGAGGACTAAAGCACCGAATTCCATCACATATTTCATGACAAGGACCACCAGAATTATCTATATTTGGCTTGCGGACACCCCCATCTGAAAACACGTTCTAGGGATCTCCCAGAGATTTGAGTTAAGAATGTTTGCTTCTGCAATAATATATTCAAAGATTTGCACCACATTTTCACGATTTTTCTAAAAAAATATCAGACCTACAAGCTCATAGCGCGCCACTCGGTGGCGCGCTATGAGCTTGTAGATCTGATATTTTTCAATAGCTAAAGTACGCACAGTATAGAAACGGTTAAGGTGTCCTTGGGCAAGAAATCGAAAGCCCAACTGGTTCCCGATAAGCAGGTAGATAACACCTCCATTGTCACCGTGTTGTACTGTGTGCACTCCATAGAACGTGATGTTGTAAAAATACAGAGGGGTGCAATTACAATCCACGGGGTGGCGAGAAAATTACTGCTTCTCTCAGGCTGCTGGCTGTCACTTGACGAACGCCGCACCCGCGACATTGATACAACGGAGTCCTTTTAATTGGATAAAAAGGGTAATACAATCGTGCGCTATGCCAATTACACACTTCTCTCTGCCGTGGCCCTATACTATGCACCATGTTCAGCACCGCAGAAGGTCAGGGTAGATACAAAACAGGAGACACGGCAAAGGCCATCTACTGTACAGTATGATTATTCAATTAAGCCAATCAACGATCCCCTTTCAACATAACGGTATGGGAAGAAAAGAGAATTGGTTCTCTACTGAAGGACACCTGTTTAACCAGTTTTGTCCAGATTAGCTTCTAGTTTCTGATGCTAGATTCTAGTTCCAGTTGCCAGGTTCTAGTTTTCGACGCTCAAATCTACTTTTCAAGGCTAGATTCTAGTTGAGGCTGCATTCTAGTTTTTGACGCTAGATTTTAGTTTCTGACACAAGATTCAAGTCTTTGATGCTACATTCTAATTCCTGACACTAGATTCTAGTTTATGACTCCAGATTTTAGTTTCTGAAGCTACATTTCAGTTTCTGACGCTACATTTTAGTTTCTGACACTAGATTCTAGTTTTTCATTCTAGATTTTAGTTTTTGATGCTACATTTTAGTTTCTGACACTACATTCTAGTTTCTGACTCTAGATCTTAAGTTTCTGATGCTACATCTTAATTTCTGACGCTACATTTTGGTTTCTGACACTGGATTGCAATTTCATCTACAGCACTTGTTGCTCTGTTGTTTGTCTTTGTCCTTGCTCTATTGTCTGCCTTGTTGTCCTTTGCACTGTGGAAGAGTGGGAAGCGATATTTCATCCCTCTTTAGGTCTTTCTTGACATACAGTGGAGTGACAAATAAATAACCTTTAACCTTGAAACCTTCAACTTTGAAAAGAAATGTGATAAGAAGGATTTCCAATAAGTGGTTACTCAACAAAATAAAGTACTGGTATCTGTACTCAGTGTCGGACGAGTACTAAAAGGAAGTACTCATACTTCCTTTTAGAAAAAAGTGGTATCGGGACATATGTAAATAATGACATTAACCAATGGCAGTAGCCAATGTTTATTTGTCGTTGATCCGGATGCATTTTGCAATGACTATGTTGGTATGCTGGTCATCTGTAGATTCTGAACATGTATTAATTATATGATATAATGTATGTGTAGTTCCTCTGGCACAAAAGGAGGAAATAAAACCAACAATAACTAAATAAGCACATATCTGTATTGGCTATTGGGTTAAATTGTTATTTTAAACATTGGTAGCGGAAAAGAATATCCATAACGGTGGCTCCCTACTGGACACATCACAGTTGGAATGATTGATTTGAAGCAGAGTCAAAATCGGAGACAAAATCCATCACTTCGAAGTGTCCCATCTGTGTTTGGATCTCTGAAGGTACCGGTACATGGTGACTTTGCAGAGCCTATTACCGTAGCATTGTCCTAGGGCTTGACACTAACACTTGCCCACTTGCCCGGGGCAAGTAAAAAAAATGGTGGGGCAAGTAAAGACTACTACCTGGTTGCCCGATCGGGCAAGTGTGCAACTTAGTGCACTATAACACAACACAAGATAAATTTGTCTTGAAGGCAGTCATTGCACTCTGCCTCTGTGTCTTTCCCTGCTTTCTAGCTGTCCACAATTCCAGGCTGGATTTGGGAAACAAAACAGGCAAATTAACACCCATCAAAATGACCTAATCTTCTACATTCTTGTGTAGACCTGGGCTAATTAAGATGATTAATTGTTACATCTGGTTAACCAACTTAACTGGGGACCACCTGGAACCTGGGGGGCAAGTGACCATGACCTGACGGCAAGTAGAACCTGACTTGCACTTGCCCGACGGGCAAGTGCCTCAGAGACCTTAGTGTCATCCCCTGATTGTCCTACATGTTACCTAGAGAAAAATGCAAACCAACACTTGGAGTAATGATGGCACTGCTACTAGCAGTCAGTGAACAGGTCTCGAAAGTCAGTGAACACGAAGACTTTCAGCTCTAATCCCCTTCCTCCTTTCATTAGTGTGCACGCACGCACGCGCACACACACACACACACACACACACACACACACACACACACACACACACACACACACACACACACACACACACACACACACACACACACACACACACACACCAGGGGTGGATGTAATATTTCCCAATTGGAGGGGGGCAGGGCTCAAGAGAAAATGGTATGGGTGTGGTATGGGAAGCTGCACCCATACCATTTTCGATTAAAAGACTTTTATTAGGTAAGTAAAGTATCAATAATAAGTTTAACATCAGTTGTTGTTGAAGCAACAGACACGCAGCATGCATAAAGCTAAAGGTCTGACTCAGTTTTCTGTTTTCAATGATGAAATGCTGTTGGTTTAGTGGTGCCACAGCTTAGTTAGTAGCAGTAGTAGTGTTTCAAATCAATTTAATTTGGAATATCTTGGGTTGTTTTTGCATGCCATCGTGTTTGGTGGGGCAGACTGGGAATTTAGGGTGGCACCCCGCCCTGCCCCCCCCCCCCCCCCCCCCAATGCCCATGCCTAGATCCGCCCCTGAGAGGCAGTGCTATCCGGCCATGCTGCCACTCACCCAGTCCTGTCTATAATTATGCTGTGTGATCAGCACCACTTCCTCTGCATTGATTGAAGTGGGAGAGGACCCTTCCACCTCCCTCCGCACTGACTGGAGTGGGATACACCGTCAAGGGTCCTCCGTTTTCTGTTCTCTGTGTGAGCGCGGTTAAACGAACCCCAGGGATTTTTACAGTGTGTGCGAGGCGACTGGCGCTACTCGAAAGAGAGACCCTTATTAACCCATTGTGTTTCTGACACCAGATTATACAGTAGTTCCTGACACCAGATTATAGCTGCAGCAAGATTCTAGCTTTTGACACTTGATTCTACAGCAGTTTTTTCCGACACTAGATTCTACTTATTGACACTAAATTATAGTTTCTGATGATAGGATCTACTTTTGACACTAGAATTTAGTTTCTGACGCTAGAATCGAGTCTTTGACACTAGATTCTATAGTCTCTGACATTAGATTCTAGTTTTTCTGAAAAATCTGTGTTCCTGTGCCCAAGGCCAAGCCAAGGACCACCAGAATTATCCATATTTGGCTGCAGACCCCCATCTGAAAACATGTTGTTCTAGGGATCCCCCAGATGCAAAAATTACTTGTAGTGTAGTGAGTTAAAAATGTTTGCTTCCAAAATATTCAGAGATTTGCAGCCCATGTTCACAATTTTTCAAAAATAACAACAGGCTCATGTCGCGCCACTCGGTGGCGCGACATGAGCTTGTTGATCTGCTATTTTTCAACAGATAAAACACCAAAACGTGTTCAGGACACAAAGGGTTAAAAAACCTCGCCACTGAAAAGAGGAGAGACGAAAGCCTCGTCGTTGTCAAGATAGCGTTGAGTTCGCTTTTCGGTACATGAAAGCGGGACACTTGTGATTTCTATTACAGGAACTTATCTAGCGCTTAAGCCAAAAGATTAGCAAGTAATTCCCCCTCCTTTTTTGTGTAAAAGTCTTTTTTTTTTAAACTTCATTCTTATTCATTTTAAGTATGTATCTGGGAGGGTGGGGTTGTATGGATTATTACCTTGAACTAGTCACGAGTTCAGTGCAGGCCCGGATGTAACATTTCCCAATTGGGAGGGGGGCAGGCGAAAATGGTATGGGGGCGATTTCATCGCCCAAATGCACGACGAACCCATACCATTTTCAGTAACAGGACTTTTATTAGCCAAGTAAAGCATCAATAATATCTTCAGTTGTTGTTGCAGTTGCAACAGACACGCAGCATGCATAAAGCTAAAGGTCTGACTCAGAGAGTTTTCTGTTTTCAATGATGAAATGCTGTTGGTTTAAATGGTAAATGGTGCATTTATATAGCGCCTTTATCCAAGGCGCTTTACATAGATTGTGCATCACATTCACCCATTCACACACAGATGGCAGTGGAAACCATGCAAGGTACCTACTAGCACATCAGGAGCAATTAGGGGTTAAGTGTCTTGGTTGCTCAGGGACACATCGACACTAACTCTGCGGGAGCCCGGGATCGAACCGGCAACCTTGTGGTTACCATCCGGTTACTCTACCTCTGAGCCACTGCCGACCCGTTTTAGTGGTGCCACGACTGTAGTTAGTTAGTAGCACTATTAGTGTTTTAAATTGTTTCAATTATGATCACTTTAATTTGAAATATATTTGAAATGTGGATTGTTTTGCATGCCATCGTGTTTGTTTGGGACAGTCGTCTGGGCATTTAGTGGGGCATTGCCCTCCCCCCATCCCTAGGTAGATCCGGTCCTGGGCTGAGTGAAAGAGAACCCAAAATCCGTTTGAAACGCTGTTCTAGATTTTTGGATTTTGTCGTCACCAAACAACTGCTCCAGGGGTAGGCAAGGGGTAGGCGTATTGTTCAGTAACTCAAACTGAACAATAAGGCAACGTGAAACGTAAACACACAATGAGCAGCAGGCCTGTGTGTGTGTGTGTGTGTGTGTGTGTGTGTGTGTGTGTGTGTGTGTGTGTGTGTGTGTGTGTGTGTGTGTGTGTGTGTGTGTGTGTGTGTGTGTGTGTGTGTGTGTGTGTGTGTGTGTGTGTGTGTGTGTGTGTGTGTGTGTGTGTGTGTGTGTGTGTGGGTGGAGTCACTGAGCTCTAATCTACTCTACCGTACTTATTCATCCTGTTTCTATTCCTGGCACAGGGGTAGTTTTCTCCCTTTTTTCCCCTCCCCTCATTCATTTTCTTCAAGGCGTGTTCTGTACTGTACATTATTTTTGACCTCCCCCTCCGGGGTCCTGTTGTTGTCAGCATCGCTGCATGTTTCATTATCACACTGCTTTTATTCTTTATTTTTTATAGAGAAGTTCAGCCATATGGACTATGCTCAAGGCTTTTTACAACAACTTTAAAATCAAAGGCAGGGGCGCGCCAACAGCGAGGCCTTGAGGAGGGTGATGAGTGCCTGAGCAAATTGCCAGACTATAGCTAAGTGTTCTTCTCACTTCAACACGGAGCAGCCGGTTGGCCTTGTGTCGTCGATGAGAAGAGGAGGGCCGTCTGAGTTGGCAAGCTGAATGGGAAACGGAAGTCGGAATCGGTTATCACGCGGAACGGAACTACTAGTGTGCACTCCAGGGGCGGATCTAGGCACCAAACGCCCCACCAAACACGATGGCATGCAAATGACCCAAATGTCAAATATATTTCAAATTAAAGTTTCTATATTTAAAATGATTTGAAACACTACTACTGCTACTAACTAACTACAGTTGTGGCACCACTAAACCAACAACATTTCATCATTGAAAACAGAAAACTCTCCGAGTCAGACCTTTAGCTTTATGCATGCTGCGTGTCTGTTGCAACTTCAACAACAACTGATGTTATTATTGATGCTTTACTTGACTAATAAAAGTCCTGTAACCGAAAATGGTATGGGTGCGAAGCGACACAGGCGATGAAGTCGCCCCATACCATTTTCTCCTGCCCCCTCAATTTGGAAATGTTACATCTGCCCCTGCATGGAACAGAACTACTAGTGTGCGTGAGAACCTGCTTGAGAATCACAGTGACGTGACACAGGGTTTTTTGAGGTTTTGCATATAGTTCTTGGGCTTTGTAACTGCATACATTCATTCATGGTGACTAGCAGGTCTGAATCGGGGCCTGAGGGCAGAACCCAGACCAGAGAAAATGAGAGAGATGAGATGTTCTTTCAGGAATTAAAGTGTCACAGGCTAGCATGAGATGTTCTTTCAGGAATTAAAGTGTCACATGAAGCCTGTGCACACCCAGACATGCTCTACACACAGGGCCCTATATGTACAGTATATATTCAGTGGCCGGTGCGCTACGCAATTTTCTAGTGATTTGCGGCGCTGCCCGTAATGTCTTTCCCCACTCAGCTTAAGATTGTCTAGATACATACTGTACGACCTCGGTGTGCTGACTTCAAATAATTGCTGTAGGAGAGCATTCTGTGCTCTTTTGATCTCGCTGCGTGCCAAAGATGGAACTGTACCTCCTTTTCGGGGAAAAGCTCAGCCTTGTTCCTAAAGACAAAAAAACGAATAGACTGAGAAACAGCTTCTATACCCCAGAGCTGTGACTTCCATTACCCCACTTCCACCATGACAGACTGCTGCTATTATTGCTATTGTTATTATTAAATAATAACAGCAGCAGTAGAAAAGTGCAATTATGAAATGATAATATATTTCTTTTTATTATCATTTCATAATTGCACTTTTCTTTACTGCTGCTGTCCTTGTTTGTCTTGTTTATGTACCATTTTAAACCCTAGGGCCCATTTCAGAGCAGTTTGAAAAAAGAATATTGCATTGGAGTGAATGAGCCTTTTTTTGGAAGGGGGTGTAGTGGCCATCTTGAGTTCTTTTCCAATGGTCAATAAAACCAATTGGCGATTGCCCAGGACCACTTCAGCTGTTTCCATTATTGACAGTAGTTCTTTGTTGCACTTCTGAATTGTTTGTTCCATGTTCCTGGAAGTGAATCAATTTTGTCAGTCTCGCTTTGAGTAGGAACTGGTAATGGCTCAAGTGGCTGTGAAAGAGTTAAGTCTTTTGTGCCTTAGGTTGTGCCTTAGGTCAACTGAGTTTCATTGTACACTGTCTGATGAAGATGAAGATTCATTCCTGGATTCATTCATTAAAGGCAAAGGCAACGGCTGCCGAGACACGGAATTGGCTTCATTAAACACATATTGTTAAGTCATAGTGGCAGGCGTTAAGTTGCTCTGTCAAAATATTGCCGGCACTCTGTTAAACATCGACCGAACGCAACGACGCGGACTGCTGGGAGTGCTGAAGCACCCCGCCGTGAGCGTGAGATGCTACTGCAAGCACCAATAAAGTTGCTTCACAAATTCTGGCATGTAACCCACTATACCCTCGTAGCTCCCACTTGACAGAGATGGCCATCTGTAAATTTACAGCTACAAATGTGAGATAAAACAAACAGACAGAATGCCAAAATGCTCCAAAACCTTTTTTTCCCCCTCCTTTCTCTCTTTCTATGTGTGTGCAAACACAAACTTTGTCCCAATACAATCTTTAAATGCCTTTGAAAAATTTGGGTAAATGGTAAATTTATATAGTGCCTTTATCTAAGGCACTTTACATAGATGGTAGAGCATTCACCTATTCACACACCAGTGGCGGTAGAAACCAGGCAAGGCAGTGGCACATCGGGAGCAAGTTAAAGGGGGTTAAAGGTAGGGGAAGTGATTTCACTTTTGTCAGATATCACCCAATTTTTTTTTTCTGTTAAAATGCTCTATTATAAGGTGTGGAAACCATATATGGAGTTTCCCCCTCCCCCACGTTAGCAGAGGAGCTAATAAAAGTTCCCCAGGTGGTGGGTGAATTCTCCTCCAATCAGGATCGAGCAGCAGGTTCACATAGTGTAGCTACTGTTGGACGCCCCTAGTGCACCAGGCTGGTACTACACCATGAATTTCAAATCACTTACCCTACCTTTAAGTGTCTTGCTCAGGGACATGTCGACACTAACTCTAGGGTAAATCCGGGTTCGAACCGGCAACCTTGCGGTTACTATCCGGTGATTCTACCCCTAACCCACTGCCGAGTCTTTGTGTAAAGGCAAACATTGCATATAGCACAAACATCAAAGAAATTATCATTTGCTTGGAATAAGATGACGTTATGTATGACAAAGATGTGAGATGATAAGAGCCCTCACTTCACACGTGTGTGTTTTTTTTTTATTTATGATTTTCATAAATTGTAGGGCAGCTCTCTGCCTCCCTGGAGTCTCTCTGGAGGTGAAGCTAGTCACACAAAATACTTAAGAATGGCAGAGGCGTTTCTAAGCAATTTGGAGTCCCAGGCAAGATTTTCCCTGGAGTGTAGGAAACCAAATGGACCCTTACGTGTCCATTTGGTTTCAGTGAATGTCATTGGTGCCCCCTCACCAATGACATTCACTGAAACCAAATGCTCAAGGAATTTCATTGGTTCCATGATTACCCAGCATTGCAACGTAAAACATTGTATATAGACTGCTCTGTTTGTAATGTAAATGACGACCCCCACTGGTTAAATAAAGGGCTATAAAACAAACGGGGTGAACTTACTAGGTGGACAAAATACAGTATATCCCCCAAGGGATAAAACTATGAATTATTTTTAAACTAAAGAGCATTTGTGATAGAATCTGTTTTTTTTTTTGTTGTTTTTTTGGCTAAATAATTAAGATCAAAGTTCCTACTTTTTTTAATATGATTAAAAATGATTTTAGCAAAAAAAAATTATATATATAATAAAAATAAATACTTTAGATAGCTCGGCCTTGGGAGACATGAGGACCAAAGCACCCGCATCTATCACATATTCTATGTGTTTTAAATGTTCAATTCTAGTTATAGAGGGCAAGTATAATGTCCTTTTAAAGCATGTCTGGTAGTCCACTCATGGCGCCCCAGGCAACTGCCTAGTCTGCCTGGCAAAAACGTCCCTGGAGAATGGAAGTACCATTGTGATGAGTGTATGTGTGTGTGTATGTGACGTTTTTGTGACGTGTTTGGCTTTCCAAATGCAGTCGCAGTCTGTCCTCTAAAAGACCCGGCTGGTAATTAACACAAAACTGACTCTCAGAGTTTGTCTCTTTCTTTCACCCACTATCTTCCACACTCCTTCTCCGCCAATTCTCAGTCTGCTATAGGGATAAATTGTCAAATTACTACTAAGATGAGGGCCATGCCGCTAATGCAGAGTATAGCAGATCAGGGGCGGATGTAACATTTCCCAATTTGGGGGGCGGGGCAGAAGAAAATGGTAAGGGTGCAGCTTCATCGCCCGTGGCGCTTCGCGCCACGGGCGATGAAGCCGCCCCCATACCATTTTCAGTAGTGTTTCAAATACTTTTAAATATAAGCACTGGAATATCTTGGGTTGTTTTGCATGCCATCATGTTTGGTGGGGCAGGCTGGGCATTTAGAGGGGCATTGCCCCCCCCATGCCAATGCCTAGATCCGCCCCTGTAGCGGATGATGGGGCTTGTGTAGAAGAAGTCTGGGCTGCAGCCGTTTCTTTTTTTTTTTTTTTTTTCGTCAATGTTTTGACATTTTTGCTGCCGCCGGTAAGTTTTTTTTTCTTCTCGGAAGGTGTCTAGTCTGTCAGTGTGGAAGGATTGCGAAGCACAACTTTGATATTGTCAGGCCTCTGGATATATTCTGGTTAATTGCGTGATTTCAGCTCCGTGCCTCTAAGCTTTATTCATCTGGCTCTTTCAAAAAATCCTCTCCTCTCTGCGTCTTCGCACGGGGGAAATCAAGGCGAGACACCCCTCGTTTGTACGGCCCACGGTGCCACGCATGCAGCGAGCGAGTGTTCAAATCCCTTGTATGGTCCATGAGTGTGCGTGCTTAAGAAGAAGATATCCTTTTTACCCCGTCTCGCCCCTCCCTCCCATCCTGTCTCCCCCCTTGTTGCCCCACAGCCTCCACCAGACCACCACCAGCCTGTGATGGATCTGTGTGTTCCCCCGGGTGTGTGTGTGTGTGTGTGTGTGTGGTGGGGGGTGTTGTTATTCCGCCCCTGAGAGCGGAGGCTCTCTGCTGGCCGCCAGGTTATATATCCCAGACCATTAACAACATGACGGAACAGGTTAGCTTGAGTGGCATGTTTATTGTTCTGTTGACTGGGCCGCGCTAATGAGGCCTGGTCTGCCTGCCGCGCTCTGCTAGCCTAGCAGGATAGCCCTCCTAGAGTACAAACATGGCTCCAATGTCACCGGTCCTTTACCGGAGGACTCCCCTTTTTTTCTTGTTGCGGCACACAATTGTGACACGAATATACATATACATGCACAAAGGCAGACAGTCATAGTGACACAATGTTGCCAACTTGGCGCATTTTCACTATATTTAGCTTTTTTTTTTCAGACCCCCCTAGTGCCAAAATTAGTGACAAACTCCTGGCGGAAAATCTAGTGCTTTTTTGCTGGTGAGTTGGGGCGAAGTTGATTGACAGGCGCCAGAGATTAAACCCTCGTTTTTAACATTTTTTCCTCCTATGATGGAGTCCTCCTTAACCAAACCCTTATAGATCTGTAACTCGTGAAATGAAACCAAATGGACCCTTTCGGATCCATTTGGTTTAATCTCACGATTTAAAGAGTTAAATTATATTTAAACATCTGAATTACCTAATTCTACACCTTTTAGAAAATGTACACAAATTGCTATTTTGACCAACATTTTGCCAGTTATTTCTCCTAAATTAGTCCGAGAGACTAAACTCAACATCAAATGGTGGTCCCCCGTGGCTAAAATGGAGAATAAACAGTGGGCCGTGATATGAAAATGGTTGAAAACACACTGTTCTAGCGGACAGACACTCATAGTGATAGGCTGCTCTCACGCAAAGTCTGCACAGTATGCAAGTAATAGACACACTCCTCTGTCTCACACACACACACACACACACACACACACACACACACACACACACACACACACACACACACACACACACACACACACACACACACACACACACACGCAAAATCCACTCGGCATTACTCAACATGTGCAGCCTGAAAGGTGTTTAGCACCTGAGGTAGTTACCCTTCTGGTAATGGCAGGCCAATGATTTACAGTCTGCTCCGTTAATTGTCAGAGACGCCTGTGTTAGCCCCATTAGCGATAACGCTACACCCGATAAAATGAGAGTCTATTGATGAACCGGTGCAGTAATGAGCCTGGTTTGGCCCAGGTGCTAAAAGGCCTACAGTTGGTTACGCTCCGGCATTCCGACGCATCGCTACTCCCTCCAACGTGTCGCCATTGCGACGCACTGAATCCTTTGTATTCGAAAGGCATTATCTCAGGTTGTACACCTCATTGTACGCTTTTCCTGCGACCCAGATGTTTTTGCAAGGTTCAAGGTTCAAGGCAGTGTTGTTTTTTTGAGAATATTTTTATTTAGTCTTTTCAATAAGGCATATTTGGTCTTTTAGTCCCATTTAGTCTTCTGAAATTCATTTTTTAGACTAATCTTAGTCAACGAAATGTCCAAAGGGATTAAGGTCTTAGCCGTTTAGTCTTGGTAGTATAGTCTTACATACAAATACATTGTACGTTTATATATGTTATATAGATGTATAGTTTTTCATATGAAACATATCTCGTTTTATTTCTTTGTATACGATTACTGGAATAGTAATAAGTTCCTTTCCTGTAAAGGTATGCAATGTATACTGTAGATATACAGTACTTAAAAAGAACGAAAACAAAGAAGATAAAATGTTTCCTATTTCCATTAGTCTTAGTTTATCATTTAGTCTTTGTCTTAGTCTTTTGAAAACACACATTTAGTCTTCTCTAGTCCCATTTAGTCTTTTGAAATTCATTTTTGTTAGTCTCTAGTCGACTAAATATCAAAAACCTTAGCCAACTTAGTCTTTAGTCTTAGTCGGCTAAAACAACACTGGTTCAAGCTTAGCTTTATTAGTCTCCCGTGGGAGAAATTTGTCTTGGAGTCAGAGAACAGAGCTGCATACAGGGTTTCGTACAGACAGATAACAGTAGACACAGAGCAATACATCAACACATAATACACTCTTTATACCAGGGGTGGCCAACCGGTCACAGACTAAGAGCCATGTTTTTCACTGTGTTACTCCAAAGAGCCACATCAAACAGTCACAACGGTTATAAAACCGCCGTGACGGCCGTCACAGTCGCAAATAGGTTTCCCCTCTCCTGCCATAAGACGTGTGCGTTTGTGTGCAGGTGCGCAATGCAAAGACACACTATTAAAACATATAGACATATATTTAGAAACGCAGTTTACAATCCAAAAAAGTATTTGACAAGTCAAAAAACATACACCTACACCACACCTCCGTGGCTCAAATTCTGAATAAATGGTGGGGCCTGGTATAAAAAGGTTGAAAACCACTGGTATAGGGAATGCATGAGTGCGCCAGGCGGAGCGTTTTTGATGGTTCCATGTGGAAGCACCTTAAGAGCCGCATGAAACCAGCTGAAGAGCCGCATGTGGCTCACGAGCCTCAGGTTGGCCACCCCTGCTCTATACTGTACTAGGGCTGTATACCGAAGCTCGGGATTCGAACCATTCGCTCGCTAAGGTCGCCACGCGAACGAATATTAATGATCCCGAACCATTCGCATTTATTTATTTATTTATTTAACTTTTCCCCCCATCTAGTAGATCTGCGACATTGAGGGGTCAGAAACTCGCTGTGAAACGCGCTGTTGCTGCAGTTGGAAATGCATTGTTTTCACTGAAGGTGTCCCATTCTCAATAGAAGTCTATGTAGGCGATCCGCCATTAGACTGGCTCTAGGAAGTGAACGGAGTTTGCGCAACTCCGTCTGTACTCTATAGAGCTGCACGCTGACTGGTTGGTTTTATGGTTCACTGACCACCAGAGCAAGCTGGTGGGCAGCAGGCTTAAGCCTATACATACAATAGGCCTAATAGACACGTAGTCGTTCACAGCAAACAAATAATTAAACCAGCCTTTTTGTAAGGTTGGTCTTAGGGTTCACTGACCACCAGAGCAGGCTGGTGGGCAGCAGGCTTAAGCCTATACATACAATAGGCCTAATAGACACGTAGTCGTTCACAGCAAACAAATAATTAAACCAGCCGAAGGACGGCATATATCAAAACAGCGTGTTACCGGTGGCTGGCGGATCGGTGTCATCAGAAAGGAGAGAAAGGACAGCGGTGTCATGATGAAGTATTCACTAATGTCAGGCACATCTCAGGGCAGTAGAAAACTTTGCTACCGATGACAACATCCACGATGTTAATAGTTAGTAGGGGCGCACGCACGGGGGGGGGGGGTTACCATGCTGCTTTTTTTTTTAGCGAACGTTCGAAGCTCGCCTATAATTCCCAGCGAACGTTCGAAGGCCAGAATTAGTCCAACTATACAGCACTAGTGTGTACCCTACACCGGTAGGTGCTAAATGCTCTTGCAATTGAGGAGCTTAACAGTGTCTGTACCTGCTGTATTTAATCAACGGTGGAGCTCTGAATCTCTGCCCATTCACATCTTCACATAGTTGAGAACATGTCAGCGGCCGGAGACAATGCTTTGAGCCTGTCTAATTACAGCTCGTTCAAAGATGGCCTTTGTGGTGCTTGGGAGGACAAGATAAGTCCATGATCTCTCCAACCATTGCTACAAATCCTTCAGTCTGAGATTTATATTTGACAGTTAGGTTACCAAACCAGTTAGCTATTCCATATGTTATGATTGACTCTATGCTCGTCCTGTTAAAAAAAAAAAAATGCGGGGTTAGAGGGCATTACAATGAAGACACCACACACGATCTGGCACTTCATAATAAAGTTTTCAACAGGGTAACCATGTGCAAATGCAACGTTTCAGACATGCACCTCGCAGAAATATGACAGGCTCTGTAATGCTATTCCGAGGCATTCATTATCATTAAGATGTTATTTTCCGTATTTGCTCGACTAAGCATTTGTCCCCCTAGCTGTTAGGTCTCCTTCAGTGATCTCTCTCTCTCTCTCTCTCTCGGATTCCATCGCGGTGGAGGAAGTTTCAACACATCTTCACATCAGCAATTACACAGGAAGGCACTTTTCATACTTTCTTGAAGCTCATCCAAGAGGTGGTGGATGTACAGTATGAAATGCATTTCGCTGGAAGAGAGAGTGTGTGTGTGTGTGTGTGTGTGTGTGTGTGTGTGTGTGTGTGTGCGCGTGTGTGTGTGTGGTTGCATGCGTCCATCCATACACTCTGCAGTTGGGCAGTTTCCTCCCATTTCCCAAAGACCATTACTCTAAAGCTTTTCATCCATATCCCATTGACAGAATCAAGACATTCCATTAAGGATATACTATCTCCATGGGCATGGCTGAGCTTATTTAATGAGTTCAAGTTCACGGGTTCAAGATTCTTTATTGCCACGTGTAACAAGTGCAATAACGCTTACTGCGCCTTCACTCGATCGGCATATAGGAAATGCATTGCTCTGGAATGGAATGGCATTTCTGGCTTCTACTAGAGCAGTGGTTCTCAGTTTCTAGAGTGGTTCCAGGGGTTGACACTAAGGTCTCCGAGGCACTTGCCCATCGGGCAAGTGCAAGTCAGGTTCTACTTGCCCTCAGGTCATGGTCACTTGCCCCCCAAAAATATATTGTAAATTTTGCATTTACGTTTACTTCCTACTTGGGTGCTTTAAACCAGGGGTTTTCAACAAGTGGTCCCTGAGAGGGTTCCAGGTGGTCCCCAGTTAAGTTGGTTAACCAGATGTAACTCTTGAGAGTGTAAAAATGAAACCAAATGGACCCTTGCGGGTCCATTTGGTTTCATTTTTACACTCTCAAGCAAGGGTCCATTTGGTTTCATTTTTACACTCTCAAGAGTTAAAATTCATCATCTTAATTAGCCCAGCTCTACACAACTAGAGAATGTAGAAGATTAGGTCATTTTGATGTGTATGTTAATTTGCCTGTTTTGTTTCCCAAATCCAGCCTGGAATTGTGGATATCTAGAAAGCAGGGAAAGACACAGAGGTCTTGCCCGATCGGACAACCAGGTAGCAGTCTTCACTTGCCCCACCATTTTTTTTTACTTGCCCCGGGCAAGCGGGCAAGTGTTAGTGTCAAGCCCTGTCTGTCTACTCGAGCAACTAGAGCAGTGGTTCTCAGTTTCGACCAGAGTGGTGGTTCTTAGGTCCCATTTACACGGAGACGGTCGCCGTCGAAAACGGCAAAGAGCCATTTAGTTTTCATTTTTTATACCCTCTCTAGATGAAGACGCAGTCTGGCTGCAAACGCTGTTATGTGCATACCCGGTCGCTAGGTGGCGCGTGTCGGCATGACCGCACTGCGATATAGACCGGCCACACATGTGTAGAACATGTTCCGTTCTAGTTCCTGCTAGCAGCCGGAGTCTCGCGGATGTAAACAAACAAACCATAACTCGCAGGCAGCAGTACGGCAAAAAAAAACGCTCCTTGACTGCGCAAAGTCCACACTCAATGAAGTATTTAAAGGTAATAGATGCAACTTTAGTGTGTACCAATACCAGTGTGTTTGTAAACAGATTTGTTTAAAAACAGAACCCTCACCTCCATTCTAATTATGAAACTGCTGGAGACTGCCGTGCTATGATTGGCTAAAACGCTGCCCTACCCCTCACACATTAGCTCTGCCTGTCCTGAGCCTGACAAATGGTTTGTTTTCATAATTTTGACATTTGACATGGACGTTCTGGACCATCTGCAGGAAAAGCAAGTGTCTGTCTGCAGGGAAACAGCTGCAGCATCAAAGTCGAAGCAACATAGAGGGGAAACATGCACACATAAAACTAATTCAGTTAAATAAACAGCTATGGTGGAATTCTTTTTTGACCATTAATTGGCCTACTGTGCATTTTTTTGGATTCCACTGCTAACCTGCACTACAGTGAGACAATGTGTAATTCTAAAGTCTCTGTATTCATGAGCCCACTGCTAAATGCGAGACCTTTTGGGTTGAGGAAGTAATTAATGAAGACTAATTGTGCAGCGCGTGTCTCTTTAGACCTCCAAACTCAGCCACACATCAACCCTGAACCCTAATAAACCCACAGGGATGACCCCGCTCCACACTCCACAGGCCCTTCCACATAATTAGTGAGGAAAACACTAAAAAAATGAAAAGATCCACGTGCAGCACACACATACAGCGAAATTGTGTCAAGTGTATTCTGCAAAACCACCGTTTGAGATACTGTACATGTACCTGTATGTAAAGAGCAGCCAACGAGAGAGAGAGAGAGAGAGAGAGAGAGAGGGAGAGAGAGAGAGAGACAGGAGTTGAAGAAGAGGGCTGAAAATCTGGGGCAGAGAAGAGTGCATGAGGTTGAGCCGTTTGAAGGTTGTTAAAGGAGGAATATGATTAATAACTATGTTTGCTGGCCACTCAACAGAGAACACACACACACGCTCAGATCTGGGCAAAACGTGGGTAAATATTCCGCAGTGAGCAACAAAAATCCCAGCCATCGCAGATCCCTCTGAGCAGCAAGGAGAATGAATGATGTGGTGCAAAAAAACAACGAGCTGCCACCCGCATTGTCCTTCACAACTCATACATAACGGCTCCGGCGGTACGGCCGGCCCCGCCATCTCCGAAAGGCCACGCCATATATCGCTGTCCAGTTTTTTTTACGGCGCGACAATAAGAAATGAAAGTGTCTCTAATGCATCGCCCCGTGGACTAATGTGATATATGGGGAAGGGGGAGGAGGGGGGACTCTGTGAGATTATTGACAGAGGGTTGGTTGTGCCTCGTGTCGGGGCGAGGTGAATGATGCCCCACCCGCCACCGCGCTCCCATTCAGGAATCTATCAACGGCTAATAATTATGTGTACGTTTACGACAAGGGGCCCGGGCTTAATGGATCGATCCCCTCGCAACACTCCAATTCCCATTCCGGTCATGGATTTCCTGTCCTTTGCCTTGAAGGATCTGGCATTGGATGGACGCTATTCTCTCCATCTCTCTCTCTCTCTCTCTCTCTCTCTCTCTCTCTCTCTCTCTCTCTCCCTCAGCCTCCTTTCCGCCCTGATTTTCCGACTCCCATTCTGCTACTGCTAAACTCCCTCTCCCTCTCCCCGGCATCCATCCATCATCTAGCTTTTCGATACATAGCCTTTACTGCACCTTTTTTTTTTTTTCATCCGGGAGGTCTTATCCTGAAAGAAAATTACCGGGCGCCCATTCAATACTAGGGCTATATACCTTTAACAAGTGATGACTCAACAAATCTCTAATGCATTTTCGTTTCTTTTTCGCCCCGCTTTTTTTCTCCCCTTCTCTCTTTATTTTGCCAGGCGGTTTTGTTGGATGGGGTCATTTGGTGAAAGCTGGTATATACACGCTGTGCTTTGAACAGAACAGAAAGGTCCTCCTGGCTGACGTGAGTGAGATGCGATACTGTATTATAGTAGTAGTGGCTGGTCAGAGGGAGGGAATGTGTTGTTACACGGCTCACGCCGGCCTGACACGCTGCGTCAGACACACACGTTATCCGAGAAAGCTTTTAGTGCAAATACATGTCTTCCTGTAGGCCTGAGCGTGTCTTTCACCACACCACACATTGTTTGTCCCCTAGACGTTGTTCACACACGTGTTTGTTGTCTCCACCAGGCCAAAGGCATGGTGGTGAGTATGTTCTCCACTACGTGTGTCTGTCTGTTACCAGCTAATCTCTGGCACCGTTGACCCGGTCAACGCCAAAGTTTGCACACACACAATCCGATGATGTCATACATGAAACTCTGCCCCACATCTTCTAGGATATGCTGTTGTAGCACTATACCTCTACCCCGATCGTTGTAAAAACACAATATTTCGTATTGCTTCTTTGGATTCTGTTGCCAAAATCCCTGAAGTTGTTTCAGAGAATCTCTAGAGTAGGGTTTTTCAACCAGTGGTCACTTTTTCTAGTCGGCTTTGTTGTGGCATTGTGGATGAATCAAATCAGCATTGCTCTCTAGGCGAGGTATATACAGTATCCCCCCCCCAATCCACAACTGGTATTCACCTTTTACAGGCAAATTCCACTAATTGACTTTGTGATTACATAACCACATCCACAGGGTAAATTAGAGCAGCACTAATTGAATGTTTTTTTTTTTTTTTTACTAAATATGGAACTATAACCGAACCCTCTCTGTCCAGTCCCTCAAGTAAACAATAACTTGAAAACCAGCACATTTAATGAAAAGGACGTTCTACCAGCAATCACTTGGTAGAATGTTAATTGTAATTTAGGTATTTATGTCTAATTAGTTCTGCACCTCGCTCCTGTTAAAGTCGTAATCATTTAGGATTCAGTAAAATAACAATGTCTCCAGACAGCGTTTTTTGGTGTAAACAAGCTATATTTGACACTGCAATTGCATTGCAGCAAAAAGTTTTTTTTTTGTCCCTGATGAAAGACTCTGATTTTGTCCCTTGAGATATTTGATGTTTATATTGTCATAGAACACATTCTGTGGGTTTTTTGAAAAGTTTTTGAAAAGTTAGTACATTCGCTCAGAAACACGCGGCGGTTGTTGCAGACGGCTCTAGAGAAACTCCGGGAAGTTTATCTTTTAGTATATCATTTGGATGATGATTCTGTCCTCTGCTTTTGAGTGCAAGAGCAAACAAATGCAGAAATGTACAGTGCTCAACAAAGACATTAACGCAACACTTTTTGTTTGCTTTTCTTGCTTCAATTTTTCATGAGATGGACTTAAAGATCTAAAATTCATTCCAGATCAGTGTTGGTCAATATTACTTAGGAAAGTAACTTCTTTACTTTACTCGTTACCCCTTAGACAAAGTAATATCATTACTTTACTTACTGGAATCAAAGAGTAATATATTACATATTACGTTATTACTTTCCCATGTTCTCAATTCCTAAATGATGTACAACATAATCTGTTTAGCAAGCTCTTTTTAGAACTGAATCCAATTCATTGGAATAATAATAGTCTCTTTGCCTCTTTGACTTTTTAAACCTTTTCACAATTGTTTTCAGACAGTTGATGCCTTGTATTTAAAAATAAATACAAAATGAAGCAGCAAGTGATTTGTGGTGTACATAACTGTGCGCAGGATGCAGCGTGTGGACTGGATCTACAATCTAGTGCACATCTCTGTTGTTACAGTACCTGTCGATAGTTTGTAAATCTGTTGTATTTTTTGCATGCAACAACAAGCTCATTTTAAACAAGTAACTTGGCGTTACTTGCAAAGTAATGCGTTACTTATTACCCATTTTTGCTGAGTAATCTCGTTACTTTACTTTTTGGAGCAAAAGTAATAATATTACAGTTATATGTCATCTAAAATTAGTTACTGCCCAACACTGTTCCAGATACGCAATATTACCATTTCTCTCAAACATCGTTCACAAATCTGACTTTGCTTTGCTGAGATAATCCACCCCATCTCACAGGTGTGCCACATCAAGATGCAGATCTGACATCATGACTAGTGCACAGGTGTGCCTTAGACTGTCCACAATAAAAGGCCACCCTGAAATGTGCTTTTTTTTTTTTTTTTTTTTTTTTTTTTTGCTTTATTTGGGGTCTGGGGACTCCGAACCAGTCAGTATCACCACCAATTGCCTCATGCAGTGCAACACATCGTCTTCGCATAGAGTTTATCAGATTGTCAATTGTGGCCTGTGGAATGTTGGTCCACTCCTCTTCAATGGCTGTGTGAAGTTGCTGGATATTAGTGGGAACTGGTACATGCTGTCGAAATGGTAATATTGTGTATCTGGAATGAATTTTAGATCTTTAAGTGCATCTCATGAAAAATGGGAGCAAAAACAGAACTGTTGCGCTCATATTTCTGTTGAGTGTTTTTAATCTACAGCTTTCATTTTGATGAAAGCCGTTTCTGTGGTTTTGTAAGTGCAGATTTGCATGTTTTTTGTTGGTGCAGTAATTTTTATTTATTCCTAAACTGTTACTACTTTTGGTTTTTGTCTGTACTGTCACAATGCAAACAACAACAACTCATCCTAGTAGGGATTAGTCATATATTTAGCTGCGAACTCATTTTCTCTACCGCTTCATTCATCACCAATTTACATATTTTCATATTTCCTTTGAGCCGGGGGAGGAAATCTCTCAAGTTAGAATTAACTGCACAGTTTCCAGTGACTCATCAATACGTAATGTAATACAAAGAAAATATATTATTATGAAAATGATTTAGGCCGGTGGTTTTCAACCGGTTATCCGGGGACCACCAGTCGTACTTGAGAGGGTTCGAGGTGGTCCCCAGGCTAAATGATGGAAAGTTGGTTAACCCTTATGTAACTCTTTGAGAGCGTAAAACATAAAACCAAATGGACCCTTGCAGGTCCATTTGGTTTCATGTTTACACTCTCAAGAGTTAAAGGATTCATCATGTGAATTAGCCCAAGTCTAAGACAACTAGAGAATGTAGAAAATGAATGATCATTTTGATTTGTATGTTTGACTGTTTTGTTTCCCAAATCCAGTCTGGAATTGGACAAAAACAAAAGAAATCTTTAGTTTTGTTAGTCTGTGGGGCTATACAATGACCTCAGATGGTGGTCCGTGGCTCAAATGCTGAATAAACAGTGGGCCCTGGTATCAAAAAAGGTTGAAAACCCCCTGCTTTAGGCTATAATAACCCACAGGGCTTGACACTAACACTTGCCCGCTTGCCCGGGGCAAGTAAAAAAAAATGGTGGGGCAAGTGAAGACTGCTACCTGGTTGCCCGATCGGGCAAGTGTGCAACTTAGTGCACTATAACACAACACAAGATAAATTTGTCTTGAAGGTGGGCATTGCGACCTGGGCTAATTAAGATGATGAATTTTAACTCTTGAGAGTGTAAAAATGAAACCAAATGGACCCGCGAGGGTCCATTTGGTTTCATTTTTACGTTCTCAAGAGTTACATCTGGTTAACCAACTTAGCTGGGGACCACCTGGAATCCTCTCAGGGACCACCTGTTGAAAACCCCTGGTTTAAAGCACCCAAGTAGGAAGTAAACTTACCGGTAAATGCAAAATTTACAATATATTTTTGGAGGGCAAGTGACCATGGCCTGAGGGCAAGTAGAACCTGACTTGCACTTGCCCGATGGGCAAGTGCCTCGGAGACCTTAGTGTCAACCCCTGTATAATAACCCATATTGTAGCCATGCACAAACTGCTGTTACTCTGCTGGAGTGGAGAGTGGGTATGTGGCACGCTTCCCACCCAGTGAGCAAGAAAATAATGTTATCCCCCGGTTGCCAAGTTCTTTCATTATTTCTTTCATAATAATGATCTTGAGATGTCTATGATTCCCACATATACTGACATTCACACTGTCATTAGCTCTTGGCTGGCAACCGTATACAGTAAGTGTTGGCTGAATAATACTGTACACAATCTGAATGCTCTCTGCCTGTTCCAGGGGCGGATCTAGGCATGGGCCTCCTAAATGCCCTGACTGCCCCACCAAACACGACGGCATGCAAAACAACCCCAAGATATTTCAATTAAAGTGCTGATATATAAAATGATTTGAAACACTACTACTACAATTGTGACACCACTAAACCAACAGCATTTCATCATTGAAAACAGTCAGACCTTTAGCTTTATGCATGGTACCTGTCTGTAGCAACTTCAACAACAACTGATGTTATTATTGATGCTTTACTTGCCTAGTAAACGTCCTGTAATGGAAAATGGTATGGGTGCTGCTTCATTCACCATTTTCTCCTGCCCACCCCAATTGGGAAATGTTACATCCGTCCCTGGCCTGTTCTCTTTCACGCCTCTATCCCTCATGTTTGCTGGATGCTATAGTTAGTTATGTTATGCAAATATAAGCTTGTTAACTTGTTGGCAAATCCCAGAAGACTATAGTTGTATAATGTACAGCCTCAAGTATAGCCAATGCCGCATATGGCAAAACCTGATGCATATGGAGCGATCTAGGCATCTATTGCGATCATTGAATTTCAATATGACTACTACTTCTACTATAAATTCGTGGTTTCCAACGTTTTTCATACCAGGGCCCACTATTTAGTCAGCATTTTAGCCATGGAGGACCATCATTTGATTTTGAGTTCAATCCCTCAGATCCAAAAGCAAGGTTTTTTTGTCTACAGTTTAGGAGAGATAAACCTGCAAAATGTTGGTCAAAATAACAATCTTCTACATTTTCCAATTGTGTAGATTATTGAAAAAAAAAATGTGGGTATTTCTGTAACTTCAAACTTTTTTTTAATACATCACATCACACCACACAGTACAAGATAAATGGACCACTATATGATTTTTTTAAAAAGTCAGGTCGCACCTGTGTGACAAGAGTTTTAACCGGAGTGATTGGAGAGGTGAGGGGAGGAGAGGATGAGGAATAGATTACCTCTGGGATTACATGTAAAGGCTGCCCCAGAGTGACGTAAAATTCAAGTGTGAGTATCAGTATAAAAAGTGTGAAAAAAATAATAAGTTTGGAGTTACAGAAATACCCGCATTATAATAAAGACAGCCTGCGGCCATGCAAACGGTACTGGCGCAGAAGCAACGGAGGCAGCGATTGCAACTGACCTCATGGTGAAATGTAGAAAACGGGACATCTGTGACAAAAATCCAAGACATTATGTGTCATGTCACAGGAATCAAGGTAGATTGATGGCCAATGTGTTTTGGTGTGGAATTCTCCTTTAAGTCAGTCATCACTCTCATATGTCTCGTCATATTTTAGTCATCACAGATAGCCGTTTTATATCGTCAGCCCTGTCCTGCATGATCTTTTCCTTTCTTTGTCATCGTCTAGCTCTCAAAAAAGGGTTCAAGTTGTTCCAACATTATGTCATGCCTAGCCTAATTATGTTATGCCCATATATGGAGATTCAAGTGTTTTTCAATAACCAAAGTAATGGTAATGCTAAATAATGCTAATGGTTAGTATTGTTAATATGGCTAATAATGCTAAGTAATACTAATGCTAAATATCGTTAATAATTTGCTAATTGATGCTAATAATGCTAATAAGTAATCTTGCTAATGCTAAGTAAGTAAAGCTAATAATGCTAAGTAATGCTAATACTAAGTAGTGTTAATACTGCTAAGTAATGTAATTATGCCAATTAATGCTAATGACCCTTAGAACACAAAGTTGTTCTAAAGGTGTTCAATAACCAGAGTAATGTTAATGCTAAGTAATGCTAATAATGCTAAGTAATGCTAATGTTAAAGACCCCGTAAAGCAAAAAAATATATGATACAAAATGTATTCCCAGTTTGTCACACCACAGAGTAATGTATTATAGCCCCACAGACCAAATATTTATGATTGAAAAAGTTGCTATGTTTCAGAAATGATTAAACATGTGTGAAATTCAATGGAAAAAAATCTGGTCTAATTCTCCAGGACTGTAGGGGCGTGGTCAGTACTGTAAGCTCATTAGCATATTCATGAGCATTATGCTAATTAGCATATCTCGCCGTCCTAACTGTCAACAACAAGCCAGTACTACAGCACGCTAACTTCACTAGCGTAGTGTGTGTGTGTGTGTGTGTGGTGTGTGTGTGTGTGTGTGTGTGTGTGTGTGTGTGTGTGTGTGTGTGTGTGTGTGTGTGTGTGTGTGTGTGTGTGTGTGTGTGTGTGTGTGAGTGAGACATGCGGATCTGAGAAAAGAGACTGACTGACTACAGCGGTCCCATCATCATGGTCCCATAGCCTGGCCGTCACGGTCGGTCCCTACAGGCTATGGGACAGCCAGGAGTTACGACAACTCCGTCCTCTTCATAGGGTTAGTCCAATGGCGGCTCTTTTATTTTCTGCCCTCATTGAAAACAATGCATTTCCATCTCCACTTTGTCCCTATTCGGGCTGCATGAACAGCGCTGGAGCGCTCAGTTTGTGACCCCTTGATGTCGCAACTCATCTACTAGATAGCTCTGATGGTACGCAGCAGGGCTGGCAGGCAGTGTTGCCAACTTCGCGCATTTGTCACTATATTTAGATTTTTTTTTCGAGACCCCCCCTACCGCCGAAATGAATGGAAAAACTCCTGGCGGAAAATCCAAGTGCTTTTTAGGTATGAAAATAGTTGAAAACCCACTGCTCTAGCGCATTCGAGTGCATTTTGGAAGTGCCACTAGTGCACTTTGGATTTTGGCAGTTGGCAATACTGCTGGCAGGCAGGAGCAGCCGTTAGATAGTCCTTGAATGTGAAAACGTCGCCAACCTCTCCATCATCGACAGTTACTAAAAACAGAGTAGTTTTCAGCTGTCATCCACAAAATCACGCATCGAGAGCAAACAAATGTCAGTGCTTGTCAGCCTACAGGCAAAACACACTGTAGTAACTACACTTTCTTATATATGTCTATGGTAGCTACCTAGTAGCTACTAGCTAGCTATCAACCAACACCACCACCACCAGCTCCGCTCCGCTGTGAAGAAGAGGGGGCGGGGCTTCGGCTTCTAACTGACTATATGGAATATGATTTATATACAGTAGTACAGTAGGCTCATTAGCATATAATTCGGCTTGACTACGTCATCAAGCCGAATATGCTAATGAGACAAAACCTACCCATGAGATTAACCAAAACACATAAAGTGGTCTTATTCTACAATGCTGTAAAATAAAGTTTTAGTTTTTTGTCCAGGGGTATAAAAATGACTTTTGTACATGATTTTCATGTCTAGAAGAAAAAGGCTGATTTTGGTTTACGGGGTCTTTAAGTATTGTTAATAATGTAAGTAAAGTAAGTAAGGCTAATGATGCTAAGTAATGCTAATACTAAGTAGTGCCTTCAAGTTGTTCCAACATCATGCCATGCCTAGCCTAATGATGTCATGCCCATATATACACCGCGTTCCAAATTATTATGCAAATCATGTTTTTGTTTGATTTTCCAACATATTTGATGCAAATGATGATCAGCATAATTTTCAAGTCATTAGCTGTCAATTTTTATTTCAAATGTTATTGAACAAACCTCCTAATGAAAACAGAATTTAGATAATAAATTAAAAACTTGGAACAGTGCGTTTCGCACTGTTCCAGATTATTATGCACATCATAGTTTCAAGACATTTTCTAGTTTGTAAAGAACTGAAAATAGTAATTTATTGAATTCATAGCAATAATGAGGTCATATGTACTGGGAAAAAAAGCTATTTCAATCCATAACATCTTAACAGGTCAAGTTACATGCTAACATAGGACCCCTTGTTTGATAGCAGCTTGCGTCCATCAAACTTGTGAGTTTATGGAGAGTTTCTGCTTGAATGTCTTTGCAGGATGTCAGAACAGCCTCCCAGAGTTGCTGTTTGGATGTGAACTGCCTCCCACTCTCATACTGTACATTTTTCAGTACAGTCTTGTTCAGTGATGAGTGCCGTGCAACCCTGGATGGTCCAGATGGATGGAGTAGTGGATGGTTGGTGCATGGCCAGTTTGGCCACCAAGTCCCAACAAGGCTGCAACGTCAGCAAGGAGGTGGCGGAGTCATATTTTGGGCCGGAGTCCTAGGGAAAAACCTGGTCGGCCCCTTTAGATCTTTCGCTCGAGGATGCTCCAGACATTCTCAATAGGATTGAGGTTAGGGGGAGGGGGGCCACACCATGATTTTTTTCCCCCTTTTATGCCCATAGCATGCCAATGAAGCTGAGGTATTCCTTGCAGCATGAGATGGTGCAGTGTCGTGCTTGAAGATGATTTTATTTCAGAAAGCATGATTCTTCGCTTTTGTACAGTGGAAGAAAGTGGTCAGTCAGAAACTCAACATACTCTGCAGAAGTCATTTTCACACCTTCAGGGACCCTAAAGGGGCCAACCAGATCTTTCCCTAGGATTCCGGCCCAGAACATGACTCCGCCACCTACTTGCTGACGTCGCAGCCTTATTGGACGGCACTCATCAGTGAACAAGACTGTTTGAAAATTGGTCTTCATGTACAGTATGAGGGT
Organism: Benthosema pterotum; assembly: GCA_039105355.1. Lineage (NCBI taxonomy): Eukaryota > Metazoa > Chordata > Actinopteri > Myctophiformes > Myctophidae > Benthosema > Benthosema pterotum. The sequence goes on along the minus strand of CM076981.1, from coordinate 40,715,373 downwards.
GGAAAGCAGTTCACATCCAAGCAGCAACTCTGGGAGGCTGTTCTGACATCCTGCAAAGACATTCAAGCAGAAACTCTCCATAAACTCACAAGTTTGATGGACGCAAGCTGCTATCAAACAAGGGGTCCCATCTTAACATGTAACTGGACCTGTTAACATGTTTTGGATTGAAATAGCTTTTTTTCCCAGTACATATGACCTCATTATTGCTATGAATTCAACAAATTACTATTTTCAGTTCTTTACAAACTAGAAAATGTCTTGAAACTATGATGTGCATAATAATTTGGAACAGAGCTTTTTAAGTGTTTAATTTATTTTCTAAATTCTGTTTTCATTAGGAGGTTTGTTCAATAACATTTGAAATAAGAATTGACAGCTAATGACTTGAAAATTAGGCTGATCATCATTTGCGTACAGAGTGTGATGTCACAGCAGTCAGGTGTGATGTCAGAGCAGGTCAGTGCCGTAGGGCCAATAAAAGGCAGCGCGCAGCCTGATGCCAAATCAGTGTCAAGATGTCTACAGAGAAGGATCTCCGAATCTACAAGCCACTGGTGACAAGCAGCACCGACGCCCCCTGGAGACGACGTGTGGAGCGACTGGTGCAGCACGCTCTGCAGCGAATAGAGCAGGCAGAAGCACAGCCACAAGTGCAGCCACGGGTGTGCAGCGATGACGAGTGTAGGGCTACGGAACGCAGACCCACCAAACCCATCAACCCGGCCGTCATCATCCGCAACGCCCGCTTACGTAAACGGCGTCTCGATGAGCCGCTTTCGGGCAAAAGCACCTGGACTCCTATAGATGTTTGGAACACCACCAACACCACAACGTCCTCAGAGGAGCTCCCACAGCCAGAACATGGGAACTACATAGACCCTCTGGCGCCAAAGAAACGTGTCTGCCACCCCAACCACAGTGCCATCGCTCCCAGCACCAAGGAGGGACGTCGCCTACGCAAGAAGCTGACCCGCATCAGGCAGAATATAGCACAGTGGCATGACGAAGAGACGGCCAAGAATCCAGACAAGGCAAAGTCATTGCTCAAATTGCTCAATGCTTTGAGGAAATAAGCTCTACCTGAGATCAGGGGCGGATCTAGGCATAGGCATGGGGGGGCGGGTAATGCTCCCCTAAATGCCCAGACTGCCCCACCAAACATGATGGCATGCAAAACAACCCAAGATATTTCAGTGCTTATATTTAAAGGTGGGATAGGCAACATCTTCATGAAAGCTAACCTGAAGCTAATCCTAACAATCCGCTAAAAATGAGTAAAGAAATGGAAAACGAAAAATAAAAACTATATTTTTCTCTATTGTGACCTTTTTCAAAAATGTCAACAAATATGCTAAAATAATATTTGAAATATTATTTCGACCATGTGACGGACCGTCACTGTTTACCTTTTTTAATATGGGTTTCTATGGCCCCATTATATATGAATGGAGTCGCATCATCCAATGAGGTACGATTCAGGGTGCACGATTCAGGGTTGCCAGTATCGTGCCTCTCCCTACAGCAAGTAGTCAAAGCATGCCTTCTCAACAGCAGACCACGACTTCCAAAGTGGTGGTGGTGGTCGTGATGGAATGAAAGGTGTGCCGCCGTTGTACCGTGTCGTGCGCTGTTTCGTGGTGGTGGTGATAGAATGAAGCGGTCCGCGGCGTGCGCCGCCGTTTAAACTAGTGGTTTTCATCTAGTGGTCCTTGGGGGGATTCCAGGTGGTCCCCAGTTAAATCATGGACAGTTGGAAACCAAATGGACCCTTTTAGATCTCAGATCGTAAAATGAAACCAAATGGACCGGGGAGGGTCCATTTGGTTTCCTAATAACTTTACCTTCCTTTGTTTTATTTGGTATTAGGCTATTATCGCCTCCTCCTGCCGTGTCGGCTTGTCCTTTTTCTCTTTCTATAAACCATACGTTTTTCATCCAGTGGTGCGGGAACCACCAGTGGTTCTTGAGGGGATTCCAGGTGGTCCCCAGCTAAATCATGGACAGACAGTTGGTAACCAAATGGACCCTTTTAGATCTGAGATCGTAAAATGAAACCAAATGCACCCGCAGGGTCCATTTGGTTTCCTAATAACTTTATTTGGTGTTATGTATTTTTACAGAGCGCATCATCACTTACTATGAGCCGTCTCTGTAGGTGTCCCCAATTTGAAGAAGTCATTATGTCCCTCCATGATGTAGCCATATCTGGATATAATCCAAACGACTCGTCAAAATTATCTTCCGTTATCCATTTTACTGACTGACTGACTGACTGACTGACTGACTGACTGCAAATCCATGTTAGATTTCTTCCAGTTGTATCCATGCCATTGTCCAGAAATAGTACTCCGTTCTTTTATCTGATTATGCCAACCAGCATACGATAACTTCATGTGGTCTTTTTGAGTCCAGTCCTGCTGGAATCCTATTGGCCTAAAACGGCTTTGTTTATACTTTCACTTTCCTGCTTCATCGATGATCGATGTGAAATGCGTCAAGCCCATATAGGCCTACAAGCGCCATCTAGTGGCCTTAGAAGCCCTGCATTATAAAAGAGGATTTAGGGTAGAAAAGTACAGTATAGTATAGTATTAGTATAAATATAGTATAGCATAGTATAGATTCTATGCTATAGAACAGGGGTTTTCAACAGGTGGTCCGGGGACCACCAGTGGTCCTTGAGAGGGTTCCAGGTGGTCCCCAGGCTAAATGATGGAAATTTGGTTAACCAGATGTAACTCTTGAGAGTGTGAAAATGAAACCAAATGGACCCGCCAAGGGTCATCATCTGAATTAGCACTATTTAATTAAGAAGTCTACACTGTTTTGTTTGCAGAATCCTGCCTGGAATTGTCAACAAAACCAAAAGCATTCTTTAGTTTTAGGTCTTTGGGGCCAAAATGTCGTCAAATGGTGGTCCGTGACTCAAATGCTGAATCAATGGTGGTCGCTGGTATCAAAAAGGTTGAAAACCCCTGCTATAGTATACAGGTATTTAAAGGGCAAAGCAAAGAAGTCAAAACGTTAGCTATTGTAATATTGCAACATTGTAGCCTAATATACAACCTCAAAAAGTAACCTAAAATGTAACCCATCCGCTGATTCTAATGCATATACAGTGTTGTAGTGGGACTTTTAGAAGTGAGGGGACGCCTCTTAAGGGGAATTCCACCCATTTTCATTTTTTTTTCTGAGAGTGTACAAATGTGAACCCTATGGACCCGCTAGGGTCCGGTTCCAAGACAAAGCGGGTCCATTTGGTTCCAAGACAAAAAACATAGGCCTACTTTTGCCCCAAAAATATTTTAGATGTGAGAAGTGGGGGGGCGCCATCTCCGCCGCATCCCCCTTCCACTACACTATACACGCCGCACCCCCCCCACTATATTATACATATATACATATATATATATATACATACATACATACATACATACATACATACATACATATATATATATATATACATACATACATACATACATACATACATACATACATACATACATACATACATACATACATACATACATACATACATACATACATACATACATACATACATACATACATACATACATACATACATACATACATACATATATATATATATATATATATATAATATATATATATATATATGCATGCATGCATGCATGCATGCATGCATGTATGTATGTATGTATGTACACTATACCTCATTCAAGTCAATTGACATCTTTCTCAAAGTGAAGAGTAAAATTCAGGTCACACCGTCACTTTCCATTTCAGTGAAGCCGTCAAACCTGGCAACACGGCAACTAGACGCAATGCAGCATTTCGAAACTAGGTGTCGCCCTTGTTCATTTATACAAAATGTAAACATCAGTGAAATCCTGCCTATTGCACCTTTAAAAGAATTTGACTACTACACTACACTACTGAAAATGGTATGGGGGCGGCTCCCAATTGAGAAATGTTACTACCACCCCTACCTGAGATTCTATGATCTGGAGCCAGCAGCACACATGTATGTGAACATGTTGAGCTTCTAATAGCCTTTTTGAAGGACTTCTTCCATCACAAGAACAAAGACACAGAGATGTTTTTGAACAGCAGAGAAAGTATTAAAAAAAAAAAAAAAACATTTTAAATAAAGAGGTGGGGATCTATTTATTTTGATGATTTGGTGTTTAAAAAGTTTGTCAATTTTTAATAAAAATAAAAATAAAATGTTTAAAAATATGTGAGCTTGTGACCTGCACATCTTAACCTACTTGCGTGCGAGAAGCGAACGTGGCCCCTATAGTCAATTAGAATGTATTACAAATGATGAGAAGTTGCTGGGCAATGCTTAGTTAGGGCTGTACACAATTAACTGCATATATGGTCATAAAAGGACACACACACAGTGTGTGTGTGTGTGTGTGTGTGTGTGTGTGTGTGTGTGTGTGCGCGCGTGCGCGTGTGTCTCGGGGCCGGATCAAAAAGGTTCATACACTGCTTCAGATTTGGAGTTGCCCACCCTGCCATTCTTCCAGCCCACCCCAGTAGGGCTGGCTAAATCAGGCCCTGCCACTTAATTCAGTCTACACAATTAGATAATGTATAAGAAATGGTCATTTTGTTTTGTTTGTTGTGTTTTGCTTTCCATATCCAGTCTGGGATTGTAGACAAAACCAAACGAAATGTTCAGTGTTTGGGTCTGTGGGGGGTGAAGATGTTGTCAAATGTTTTGGTCAAATGCTGAATAAATAAATGGTGGGGCCCTGGTATCAAAAAGGTTGAAACCCCACTGTTATAGTTGATTAGGGTTCATGGCATGAACTGTGATCTCGTGCTATGTAAGTCGCTCTGGATGACAGCATCTGCTCAATGCATTAATTGTTTTTTGGTTAGACTGAAGTGTTGAGTGTCACTGCTGTGCTGATTAAAGTCCACCCATTTTTTAACATTTTAATATGTCATTAATATACCTTAGAGATGTTGTGTGGACATGATGAAAAAGTTCCCCCAATTCTGTATTTCCTAAAAAGAGAGGTCTGAAAAAATCATTAACAAGCTGAAATACATCTGATGACATCGTCAAGATGTATTTCACCATGTTAATGATTTTTGCTTTCAGACCCGTTTTTACTGAGAGGGTACAAATGGTACACATTTGTATCCTCTGAGGAAAAAATGAAAATGGGTGGAATTCCCCTTTAAGTGGCCATCAGGCAGGCAAATGGTCATTTTTTTTTTTCGGCTTGTACGACAACTCGGTGGTAACTTACTGTAGCTGCATATCTTCTAAGATGCATTGAAATTCATACTTGTTTTCTCGACATGAATTAGTCAGTCACAGTTGCGGGTTCGGAGCTTGTGCCGTGTTTGCTAAAATGCACAGATTGTTGATTGTATTGTGTAAACCTCATATTAATGCTCCCTTACTAGTTTTTAAATATGGCTGCGGAATTAATCCACAATTCCAAGCGTTCACATCGGATGATGAGCCCATTAGAGCGTGACCGTGTTTATTGAATTCCCTAGTTTAAGAACGGGCTAGATCCACTTACACAGCCGCAAAGTGGGAAAACGAATGATGTGCGTTGTAATGTATTCGGAATACAAAATGCACACTTGAACCCTCTCCATCAGTCGGCAAGCTCCCTCCCATAGAATGCTCTCTTATCTCCATAGTGCAGATGCGCTGGCTAACCCTTTTGTAACACCTTGTGTGTCGGGGCGGATCTAGGCATGTGCATGGGGGGGGGGGGGGGGGGGGGTATTGCAATGCCCCCCTAAATGCCCTGTCTGCCCCACCAAACACGATGGCATGTAAAACAACCCAAGATATTTCAAATCAAAGTGCTTATATTTAAAATGACTTGAAACACTACTACTGCTACGAACTAACTACAGTTGTGTCACGACTAAACCGACAGCGTTTCATCATCGAAAACAGAAAACTCTCCGAGTCAGACCTTTAGCTTTATGCATGCTGCGTGTCTGTTGCAACTTCAACAACAATACTGATGTTATTATAATATGTAGTATATGTGTGCTTGTACTTTAACATATGAGTCTATTTATTTAGCCATAGCTTTCATTATTTTTTATTTTTTATACCACCTCTCATACCGTCTTATTCCATCTGTGCCTGTACCTCCCCTTTTATACTGTCCACTCCCTTGTATATATTATAGTTTTTATCGATGTCTGGCAAACCCCTTCCTTTCTTTTTTTTTTCTTTTCTCTCACGCATCAAGTTTTAAAAAATCAATAAAAATTTCAAGTTGAAACAATACTGATGTTATTATTGATGCTTTACTTGCCTAATAAAAGTCCTGTAACTGAAAATGGCATGGGAGATGGGCGATGAAGCAGCCCCCATACCATTTTCTTCTGCCCCCCCCCCCCCCCCCCCCCCCCCCCCCCATTGGAAAATGTTACATCCGCCCCTGCTTATGTGTGTGTGTTCTGTTTCCACAGTGCCATCGTTCTGGGGGCTGGTAAACTCGGCCTGGAACCTGTGCTCCGTGGGGAAGCGACAGTCTCCTGTCAACATCGAGACCAGCCACATGATCTTTGACCCTTTCCTCACACCCATTAAGCTGAACACGGGAGGACGCAAGGTAAGAACACACACACACACACGCAAGCACACATGAGCACCACGCGCACGTATGTTTGTACATACACGCGTTCGCGCTTCGCGTTTGATGGATGCTTGCTCCCGCTTTTGTTGATTGCTCTTAGTTTCTGTTGCTTGTACCTCTGGCGCCATGGGGGCAAACCTCACATAGTGGGGTCACAAGTGTGTGTGTGTGTGTGTGTGTGTGTGTGTGTGTGTGTGTGTGTGTGTGTGTGTGTGTGTGTGTGCGTGTGTGTGCATGTGTGTGTGTGTTTTATTCATCCTATTGTGCAGTTTGGTAAGCGTATTTTTTTTTGCTCTTGTTTTCCCTGATCGATGCGACCAACCGCCGTTTCTGTTGGCAGACAAACTAGGCTATTTGTCTGAGGTGGTTGGTGCACTTCTCCGAAAGATAAAATGCAAAACAATTCACCCGTTTTAAAACGGCACTCGGCACTGTTTCTGACTGCCTGCGATATAGGTACAGTGTCAAGGCTTAAGGCACACATCCTATTGCGTCCTTATCATTGATGAAAAAAAGAAACAAACCGTATTTATTATCCGGGGCTACCATTCTGTGCGGTATGTTTATCAAGCAGTGTTGCCAACTTGGTGCATTTGGTGCTATATTTACATTTTTTCCAGTCCCCCTCTAGCACCAAAATTAGTGAAAAGCTCCTGGCAGAAAATCTTTTGGCTGGTGAGTTGGGGCGAAATTGATTGACAAGTGCCAGAGACAAAACTCTCATCTTCTCTTTATTTTTTTCTCCTATGACAGTGGTTTTCAATCAGTGGTCCCCAGGCTAAATGATGGACAGTTGGAGAACCAGATCTAACTCTTTGAGAGCGTAAAAATGAAACCAAATGGACCCTTGCAGCTTCATTTGGTTTCATTTTTACGCTCTCAAGAGTTAAAATATTCATCATGTGAGTTAGCCTACACAACTAGAGGATGTAGAAGATTAAATGGTCATTTTGATGGATGCATTTTTCAGAAGTGCCACTAGTGCATTTTGTATTTTGGCTGTTGGCAACACTGTTACCAAAGATAATATGAACAAAAAAACAACAACATCAGAATCTGCCTCTCGCGCTGTACCATATGACAGCGGCTAATTGCCATACCCCTCACAGATGGAGCCCTGACATGAGTGCATGGATTCATGTTGAGATTAGAGTTCTGATTGCTTTATGTTTACATGCCAGTGGTTGGGTACAGGGTTAGCCAGTGGCAATGTCAGTGCTGGCTGGATCATGGATGCTTCGTGCAGACCATAAAGAGCAATGTTGTTCGCATAGGCATTGGAAGAAGGGGTGTAGTGGAGGGGGGACGGCGTCCCCCACTTCTAACATCTAAAATATTTTTGTGGCAAAAGTAGGCCTATGTTTTTTGTCTTGTCATTTACTTTTATGGATACAATTAGGCATTGTAAACAATCTTTCTCATATGCTCTCATATGCTATACTTGTTTTAATAACGTGTATGTGTGTGTGTGTGTGTTGTGCAGGCGCATGCAATATTGCGATATTTTACTATTACTATTGTCATTAACATACCTTAGAGATGTTGTGTGGACGTGGTAAAAAAAATGCATTGGCATGGTGCAGTTGGCATGGTAAAGTATATCTTGATGACATCAAGATGTGTTTCACTATGTTAATGAGTTTCCTTTTTTCTGAGAGTGTACAAATTTGTAAATTTGTACACATTTGTACAGAAAAAAAATGCAAATGGGTGGAAGTCCCCTTTAAGAGGCGTCCCCACACACTTCTAAAAGTCCTACTACAACACTGGTTGGAAGTATGGGGCTTTTGGGGCTGCAGCCAAAGGCAGGGGCGCAGCCAGCCCCCCTGTGAAAGGACAACATAGATCAGTACTGTCTGTCTGTGAGTCTCTCGATGTCTCTCTCATTCTCTCTCCCTCTTCCCAGTCTCCCTCTCCACCTCTTGCATATTATACCGGTATTTGGCCAACTCCCATCAGTCCCGTCAGACTGTTTATGGACTTTTCATGTGGTGACATCATGGCTGTGTGTGGTAAATACGCCAATTCGCAGTGCAGGCTGCGACTCCTTTGTGTGTTTGAGTTGTGTGTGCGGGAGGTGTGTGCGGGAGGTCATGTGGTGAATATGTCATTATTAGGCAAATTGTACCCAAAAAACCCTGTCTCAATTAGTTCCAATTTCAACACTACAGTAGTTGTTCGGACATGGTGAAGGGAGGAAGTGAGGGAAGAGATTGAGAACACGGTGCAAAGTCCGAGATGGAGATGCCATGCCATATTGCTCACCGTTGTAGTTTAAACAAGTTTTTCCTGAGTGCACACACACACACACATGCCGTAAGCACACCTGTTTGGCACCGTTTATTCGATTCGCTGTAGTGCATTTGGCAGGATTAAGGAACAGCCGCCCGTTTTTTTGGGCCAACGGCCAAACGAAACCCGAGCAGCGGCGCAACTTTCTCATTTATCACGGAAGAAAGTTTTCAGTTGTCCGAAAGCTATTTCGCACTCTCTTTTCTTACTCACTCTCGCTCTCTCTCTCTCTCTCTCTCTCTCTCTCTCTCTCTCTCTCTCTCTCTCTCTCAATCTTCTCCCTTTCTCCCCCACCCACCCCCCTCTTCTCTCCCCCTGCAGCGGCAGCAGCAGCCTAAATGTAATCTGTTGTGTCTCCATCTCTCTGAGCACCTGAGCTGTCAGGCGGTGAACACAGTGCTGGCTTCAGCTTGTCAGTGCTGATTCATCCGCACTCTGTCTCTCTGGCTGTTTGGCAGCCAGTCAGCCTTGGCCAAAAACCACGCAACAGAGACCACTAACCCTGGTCTAAAGAGCTTCCTGCTCCTCCACCTGCACGGGGCGCGGCTCGGCTCGGCTCGGCTCGGCTTGGCTCAGCCCCTCGACCGACCACCTTAAACACCAAAAACCTAAGCCCCGCTCTGTTGTCTATTTCCGCAGAGGAAAGCAGAAGCAAAAATTACCCCTCCCAGGTTGGTCAAGTCAGGGAAAAGAAATGACTGAAAGGAGAGTGAGTGGGAGGGAAGGGAAGACGCAGAGGGAGAGAGAGAGGCGGAGTGAGAGAGACCAACTGTCCTTTTAATGGGCTGCTCTGCTGTCCTCTGCAGAAGGCAGAGCCTAATGAATAGTTAAAAGGAAATTAAATTGACCTCTGAATGGGAATATTAATTAATGAAGGGGGAGACATACATCAAGGTTATGCATGTGGGAGTGAAGGAATCGCAGTTATTAAAATGTCGCCATTAATTGAATATTTACTCTGCCGTAGACGGCCGCGGCAATTACCAGAAGCAAGGGATTCCTAATGAATTGGACCACTTTGGTGCCGAGGAGAAGGGGAAAAAACTCTTCATAATTTGTTTCATAATTTGGATTTCAAATCTTTTTTTTTTTTTTTTTTGGGGGGGGGGGGGGGGGGGGGGGGGGGGGGGGGGGGGGGGGGGGGGGGATCCTTAGTTTTATTCCCAAATAAAATGTATGTGAATCGAGGTAATACTAGTTACACAACAAAAACTATAATTCAAAAAAACATTTGAGTTAACTGAAATGAATAAAAACTAAATATAAATGCAAAAAACACGATAACTAAAATGAAACTGTAATGTGTGTTTGCAAAAGCAAATGAAACTAACTGGAATGATACACTAATCAGTTTTACTTTTTTTGTAAAGCTCTTGAATTCATTGGTTACCACCAAGACGTTGCCTCTAGATCTTCTATTTCGCTACCGAGTTCCAGAACACTTGAGTGTGAAAATTGTCCAAATTATTCAACTATTATTATTATTAGGAAACGCATAGCAATGGTCGGATACCAACGGCACACGCGTTTAGCAGCAGGCTATTGGTCATTCCACAAATCTCTGATTCTCACACTATATACCTTGTTGTGCAGGTGCCATTTTAATCAATGGTTAAAATGACATAATAAAACACATTATTGCATGGCTTCAATGAATGCTCCAATCAGAAGCCAGTGTTCTGGTCACGTGGGTGGTTACATAAAGTCACAACATCGGACCGCTGAAGTAGAAAACAAAATGTCAAAACGAACCAAAATGAAAAATCCCAAACTGTGAATCAAATTAGTATAGCGAAATTGGTAGTATTCCCTACGGGACAACCATCTCCTGCCTTGTGCTATCTTTAGCTTTAGCTTCAGCATCCAACAGTATGAGGTGCCAGTGTCCATAATATCCTCATGATGTGGCTGAATTGTAATTCGCATGGCAGTGAAAGTTTGGAAACGCTAAAGCATTCGTCTGAATGGATGACCCCGTCCATATGTCTCGCTGGAAGTACATTGACAGCTCTCCAGCACAGGAGATGTTGTAACTCCTGTCGTCTGTGTGCTGTGAAAGGCACCAGATGGGGAGATGTTTGAGGAAATGGCAGCGGGGAGTGAAACCTACTGGCAGGCATGGTGTGCCCATGCATGTTTGTGCATGATGAGTGTCAGGCACATGGAACCTTGGCAGCCTGAACTCTGTCTAATTACAGGGAGTGTCAGGCAGAGCAACAAATGTCCGGTTCTTGGACAGCAGCTATTCCCCCTCCACTCTGGAAGGGAATAGAACTAATCCCCAGTTTGCCAATCAGATAAGACAACATGCAATCGCCACCCTCTCTACCCTCACCATCTCTCACGTAGTGCTGCACGTGTCTATGGTGCTAGTGGTTTTCAACCTTTTGAGTCTCGCGAGACTTCAAATCCCGCGCGATTTCAAATCTCGTCTTAACGTCTATGGCACCTGTTACCTGGCTCGTTTTTGTGAACAAATACTCGTCTTAACGTCCATGGCACTCAAACAGTTAATAATGTGACAACAGTTGTTTGCATATCGCCCCCGATGTGTGTCTGTGTTGTGGCTTGTGGGCCAGTCGTGGGTCTGGGGTCTGGTGCTTGACGTTTTAGCCCTTTCTTCCAGACCAACTCATTGCAAGTTTGCAGATGGTTGTTGGATGCAGGAGAACATGGTTCTTTTGTTTGTCTGGCCTTTTGCCTTTACTGATAGATTCAAGTGAAGACAGAACAGGAAAAAAGGGAGAGACGCACAGCAGAGGTCGTCATGAACGGGCATCAAACACGCAACGCACTATCATGCAGGGGCGGATGTAACATTTCCCAATTTGGGGGGGCAGCAGAAAATGGTAAGGGGGCAGCTTCGAGCTACGGGTGATTACGCCGCACCCATACCATTTTCAGCACTGAAATATCTTGGGTTGTTTTGCATGCCATCATGTTTGGTGGAGCAGACTGGGCATTTAGGGGGGCATTGCCCCCCCTATGCCTAGATCCGCCCCTGCTATCAGGCCAAAGCCTATATGTGGCAGGCACCTGGGCCATTAGGCCACCCTGAGTGTATGCATTTTTAATATAAAAACATATAGACTGTTTTTGTATACACATTTCCTCAAGTACTCCATGAGCATGCTGCTCATGGAGTCACTCTCAAAAACCTGTCAAGTGCAATTGTTTATTGATACACAAATGAAGTTCAGCGCCCTGATAAATCAAAGTCACCACAATGCCGCCCAGATGCATTATGATTCTGTGAATCTTCAATTATGCAAATCGGGCGACTCCAAATTAATTACACAAGAAGTCTGGGTCGGCTGAACCTGCAAGTCTGTCACAACATTACCGAGGAGAGAGAGAGAGAGAGGAGTCACTCTGCATATGAATGTCTTTTGGAAAGACTGCAATTACCACACTGTAGCGACTGTGACCCCCCCCACTCTTTTCACTACTTGAGAGGCGAGTCGCTCCGCTTTAATTGCTTCGGCAACGCGGAGGCCTTGACGTCGGGATTCTTCTAATGTTCCCTTGACCGCCGATTATGCCTGGACGTGTTAAGTGTAACACGGGGATGATCAGACCCCCCGGCATCCATGGCGTGTGTCCATCTGCAGGTGTGAATTTAAATGAGAAAACGCGGAACGGGTCACAGGGTTGGTTTGGACAGTAGGGTGTATTGTGGAGGCTGTGTGGCGAGTTCAGAGAAGGTTTCACGCCGAAATGTGACATTAAGGGGTCAGAAAACTGAGCTCTCGGGAGGGAGGGCTGTCGCAGCCTGAAAAAGGGACAAAAGATTCCGATATTTTTCCTGAGAGTGTACAAATGTGAACCAAATGGACCCGCTCGGGTCCATTTGGTTCACATTTGTACACTCTCAGAAAAATAGGTCCTAAAAGAAACATGGTGAAACAGAACTTGATTGTAGAGCCACCAATGCACTGATGCCATGAAGTGAACAAAGTTTTGCGACAGCGTAACTCTGTCTATAATCAGCGGATTCTCTGTGTGTGTGGTTGTGTGCTTCACGGGGAAGTGGGTCATAGTCATAGATATAAAACCCTAGGGCACTTCATGCGCTCCTGCAGTCCATCGGACCAACCGAAATGTTGCGACATAGAGGGGTCAGAAAACTGAACTCTCGGGAGGGCTGTCGCAACCTAGAAGAGGGACAAAAGAGGGACATTTCTAATTTTCTTTCCTGAGAGTGTACAAATGTGAACCAAATGGAAATGTGCAGAAGGCTCACTGCTTGAGAGACTACTGGCCAATCACATTGTGTCTTTTTTTTCCCCCCTGGACCTCTGAACGGCTTATAGTGAACGCCTGATCTGTGACGCGTGCGAAAGCTCACGTCTAGCACGCTTACAATTTACTGTTACGAGTCACTATCAGAGGTCGATGACTCAGTCTGCAACTGAGTTGCGCGATCCAGGGACGTCTCTCAACCACGTTCAGACTTCCATCTTGGCCCGAACATCAATCAATCTGCCGCGCACTGCCCACGAGTTGGCAGCTGTTTTCGAAAAAAAAAAAAAAAGACTCCCGATTGAGGAAAACATCAAAATTCTGCGTAGGATATCTTCTCTAGTCCCTGCGCCACAGTAAGTCCTCCAAACGTTACAGCGTTTGCCAGATATATCGGTGATTAGTCTGATCTAAACAGATTAGCCTGGCACCGGTCGGTACTCTCCGGGAGTCTCCCGCTGATGAAGACGGATTATTAAGCCTAACAAGGTTAGTCGACTCCCTGGAACTTGGACACGCAAAGACACCAATTAGAGTGCAGTCACTGGCAGACAAGCGGCCTCGCAAAACACACGCACGCACACAGGCAGCGTTGGCAGACGAGACTGACAGTCACTGGCAGATGAGATTAAATATTATGTCTGTGGTTGCAACGTACCGTAGATGTCAGTCCATCTGCATATAAGCCTCCGCGTTTATCACCAGGCTACTACAGCCTAGTTATTCTTGACACGTACGACGGTGGCAAAATGAGCCAATGTACAGGATCCACAATTCATTGCGATCGTTGCATCAATCCCATTGTGTCGAAATAGCGATTCTTCTACCGTTGGAATGACGCAGAAAAACAAATTTCCATCGAAACCTATGAAGGCTCAATAAAGCTGATGTGTAATGCAGCCTGGTTGTAGCTTTTTTTGTATATTAAATTAAAGAAGTAAAAAATGTTCACAGGGACACAGGGATACAGATTAAATTAAGCTGTATGATATACTTGCATTAATATAGTGGTGTCAACTGTATTGATTGATTTCCAGAGTCCTATGGTGGGAGTTCTGCTCTGGTTTTGGTGAAATATGTAGTTCCGGTCATTTTTGGAGAGGTCACTGGGGGCCACAGAGTGAAAGTAAATGAATCCAAAAAACTAACTTGCTTTATGTTGTTGTTATTTCTAAAATATTAGCACATCCTTCGTTCATTTTTTACTCCTCTATCACAGGGAACTATGTATTTTCTCTCCATATCACTACGCCCAAAAAGTAGTTCCATGTGATAGAAGGGTCAAAAATTTACGAAGGAGGTCCTAGTATTTTAGAAATAATTAAACAATACAAATTCCAGTTTTGTGGATTAATTTACTTTTACTGTGTGGCCCCATGACCCCACAAAATGACCAGAACTACGTAATATTGACCAAAATCAGAGCAGAACTCCCACCACAGGACTCTGGAAATCAATTAATACATTTGAAACCGCTATATTAATGGACAGCATTTCATACAACTTAAGTTCCAAAATTCCGAACTATCCCTGTAATGCGCTTAACCACCTAAACCCCAGGATGATATACTTAAAAATGAACAGGCAATCTACAAGCTATCCTACGAGTCGGGCAACAAATTAGTCAGCTTCGTGCCTGGTTAAGACACCCCAGTGATATACAATACAGATACAGGGCTGTCCATATGCTGTTGCACTGGTTGGCTGGGCGTGTTGGACGCCTTTTGCGGAGAGATCCAGAGAAATCGAGGCAGTGCGGCGTCGCACTTAGTGCGTGGTGGTGGCTGTTCGCATTGTACTTGTCATGTATGTTGACATGTATCACGTCAACATGCATGATACCGTCCACCACGCTAGACTTGGTTTACTCGTATAGTGAAGGCATTTTTCTTATTCATATCGTCGGAACGGAAACCTCATATGTCTGAATATGCTGCTACTTTTCAGGATTAAAATAGAAAAAAACGGCAAGAGTGGCTGATCGTACCTGATCAAATCGCATGGCTTCACACACTTCAAGCTTGCAGATCTATATAGCTATAGTTTGATGATTTTGTTTGACAATACTTTTTTTCATTAATTAACGAAAAGGCACCCTCGGTTTGAATATGGACATAGGAGTTTTCTGCCTGACAGCGCCAATATAAAAAATATATAAATATATATATGTGTTGTGATTTGGTTTTTCAGTGCTCTACTGCTCATCCATCAGCAGGGCTGACAGCAGGCCTGAGGGTCTCTCTCATATATCCGTCAAACAGGGACAAGATGGATGGAGGCTCCACCATGCAGCCTCCATCCACCTCCTCCACCATGTGTGACACTCCCCAAGACGGTTGCCACGTCCACGCATTATAAGCAATACCAAGGGGACGTTTTTTTTTTTCCTGTTAAAGGCGAACTCCGACCATTTTCAACATTCTAATTTGTCATTAGTATGCCCAGAGGTGCTGGGTGGACATGATGAAAAACCCCTAACATGGTGAAACATCTTGATGGCATCATCAAGATGTATTTTCACCATGTTTAGACGCTTCTTTTGGAATTACTATGGTATTATTAGCACTAATTAGCATTATCAGCATTATTAGCACTATTAACAATACTTAGCATTAGCATTACTTAGCATTAGCATGACTTAGCATTATTAGCATCATTGGCATTGCTCTGTTATTGAAAAATATCAGACCTACAAGCTCATAGCGATTGCCAGAGCTTGTAGGTCTGATATTGCATTTTTTCTGCCAGAAATTAGTTGTTTAAAAGGATATTTCACTTTCAAAAGAACTTTTGTTAATTTTATTGGCTCATATGAACGCCCCAGACAGTTTAGAAGTTACTTGATTCGCTATTTAGATATTTAATTTTCATTTTATCAACCCTGCCCCCTTCCTATACGAACCCATTATGAATTAAAACTCCAATTTAACCATAATAGATTCATGAAAAACACCCGTCTGTCTTTTGGACTAATGGTGTTCTCCTAATACGTGAGGGTGCCGTGCTTTTTAATTTACTGTTTTAATTTATTTTTTAAAATACTGTTTTATTCTTTCTTACTCACCGTTGTGGAGCAGAGGCTGCTACATTTTCCAAAAACAATATTTAAAGTTAAATGAAAACAGTAGATTAAATGCCATGCCGCCTCATGCATTATGGGGGCATAGAAAAAAAGATTGGGTGTTTTTAATAATCTATTATGGTTAAAATGGTGTTTTATTGTATGTGTTTGTATAGGAAGGGTGTGAGGCAGCTAAAATAAAAAAATAATATAATAATAAAATAGCTAAATATTGAATCGTGTAACTTATAAACTGCCTGGGGTGTTCACATGCGCCTGAGTAGATGATAAAACGGCCAAAAAGTTTCTGAAAAACTGAAAACTGAAATATACCTTTAATATAGGGTCTGGCTCACATGGACTATATACTTTTTATACTGTATATCATTGCTTCTTTTTCTTTTTTTCTTTTTTTTTTCAAAAATTTTATCCCACAATTTTGTTACCCATTTTTCACCCAGTGCCAATTACCTAATGCGATCCTGCCCTCTACACACCCTCCACCAACCTGGGGAGGCAGCAGACTGGCCTCATGCTTCCTTCAATGCATGAGGAGTCCAAGCTGCCTTCTATTCAGGTGGGGAGTTTCCCAGGTTGGACGTAGTACGTGGAAGGAACACGTTATTCCAACCAGTTCCTGTCCGGCACCCTGGCTGGCCAGGGAGAGGCAGTCTAGAGCCAAGGATTACTGCATGTTTTTGTGAGGGTATCTACCCCTAGGGCAGTGGTTTTCAACCAGTGGTCCGGGGACCACCAGTGGTCCTTGAGAGGCTTCCGGGTGGTCTCCAGGCTAAATGATGGAAGGAAGCTTAACCAGATGTAACTCTTTTAGAGCGTAAACATGAAACCAAATGGATCCTTGCGGGTCCATTTGGTTTCATGTTTACACTCTCAAGAGTTAAATTATTCACCATCTGAGTTAGGCCCAAGTCTACACAACTACAGAATGTAGAAGATTAATGCTCATTTGGTCTTTATGTTTGATTTGTTTTATTTCCCAAATCCAGCCTGAAACTGTGGACAAAAGCAAAATAAATCTGTAGTTTTAGGTCTGCGGGTCTAAAATGGTTGTCTGCGACTCAAATTCTGAATAAATAGTGGGCCCTGGTATCAAAAAGTTTCAAAACTGCCCTAGGGAACACAAGGAGAGAACATGCAAATTCCTCGCTTGTTTTTGGGGCTTCGTTTTTCGTAGACCTGGTTCTCGCTTATTTCTCTCATACAATCAGGCAACGCCGCTCCCCTTCTCTCTCTCTCCCCCGTACTCTCAGCAGTCATTTCGCTCCGGTCCTCCACACAGTTGCATCGTGGGACCGTGATGGGAGAGTAATGATAGCGCTGTTTATGGTGTTGGCGTTTCGAGAGGAAGAGCAGCATAATAAGGTGTCATTTTTACTCACTGACACCTGTGCTCGTTGGAGTGCCGCCGCCGTGGGGATCCGGGGCGGTATATAGTAGTGGGGCTGTGATAGTGATAGTGGGGCATTTACAAGAGGAATAACGCTGCCACCCATCTGGTTTCTCTCTCTCTCTGTAGACTCTGTGATCTTAGTGGGGCGGAAGGCACTGATGAAATGATCTAACCAGATTTTCTGCGTAGTGCTATGGCTGATCCATTAGTATTTTAGGTGTGGGTTATTACGGTGTTGTTGTAGCCTGGCTCCGGCCCAGGGGCGTTTTTTGACATTAGGCAGGCTAGGTAGTTGTACCGGAGCGACCACCAGGCATGCTTTAAAAGGATCCCAGGCCTTTGGGGCAAAAATGTCCGATCAGCCATCGGCCCCAGCACTCAACAGCGCCAAACAACAAAGATGGCGACACCTACTATACTGTGATGACCCGCGACTGTATCAATCTGGCTATTAAATCGACCTATGATAAATACTTTCTTTCAAGGAGTGTCAGGTTTTATAAACATCATCCAACATATGCATCCAAAATATGCAAAATATCATCTGAATTAGCTCAAGTCTACACAACTAGAAAATGAATGGTCATTGTGATCTGCATGGGACTATTTACCTGTTTTGTTTCCCAAATCCATATCGTGAACAAAAGCAAAAAAAAAAAAAGCAAAAAAAAAAATCTTTAAAATGTCCTCAAATTGTCGGCCGTGGATCTAATTCTGAATAAATATTGGGCCCTGGTATCAAAAAGGTTGAAAAATACTTCATGAAATGAAATTAACAGTAAATTAAAAGTGTGTCAGGATAGGGTCGTTGTGCCGGCTACCAGTAATACGCGCATTCTCGTGGTTAAATGCGACCTGCGGTCGCAATTATGCAGTTTCATAGCTCTAACATGAGCATTAATGGCTCCAAACGTGAGCAGTAATTTTACACAGCTCCTCGCATGCCATAAATGCCAAAGTGATGCATCGGTATCATGATGATGTGGTCACTGAGTGCTGTCAAACGACACCTTTTGAAAAAGTCCATTAATTCATAATACCGTGATATTATCTTCTGCCGTCATCTGATTTCTCCCTCCTATACCCCCCCTGTGTGTATCCGATGACCCCCCCCCCCCCCCCCCACCCCCCCATCCATTCCCGCACAAACACACTATTTTCCATCAAAGACTCCAATAACTCCTATTTGCCACACACTTAGGGCGGCCGCTCTCTAGGGGGAGCTTTGGTTTGGAATCAGAGCCACCAAGGTCACCTTTTGCCTTTTGTAGAGCCAGAACATCCAATAAGCCAGTGGTTTTCAACCGGTGGTCCAGGGACCACCAGTGGTCCATGAGAGAGTTCCAGGTGGTACTCAGCTAAATGATGGAAAGTTGGCTAGCCAGATGTAACTCTTTGAGAGTGTAAAAAATAACTCTTTGAGAGCGTAACCAGATGTAACTCTTTGAGAGTGTTAAAAATGAAACCAAATGGTTTCATGTAAACGCTCTCAAGAGTTAAAATATTCATCATGTGAGTTCGCCCCAAGTCTACAAAACTAGAGAATGTAGAAGATTAATGGTCATTATTATCTGTATGTTGGACTGTTTTGTTTCCCAAATCCAGCCTGGTGTTGTGGACAAAAGCAAAAGAAATCTTCAGGTTGTGGGGGCTAAAATGTCCTCAAATGGTTGTCTGTGGCTCAAATGCTGAATAAAGTAGTGGGCCCTGGTATCAAAAAGGTTGAAAACCCACTGTTTTCGGAGCCAGAAATTCCAATAAGTCTTTGCTTGTGTCCTAGCCCCGTAGCGGTTGTCCTGTAGCAGTGATGACAGTGACACAATGAGGCGTTTTGGCAGCGATATGAGCAGAGCTGTGTACACTTCAAGGGTCTGACACGGCTGCGCCCAAAATATTATTAATTATAGAACAAACGGCAGTGCAGTATTTTATATTATTGATATGGCTGACAGAATGTGAAAGATCGTCATGACTTGCACCCGTGATGATGTTCTAAAACTGAATACTGAATACTAAAAGATGGAGTACCATGATGTGTGTGTACAGGGGACTACACACACACACACACACACACACACACACACACACACACACACACACACACACACACACACACACACACACACACACACACACACACACACACACACACACACACACTTTCTTTACTTAGTTTCCATTTGGCCTATGCTCCACAGGGCCGGATTTAGGGGGATGCCCCCCCTAAATACCCTGACTGCTCCATCAAACATGATGGCATGCACACAACCCACATCTCTTAGTATGTGCTTATATTTAAAATGATTTGAAACACTACTACTGCTACTAAGTAACTACAGTCGTCACACTTAAACCAACACCTTTAGCTATACCAGACCTTTAGATTTATGCATGCTGTGCACTTATTGCAACTTCAACAACACAACTGATGTTATTATTGCTGCTTACTTGATAATATAAGTCCTGTATAAGATATATTGTATATCTTGTCGGTCACAGAACTAAAGAATTTAACTGCGCCCGTGGCGCGATGCCATTTTGTCATGTTGTTTTCTCATGCCATTTTCGCCTGCCCCACCCCCAGTTGGGAAATGCTACATCCGGGCCTGATGCTCCTTCTCTGTCTCAATATCTCTCTCTCATCCTCTTGTTTTTTTTTCCACAACCTGACTGCTGCTACTACTCATCTCTGTCTGGGATGTTGTCATTTTCCCCCCCCTTCTATTTCTTTCATCTGTATCTTTTCAATTTTCGTTCAATTTACAAGTGCATTTACTCCTGAATTGAAATTGCACATGTCCATCTTCCTCAGCCCTTAATGCACAAGAGCACGCAGGGGATTCATAATGCCTGTAAGCTTTTATGGCCGCACGGCGCGCAAGAGGTTTACTGTAACCGAAATGATGTGTGTCACAGCCGCATAAAGCAGTGATTCCCAACACTTTATAGACCTGTGCAGTGACGTCACCGCCAGTTCCAGAAATGTTTTCCCCATTTTTCTCATAGACTTTTCGAAAATAATTTATATAAAGACGATTTTGCCGCGGACAAGGCCAACTCGGGTCGTGACAAATCATGATGACACACACTATCATATAATATCTAATTAGCAAGATGTAGAAAACGGCAGCATACAACACTTTTTGTTTCGTTTTTCATCTTAGAAATGATTTGATCGTCCCAAAAGATTGTGTGTGTCATCATGATTTGTCACGACCCGAGTCGGCTTTGTCCGTGTTGTAATCATCTTTATATAAATTATTTTTGAAAAGTCTGAGAAAAATGAATGGGGAAAAAGCACTTTTGAAACCGGGGCGGTGATGTCACTGCGCAGGTCTATAGCTCGCGACGTAAATGTTTTCCCCGGGACACCTCACCCAACCTAGTGAAAAGAGCAGATCTACAAGCTCAAAACGTCTTGCTTTGTGTCCCAAATGTTAATTAGCAAATCTGCTATTTATTTATTACAAGCTTTGGATGTTTTTAAAGGGGAATTCCACCCATTTTCAATATTTCACTATGTCATCAATACACCTTAGAGGTGTTGTGTGGACAGGATAAAAGAAAGTTCCCCACATTCTGTGTTTCCTAGAAATGGAGATCTGAAAAAAAAAATAAAAAAAAAAACAACAACAAAAAAAAAAAACAATATAGCTGCAAGCAGCAATAAAACGGGATCAAGCAAGCAGCAATAAGGAGTAAGAACAATACGCACAAATAAGCCATAGAAACATGGGAGCCTGAACTTCAGAAATACTTCAGGTAATTATGTGTGAGACTGACTCACATTGTAATCTGGTGTGACTGAGTGAATGATTGGTGAGCTGTGAGTGAGTGGTGAACTGAGCTATGAACTGTCATAGTGACAACATGGCCGAATAGTGACAGTCAAACAGCCTTGCCCAGCCATGAGGCCCATAGGGCAGGTGCCTATCTCCTGTTTCTGTAGCATGAGGCAGCTTGATGTACAAGTACACCCTCTGGACATGACGCTAGTATGACACAGGTCTTACCCCCAATCCATCCCTTGATGCTGAGTGCCAAGCAGGGAGGCATTGGATCCCGTTTTTAGAGCCTTTGGTATGACCCGGCCGGGAATCGAACCCCGGCCTCCCAGTCTCAGGGCGGACACTCTAACCACAAGGCCACTGATTTGGTGAATGAGTAAATGATTGGTGAGCTGTGAGTGAGTGGTGAACTGAGCTGTGAACTGTCATTAGTGACAACATGGCCGAATAGTGACAAAACACAACATGGCCGAATGGTGACAACCACCATTACATTGAGTTTTACCCTGGGTTACACATAGAACCATGAACTTAGATGTAGAAGACCGTGCGGGATTTGAACCCAGGAACTCTCATTTCCAAGTCATGCGCTCTACCAATGAGGCTACCCAACAGACACAAGACGTACTGGAAACAACACACACATTCAGTGGACTGCTTGGTAAATGGTAAATGGTGCATTTATATAGCGCCTTTATCCAAGGCGCTTTACATAGATTGTGCATCACATTCACCCATTCACACACACATTCATACACTGATGGCAGTGGGACAGGGACACATCGACACTAACTCTGCAGGAGCCCGGGATCGAACCGGCAACCTTGTGGTTACCATCCGGTTACTCTACCTCTGAGCCACAACCGCTCCTTAAATATGCACAAATAAGCCATAGAAACATGGAAGAAATACATCATGTGATTGTGGAAACACAGCAGGGTTTTTTGGAGACTCAGACTTTGTATTGTCAGCAGTGGACTTGAACCCTCAATCTTTTGTTCCGAAGTCAGGCACCCTACCGACTGAGCTATCCTGGCACAATGATTTGCTTAGTTGTTGTCATCAATGAAACAACCCAACAACACGCCACCAAGCAGTAAGCAATATGAACAATATGCACAATTCAGCAGTCAGAGGGTGGAGCTTAGTGGTCAAAGTGACAAATGGAAACTAGAATATTCGCAATTTAAAAATTGCAAAGTGTGGTTGCCGTGTCGCTTGCCCCCCGCAGCTCCCCCCCATATTGTCACTTGCCCCCCCGCAGCCCCCCCCCATACTGCACACTGCGGTGCAGTATGCCCCCCCCCCATACTGCAGTACAGTATGCCCCCCCCCCATACTGCAGTACAGTATGCCCCCCCCCCATACTGCACCGCATACTGCGGTGCAGTATGGCCCCCCCACACTGCGGTGCAGTATGGCCCCCCCACACAGCACACTGCGGTGCAGTATGGCCCCCCCCACACTGCACACTGCGGTGCAGTATGGCCCCCCCACACTGCACACTGCGGTGCAGTATGCCCCCCCCATACTGCACATTGCGGTGCAGTATGGCCCCCCCACACTGCGCACTGCGGTGCAGTATGGCCCCCCCCACACTGCGCACTGCGGTGCAGTATGGCCCCCCCCATACTGCACACTGCGATGCAGTAGGGGCTTCAGCCAACTCCCGACCCCGTTGGCAACTACACCATGGTACATAGCGTTGTACAAAACGGTTTGCACACCTGCTTGTATAGCAAGCACCATGCAGCTCTAATGAGTGCTCCATCTCTGGTGTGTGTGTGTGTCTACATCAGTTCCCATTGTTGTACAACCAGAGGAATATAATTAAAATAGAGCTTGGAATTGAAATGATAGTTTAATAATCTCTAATTAAAAGTGGAACGATACAGCTTAAAATTGGAACGATTACAGTTTGATAATCTCTGACTAATATTGGAATGATACAGTTTGAAATTGTCGCAATACAGTTTACTAATCTAAAAATGGAACGATACAGTTTGTAATTGAAACAATATAGTGTACTATTCTCTGACTAAAATTGGAACGATACATCTTAAAATTGAAATGATAGTTTAATAATCTCTCACTAATATTGGAACAATACAGCTTGAAATTGGAACGATGTAGTTTACTACTCTCTGAGTAAAATTGGAATGATACAGTGTGAAATTAGAACAATACAGTTTACTAATCTCAGACTAAAAATGGAACGATACAGTTTGAAATTGGAATGATACAGCTAAATTGTTCGAATTTCAGTCAGAAAAGATTAGAACGATGCAGTGCTTTGTGCTTTATAGCAGTGTTTCCAACCTTTTTGAAACCACGGCCACGACCTAAAGGACCCACAATGCAATGCAATCTAGCTAGCCTGAAAAAAAAAACCCACATATATTTATATATATAAAGGTGTTGGCGTTAACACGTTAATGCGTTAACGCATTAATGCATTAATCTCGTGTTAACACAGCCGTGCGTTAATGGCGTCAAAAAAATTAACGCGAGATTAACACACTGACGATGGCTGTCCTCGGTGCGGCAGGCCACAGAAGTACTTTACGTCCACACACAAAACACAGTGATGGTGTGTACAAAAAATGCAAACCGGCTTGTACAACAAACATTTGTTGTGCAAATCAAAAATCCAGCCAGAAAATCAGGCATGAGCATTTTTCAAACTGCTTAAAATGGCAGACACTCTGGGGGTGGAGCTTACCGGTCAATGTTACAGATGTGTTCCACATGAATCAAGGAACATGTAGAAAACAAGTCCCATGATTTTGGCCAAACGAGGCCCGAGTTATGGTTTTTCAAATGTTTCAGTTTCAAAGAATTGTTATAGCGCCCCCATTTGAGCAATTGGAGTAAGACTGGTTTTGCTGCTATTTGGCATCCCCCCTCTACCAAACTGTAAAATCTCATAAACAGATTACTTTGCATGTGTAGATTAGGGATAATAGAAGAATTTTCACAAACAAGCAATTTTCATTGGCTCGTAAAAACATCATTTTTTTCACTGAAAACAAAATTCACACCCATTTCATGTTTGTATGGCTTCAAAGTTCATGTGTAGGTCATTGTTATGCATTTTGATCAAAGATTGTAGGAGAAGAGACATTTTAACTGTTTTACATATAATTCAAGATGGCGGTTCATCTAAAGGTCAGAGGTCAAAAGTAAGAATACAAAAGTTGTTCGGCATAAGCAGACACATAAGTGAATATAAGTTACATTTCTGAGAGTCGAGCAGTTCATGAGTTATGAGTGTTTAAAGTTTGCAATTTCAGTTGAGTGCTATAGCGCCACCATTTGACCAGTGGTCACAGGCTTCGCATCATCACCGTTTGGCATCACCCTCTACCAGATTACCAATTTTCGCGAAAACCGACTGCACGGTTCAGCCAGAACAGCTATTTCTGGTGGAAGGAGGAAAAAAGAGACAAAAACAAGAAGGGATCAAGGTCCACTTCGTGGACTGCTTGATCCCTTAATTAACATGGTGAAACACAACGTGATGATGTAGTCACATTGTGTTTCACCATGTTAATGATTAATGTTAATGGTTAATGATGATTCTTTCAGACGCTTTTTTATTTTTATTTTTTTTTTTTAAATGGGTGGAATTCCACCCATTGTATTTATTAAATAGAACATTTTTTTCAGAAAACCTGTATACCTGAATACCTCATCAAAAGTCTTGAAATAACATGGATTTTCAAAAGTATAATATGGTAGGAAACAGGAAAAGGGACATATTTTTTGCAAGTGCCTAGAAATTGCCCCACGACCCAAACCTGGATCCCGGACCACTTTTTCCTTTCCGTTTAACCAACAGACTCTTCTCTGCTGTCTGCACCTGCTGCCTTTCAGACATTTTATGCATAACAAAGCAATTGAGCCATTTAAAATGTAATTGGGGACTCTGAGCGCTTTTTTTTTATTTAATGTTACTTTTTTTTTTTAAATGTTACTTTTTTTTTTTTTTTTTTTTACATGCCCGCCCTGGTTTTGTAGACTTGTAACTGCTGGTTAAAGTGTTTTTTTTTTTTTTTATTTTTTTCTTACATTTAAAAAACAAAACAGGCTTTTTTCCCCCAAAGTTGTAATGTTTCATTTTGAAAATGCACCGTAGTAGTAGTGGCGTTTCTAAGCAATTTCGGAGCCCCAGGCAAGATTTTCCCTGGAGCGCAGGAAAATCTCTGGTGACGTCATACCTATGACAGGCACAGTAAAATGGTGCCCCCCCCAAGGGATAAAAATATGAACTATTTTTAAACTAAAGAACATATTATATGGTCTTTTAAATGTTCAATTCTAGCTATAGAGGACAAGTTTAATGTATTTATCCGTATGAGGCTTATTAGCCTGGGATCCTTTTAACGTCTGGTGGTCGCCCCGGTGCCCCCAGCCTCCCACCCTCCCCTCATGGCGCCCCAGGCAACTGCCTAGTCTGGCTAATGGCAAAAAACGCCCCTGGTAGCGAGTACATAGTAAACGTCTCACGTTTTGTCACTGTCGTATTTACTTTGGGGGCTGAAGTGCAAGCCCTCAGCTTGATTAAGATGGAGACAGCTGTTGTGCTAATCAACTCCATCACTCTTTCTTCACTACCGGTCGTATAAGATGTTCCTTCTATCCATCTCTCCTCTCTCTCTCTCTCTCTCTCTCTCTCTCTCTCTCTCTCTCTCTCTCTCTCTCTCCCATCCCTCAAGTCCTCCTACATGCTAATGACAGTGAACCCAAAGCTCTTCTCTTCCCCTCCCCTTTCATTTAGGCGCGGGGGCACCTATACTCGCCGTAGCAGACAGTGAGTTAATGAACAGCAAATGGGCGAGGAGAGCGGTATTAATCATCTCTGGCCCCTGACTCGCGCTCTCTCTCTCCCCCATTATCATTCAGATGCTTTCATCTTTACCGCAGCGAGAGAGGCAACCTTTTGTCGTTCTTATTAGGGCCTTCCCGGCGTGCCGCGAAATGGAAACACGCTTTACTGTACGTGTTTTCGTTTTAAGTGCTTTGATGTCGAGTATTTACCGCAGAGCGGTAGTATAGCGGTACATATTGCTCTCATCGTCCTAACTCGCGCACATCGCCACGGCGCTTTGAGATTTTATTCTATCCGGTGTTTGTCTGCACACCACGCCCGCCCTCCTACACACGTGTGCCTGAAGAGTGCATAGCGCCATGAATCATGGCGCTATGCAGATCTAAAATTCATTCCAGATACACAAATATTACCATTTCTCCCAAACATTGTTCACAAATCTAAATGTGTGATAGTGAGCACTTCTGCTTTGCTAAAAGAATCCATCCCACCTCACAGGTGTGCCACATCAAGATGTAGATCGGACATCACAGGTGTGCCTTAGACTGTCCACAATAAAAGGCCACCCTCAAATATGTTTTTTTTTTTTTTTTTTTTTTTTGCTTTATTGGGGATCTTCTTCGCAGAGTTCAGATTGTCAATTGTGGCCTGTGGAATGTTGGTCCACTCCTCTTCAACCACTCCTCTTCAATGGCTGTGTGGAGTTGGTGAATATTAGTGGGAACCCGTACACGCTGTCGAAATGGCAATACTGTGCATCTGGAATGTATTTTACAGTAGTTATTTAAGTCAATCTCATGAAAAATTGGAGCAAAAACAAAAGTGTTATATTTTATATTATATTTATATTTTTGTTGAGTTTTTGTTGAGTATACAGTATACTGTATATTCACACATGCATTCATTTTTGTGTGTTGGATTGAGTGTTAAGTCTGTTGTGCGTATGAATCCGAGTGTTATTGTATGTGCAGTGGATGTACATACAATAACCGGGGCTTGCACCGTCCTAGACACACATGTACATGCACACACGCACGCACATTTGTGCGTGCGTGTGTGCATGTACATGTGTGTCTAGGTCCAGTTGTTCTCCATCTCTGCCCGGCGAGGTGAAGGACAGGGGTCAGGGAGAGAGCAAAGGGGGCCTGGGGGTGAACGTGTCCACACTGCTAATGATGACAGGGCAGACTTCTAACCAGACCCAGGCTGAAATCTATAGTCCTGTCCTGTTTCCAGCTGCCGGTCCGTCCGTCCGTCCGTCCATCCGTCCGTACCGTCCTGACATTGGCTGGCCTACATCCAACTAACAGTTCCCAAACCCAGAACTTTTCCATTTTCCCCCTCCTCTGTAACGATGTGTTATACTCGTTTGTTTATAGTTCTGTTTGTTTGTTGGTTTTCCCCGCATTGTTGCCCTCCTTGTTATTCTCCAACGATCGCAACTTTCTTGACACGGCGCCGACTAAAAAAAGAAAAGCTAATTTTGATGTTCTTCGATCGGGTCTTGGTCGGGGTCTCGAGCCGCGATACTTTGCCTTTACTTTGTCAATACTTTTCCCCTGCCGCTACGTAGTGAAAAGAAGCCGAGCGCATTGTTTCAGACTGCATGAAAAGTACATTTTTGCATCCTGCCTGTGGACAACGTTCTGCGAAACATGAAGCAGACGGCATGTCAGGGATCACACGGTCCCATAACCCCCAGAAGATCTCATTATGCGTCCTCGTTCATTCAGTTTATTCAGACAGTCACACAGAAAAATACTTTTTTTTTGTTTTTGTGCTCAAAAAACATTCTTGGCAGACTCGATGTTTTGAGCCAATTTCATCGGCACGCCGTTGTCATGTTTTTTCCATGTGGGAGCAACTCTTGAGATTGCACATCTCCTCTGACGCGGGGTTTAATCTTTTTTTGGAATGGCTCTTGGCATTCTAAGCATTAGCATTAACATTCGTTAACACGAGCTTTAGCTAGTGAAAGCCTTAACAGTAGCTTTAGCTGTTGAAAGCATTAGCTTTAGCTAGCAAACGCATTCACATTACCTCGCTTTAGCTAGTGAAAACATTAGCATTAGCTGCAGCTGTTCCAAGAATTGGCATAAATCATTAGCATTTAGCTAGCGAAAGCATTAGGATTAGCTATTGAAAACATTAGCATTTAGCTAGTGAAAGCATTAGCATTAGCCATTGAAAACATTAACATTAGCTTTTGCCTTTGAAAGCATAAGCATTAGCTTAAGCTATTGAAAAATACGGTATCAGACCTACAAGCTCATAGCGTGCCACTTAGTGGCACGCTATGAGCTTGCAGGTATGATATTTAGGTCAAAATAGGGTTAACTGTAGCTTTTGCAGGATGGCTGACAAAACAACACCTGGCCCCGGAGTAATGTAAAATGTAAAAAATATGAATTATTACCGGCTGACAAAACATGCACGTGCTGTTTGACAACGTGACCCTCACTTCATTTTTTCCATTGCCTTTCACCTGCGGATCGCAACGATCCGCCTGTCGTCTAGAGAGACTCACTCGACACAGAAATAAGTGCTTTTGTGTTTGTACCACATCACTAATGGATGGGGGACAGAACTTCAGTCTCTCTATTCTCTCCTCACCTATTATTCTCTTATACCTTTTTATTCTTGTTCTGCGACGCGTCGGAGGTTGTTATCTTGTGTTGATGTTGTCAGATTCAGGGCCCTGGCTGGCGCCGATGTGTATTTATTATTTACGGGGGCAATGGGGTTAACAATTTGTTTGATAGCGGTGCAGCTCAGTGAAAGCAACAACCGTCAGTGTGTGTGTGTGCGTGCGTGTGCGTGTGTGTGTGTGTGCGTGTGTGTGTGCGTGCGTGTGTGTAATAGAGAGAGAGGTGATTTTGCTTTGCACAACAAGCTCATCCTATGAAAAGAAACACTAACGGTGGCAAAATGTCAACACGAGCCTAGTAAAAACTAGTAATCCCAGTGCTATGAGTCCGTTTTTAGTTCTTTAGCTGAATGCGGCAGTGACTCAGGAGAACGAATGTCCGCCTGGGAATCCGTACAGTTTCTTGGGACTTTTCAGAGTAAGAGGAGAGGGCCGCGGTCTTTCCTTTCGGTTGCCAATGGGTACCCAGACACTGTATTGTGTGTGTGTGTGTGTGTGTGTGTGTGTGTGTGTGTGTGTGTGTGTGTGTGTGTGTGTGTGTGTGTGCATGCGTGTGCATGCGTGTGCATGCGTGTGCATGCGTGTGTGTGTGTGTGCATGCGTGTGCGCATACTTCACACAGTTTTGAACATCACACAGAGCTTTGCTGTGCACCAAGTTTTTTTTTTCTCCCAGAATTCCCCTATAATAAATTCTGTTTCATTTTGTGCAGTAATACACCACAGTCCCCCCGCATGCAATCTGAAATACTTGGCTTTGAAACACACAGTTTTTGGCTGACCCTATAGGATATGGAAGTTGCACTCCTGTCATGAGACTGCAAACCTTTGATATACTGTACCTCGGAGTGACTGCTTAAATGTTTATTAGAGGCCATAATTATCCTTGTGGGACTATCCCGAGCCTCTACTCTGTATCATCATTATTACCAGGGGTGCACAACACATGATTATTTTGGGCTAGTTCTCAAAGGAGCACTTGGAGATGTGGCTATATCTATATTTGCACACAGAGCCTCAGAGTAGACAGCTTCGCGACATTGAGGGGGCAGAAAACAGACCGGCCTTGTAACTTCAAGGCCGGTCTGTTTCCAAGCCGACCTCGGGTTAAATTTGCATTTTTAGCTGTTATATCTTTTTAGCAACAAGAGGACATTCTGTTCGCAGCTCAACTACGGAAACAACAACCACAAAGACAGATTCAATGAATTACTCACCTAATGCTCCAGGTTCCATGCATGTTTAAGTGATTCCAAGGTTTGTGCATTTTTTTAATTGCGTGTGTTTCTCGATTCAAGAATCTTTATTGACTGGTCAACACGTTGACAGGAATTTCTCAGCATAGAAATTACATTTGGTTGTTTCAAGTGCTGCATACATGCATGCATCATTACAACTGTAACCTATCAAGTTAAAATGTCTTATGGCTACAAGTGTTATCTCTGAAGCGAGATGTCGAGCAATTAATACTTCTGTATCTTTGATTTTAGATGTGCATCATACTCTTTCCAGTGTCGTAAATGCAGTCACTAACGCAGATTAACGACTAGTTGTGTGTGTGCATGGCAGCACGTGGGCAGCACTTCTACATCCGTGCACAATTGGCACGAGCAGTCCTTGGCACGTATGCAGCGTACAGTCCAACACCTGGTGCAGTCACAGAGTGCACGACGGCACACCTGTGACGAGAGTCTCTTCCATTTCTTCCCCTCGCCCACTATCTCCTATCACAGCCTCCGTCTCTCTCTCTCGCTCTCTCTCTCTCTCCCCCCCCTCCCTCTCTCTTTCTCCCCCTCTCTCACTCTCGGTCTCTCTATCTCCCTATCTCTCTCTCTCTCTCTCTCTCTTCCTCTCTCTCTCACTCTCGCTCTCGTTCTCCCTCTCTCTCTCTCTCTCTCTCTCTCTCTCTCTCTCGCCCTCGCTCTCTCTCGCCCTCGCTCTCTCTCGCTCGCTCTCTCTCTCTCTCTCTCTCACACACACCTGCGTAAATCTTTCCAGTGCGTACGCTCCTCTCCTGGCAGGATAATTTGTCCCCTCGCCCCAATGTAAACGAAAGGTGCCTCTCAGCGGCGGCGTTGGGAGTGCGTCATCCTCACTCCCCTCATATCTCTATGTCCTCCACCATGCCATTGCTTTTCCCTCTCCCCTCCCTCCCTCCCTCCCTCCGCAATCTCTTAATCAGTTAAGTGTTATTAACCTGAGTTTCTATTGTCTGCTCTCTTTACCCCTGCACGGTCCGTTTAATCCCCACAGCCCCCATCGAAGCCATTCCGTTCTCCATAATGTGTCCCTGGACAGGCCCCCGACGGCCAAGCCAGCGTGTCGGCGGCCTCCGTGTTAAAACCACCTGGCTCAGCACGCCGTGCCGAATCAGTTATTGATATAGGCAGTGCGCCTGGCTGGGTAATAGAAATAAGGCTGCTGTGTGTGTGTGTGTGTGTGGGGGGGGGGGGGGGTGTATATACAGTATATACGCATGAAACTTAATTAGAGAAGCCTTGTTCCCGACGTCGTTACGCCGTCGACACGAAAACGTGTCGTCGTGACGAGGAAAAGGTTGCTAAAAACGAAGGTTTTGTTTTGTTTGTTTTTTGTTTTTTTTTTCCCACCACCTCGCGCGGTAGAGAGACAGACAGTTGGCTACAGACAGTGTTTTCTTCCTGGCGGCAGCGGCTTGCGGAGAGAGAAAACATACGGCGCGGGTTGTTGTTACCGCGGCAGACCGCGAGCGAGACGACGTCTCCGGGAAAAAAAAAGGTGACGGGGATTTGGCTGAGTTAACACGCAAATAACATATGCTGCTCTGTCATGTCGCATCAAGATTAGACAGGCCCTGCGCTCGTGGAGGGAGGGGGAGGGGAGGGGGGGTGGAGTACCTGGATGTTGTTGGAAGGAGTTGTTTACCTCCGTCACTCTGCAGCTCTCTGTGCGGCATCCGGTGTTAATGAGCAAGGCAGGGGGGAGGCAGGGGGAGGGAAGGAGGAGGGGGAGGTGGGGCACCCCGGCGGGAGTCGGGGCGAATGTGACCTTTTTACCCTTCCTCTCTCACACGGTGACACTCGACTGTGCAGCACGTCTCTCGACTCCTGATTTTTTTCCCTCTGCATCCGTTATTGGACCTGTCAGTGTCTCTCTCTCTCTCACCTCAACCCGCAGGGTTCTACCTGTGGGGTTCTTTCGTGGCATCTAAAGGTCCCTGGAGTTGAGGGGAGTTGTGTGGGCGGCGAGTAAAAGGTCACCTAAACCGTGCCGAACAACAGCCATGAGTCATTTAACCCATTTTGTCTAGTTGGGTTTAGATTCTAGTTTCTGACACTAGATTCTAGTTTCTGGCACTAGATTCTAGTTTCTGACACTAGATTCTAGCTTTTGACTAGAGATTCTACAACATACTGTCTGACATTAGGTACTAGTTTCCGGCTCTAGATTCTAGTTTCTGATAGTAGATCCTAGATTCTGACACTAGATTCAAGTTTCTGAGACTAAATGCTAATTTCTTACATTATATTCTAGTTTTCCTGAAAATTTACGTTCCTGTGTCAGTGATGCTCAACATATTTCATACCAAGGACCAGCAGAATTATCTATATTTGGCTGCGGATCCCCATCTAAAAAATGTTCTAGGGATCCCCCAGAAACAAAGATTTGAGTTAAAAATGTTTGATTCTGAAATAATGTATTCAAAGGTTTTGTGTCACATTTTCATGATTTTTCAAAAAAAAAATAGCAGTCCTACAAGCTCATAGCGCGCCACTCGGTGGCGCGCTATGAGCTTGTAGGTCTGCTATTTTTCAATAGGTAAAACATAATGGTTAGAACACCAAAATGCGTGCACAAAGGGTTAAAATGCAACGGATAGATAAATGTCTTTGTAATGCCAGAGCGTTGGCCCGTGTTGTTGTTGTTGTGATGTTGGCGGATCCATAATGTTGGAGCTTACAGGAGTGAGGAGAGCTTTTTGTGCTGGTTCTGGACAAACCAGAAATGCATGCGCCCGAGTGCAGTTACTATCTAGGTTTCCCTTTTAT
The DNA here is from genome assembly GCA_039105355.1 of Benthosema pterotum. Taxonomy (NCBI): domain Eukaryota; kingdom Metazoa; phylum Chordata; class Actinopteri; order Myctophiformes; family Myctophidae; genus Benthosema; species Benthosema pterotum. Next base: position 40,682,451 of record CM076981.1, on the reverse strand, counting down.
GCGCAATATAATAGAAACATGACAACGCTACACATTTATAATGATTGCATTCGCACAGAATGTTGTGCATGCCTGGCTGCAATTCTATTTGGACTACAGTGTTTGCCCGTCGGCGTCTGTCAGATGAACTATTCTTGGATACAGATACTTGTATGTTCTGTAGAATGTCCACTCAAGCACACCTCCCATGTATTTACTAGTATGTTCCTCTTGTTTGTTATACAAGGAACCCATCCTTGCAAGCTGACGCGAGGCTTTGCTCTAGGCCAGTGGTTTTCAACCTTTTTTGATACCAGGGCCCACCGTTTATTCAGAATTTGAACCCCGCACCACCATTTGATGACATTTTAGTCCCACAGACCCCAAAAATAAAGATTTCTTTTGCTTTTGTGCACAATACCAGGCTGGATTTGGGAAACAATACAGTCAAGCATACAGATCAAAATGACCATTAATCTTCTACATTTTCTAGTTGTGTAGAATGCAGAATAAATAGTGGGCCCTGTGGTATGAAAAAGGTTGAAAACCCACTGCATTAATAGATAACAGCATGTACAGTAAACTATCCATGCATTCTCCTTACAAGATCTATAGTTTCTAAATTCTCGATCCTTGACATCATTGAACACTCCATCCCAGCTCTGAGAAAATACATCAGCTCAATATTGTGTGTGTGTGTGTGGGTGTGTGGGGGGGGGGGGGGGGGGGGGGGGGGGGGGGGGGGGTGCGCGCGCGCCTACACATCTGACTTAGCACCCCATTAGTCCTCTTGCACCTTCTGTGAACCAGACGTGATGCTACTCTTCTCACCCATGTTGACCGTTCCACGTTGGAATAATTACGTGTTGTATGACCCAGTCTGGGGGATCATCACTATAGGTGGAGCATAGAACTATAACAGTTCCAGCTGATATAGCGCCGCCATGAGGCCCATTTCTGCAAGACATATTTGTGTCTCTACCTCCTGGTGTAGATTTGTAATCAGAAGGGCACTTTTTCTAGGTACATATTCAGTACAGTATTTAAATACAGCATTAATGGATTGTTGCAGCTTTAACATCCATGTTATAGTTGATATACTGTACGTACCGCGATTAATAAATGACTGAAATTCACAACGTACTCCTTTGAGCTTCAAGGAATATTCCACTTTCCAAAAAACCTTTGGTCATTTTATGGTATAGTCTCATGTGAACACCCAAGACAGTTTATAAGTTACTCCATTCAGTATTTAGATATTTGATGTTCATTTTAACGCATCCGCCTCTTTCCTATACAAACCCATTATGAATTAAAACTCCATTTTAACCATGACAGATGATTTGAAAACAACCCATCTTTTTTTTCTGGTGACTGAGAGGGACGTGGAATTTCATTTACTGTTTTCGTTTATTTTTAAAATATTGTTTTGGAAAATGTAGCCGGCTCCATATTTCGGAATGCCCACCCAAATGAATAAAACAATGAATTAAAATTAAAAAATAAATGAGTAGACCATAAAATGACAGATTTTTTTTTTTTATTTTTTAAGTTGAATATCCCTTTAAACTTGACTGTGCCCCATGCACTGCAGCACAACGCTGTCCCTCTCCCCATGCCATGCATAGTACAATATAAAGGGCTTCGGTGCATGCATGTGTGCCTTTGTGCAGCTGCGCTACACTTCCACGTGTTAGCCGGTGAGTTAGTGTCAGTGTCCCGACGCGTGCATTGGGCAGCACTGCTGTTCCGCTCTTCATTTGTCACACTTAAGAGTAAAAACCTTGAAAGTGCAGCGTGCTGCAGGAGCTCCCCGGCAAGAAAGAGAACCGACGGCCCCGGCCGACTGGCACTTCACCGCAGATTAAAAGATTGATGACTGCAGTCGAGAGAGAACGAGGGAAAACATAAGATTTCCATTTGACTCCTTCGCCCAGACTTCATTTGACTTTGGCAGAGTGCACTCGAGGAGCCGGTCGATCCCCGGTTTATTACAGCCGCCACGGCGCTTTAATGTGAAGTGTTAATCACAATATCGAAACTGAAGGGGATTTGATCAAGCATTGCGCTGATATTTGAATAGCCGGATGTGTTGTTTAAAGGGATGTGGAATAAATGAATACATCTCAGAGCTATGCCACACCCCTCCTCCTTGCTCTTTGGTAAGTGATTGGAAATCATCTTCACATGCAGAGAAACTGATCCAGAGTCAGCCATGTCACATTTATCAGCCCCCACCCCAGTAGAATTGGAGGTTACTGGGGTCTTCTTCTAACGAGGAAAAAGACGAGGGTTTGTTGTTAAAGCTCAGCTTAAGTCTAGTGGAGTCAATTAGGTGGCGCAAAGTGTTTAATTCTCAGTGTGTCACTACAGAGATTAGTGGAACAGTGGTGACCAGAGGCGGTGGACAGACACCCTTCTATTGTACGCTATATAGTCACATCATCTCCTGACTCTGTTAGCTGGCTGCTGCATGAGGCTCCTTTTTAGTTTTGTTTGTTTGTTTTTTGTTTGATTTTCTGCTTTTTTTCACCCTTTTTTCAGTCCACGAGGTCGCCCACCCGCCCAGAAGCCCCTAATCCTCTTTCCACACACGGTGTTAAATACTTTAAGTAATTGCAATACCGCCAAGAGCCCTGTGCGCATTCATCCATATATCAGTGCTTTGTTGTCAACACACCGAGAAAAGAGAAAAGCCTCTTGATCCCTAAACTAAACTCATTCTCTCTCTCTCTCTCTCTCTCTCTCTCTCTCTCTCTCTCTCTCTCTCTCTCTCTCTCTCTCTCTCTCTCTCTCTCTCTCTCTAAATGTCTATAAATCTATAAAATGAAACCAAATGGGCCAAAATCATGTTTTTATTAATTTTAAAAAAATACTAAAAAAAGAAAAAATGCGGCCATTTTGTTTTGGGGTTGGGGCTAACTCGTCCAAACTGGCTGGGAAAGAGTTAAACATGTGAATTACTTAATTTTCAAGAATCTATCTACACAATTACAATTAGAATTAGAATTGTTATTTTGACCAACGTTTTGCCAGTGTGTCTCTAAATCGTGGGCAAACTAACGTGAAAATCCTTAGTTTTAAGGTCCGAGAGACTAAACTCAACATCAACTGGTGGTCCGTGGCTAAAATGCAGAATAAATAAAGTGGGCCCTGGTATGAAAAAAAGGTTGAAAACCCACTGCCGTATGGCGTCGAGGGGAGACGCCTATAGCTCCCGGGGAGCGAGGAGCACGTCCGTATGGCGGAAGATTGAACGGGCCTGGTGGCTTAGCACCACTATTTCCTCTAATGCGCGGCGGGCTTGAAGGCTATCGGGGAGATTAATACCCGCTTCGGCGGCTGTTTGGAACACTGGCATTTATCCTCCCTCCCTCCGCGAAGTTCTTCCTAAACCACTGGAGGCCACTTCGTCATTTCAACACCATGCCAAGGGTTTTCTTTTTTTCCCCATCAGCGCTACAAGCTGTTGTTTGTCTCAGTACCTCATTCTGACCGTCCCTATGTCTCACTATCTGTCTTTTTCACTGGTGTAGTTAACCACCCCTCAACCCCAAACCAACTCTCCCATCTCCCATTTCATCGTAAACGTAGTCTTTCATTTTCGTCTTTACCTCTTGTTCAAGGTGCCCTCTTTAGTCTAGTGCAGGGGTTTTCAACCTTTTTGATACCAGGGACCGCCATTTATTCAGCATTTGAGCCATGGACCACCACTTGAGCCCCACCCCAAAACCCCATTTATTTTGCTTTTGTCCCTGACCGTGACCGTTAATCTTCTAGTTGTGTAGACTTGGGCTAATTCAGATGATGTATATTTTAACTCTTGAGAGTGTAAAAATGAAACCAAATGGACCCTTGCGGCTCCATTTGGTTTCATTTTTACGTTCTCAAGAGTTACATCTGGTTAACCAACTTAGCTGAAGACCACCTGGAACCCTCTCAGGGACCAATGGTGGTCCCCGGACCACCTGTTGAAAACCCCTGGTCTAGTGCATGTCTTTTTCTTTTTCCTTTTTGATATCAGGGCCCACCATTTATTCAGGGCCACGGACCACCACTTGAGGACATTAGACCCCACAGATCCCAAAACTAAAGATTTTATTTTACTTTTGTCACCAATACCAGGCTGGATTTGGGAAACAAAACAGTCAAACATACAGATCAAAATGATTTTAATTAATCTTCTACATTCTCTAGGTGTGTAGACTTTCGGATGATGATTATTTTATTTCTTGAGAGTGTAAACATGAAACTTGGTTTCATGTTTGTAGATCCTTCTAGATCTGATGTTTTTGGAAAATGGTTTTGATTTTTCAGGACAACATGGGGTTTAATGCACACATCCTGCCACTCCAAACCTGTCAGGAATAAGGAAAAATATAACACAGTGCTGGAAGCGAAGTTCCTGCTAGTGGCATCCTGCAAGGTTTCATTCAGAGTTTAAGCAATCAAATATAAACTCATCTACGGGGAATGTGTTGTCAGTCACACATCGCCGTCTCTCCCCCAACATCCAGGGAATCCGACTTCTTTCCAAATCGCTTCGTTCATTTTCATTTTTCACACAACCCCCTTCCCTTCCAAGACCTATTTCTTTCTGCAGCGCAAGCATCCTGCAAATTGTATCCCCCCGAACCCCCCCTCCCTACCAGCTTCAAAAAAAATGATTTTGGGTTAAGTTCAAGGCCCACTTTCTTTTCAATTTGTGGCCATATTTTCCCCGGGGTTGTTGACATGAAGGGGGGGGGGGGGTATAAAGATGGAGTCCGGCGGGCGGTGGGCCCTAGTAGAGGGAGGCATTACGTCCACCCCGCTGTTTTCTCATCAATCAAAGTGTTTTGGACCCACTGCCATGGAGCCACATGTTTAAAGGCTTTCACAGCGTAAACCAGAGCTGGGCAATTATTGTTCCCCAAGCGGCCAAATGAGATACAGAAAGAGTTGTGGGAGGAAGGCAAGGTCCAAAAGGCTGAAGTAAAGTCTGTGGAATAACAATTTAATTTTGATATAAAAAGTAGTAAACGGCACTGATTTGACACTTTGCTAAGAGGATATGTTATTATTACTAGTCCTATACCTGTTGTGTAATATATGATCTGGAAATGATGTATAGATCACATTGATTGGGAGGGAATTGTTGATGTTGGAAAGTTGGGTTGGACTTGGTCACAAAATTAATGTTATAGACCTTACCTGATCTGAATGGAATTGTAATAAACCCTGAAGGTCATTACAATCAATATGAATACGTGAAGGAAACCCAGTTTGACATGCACCATATAAAGTAGCCATGCATCGCATGACACTGGACAGTCATGTTTCAGGGCTACATATAAACAGTGTTGGTCACTATTACTTAGGAAAGTAACTTCTTTACTTTACTCGTTACCCCTTAGACAAAGTAATATCATTACTTTACTTATTACTGGAATCGAAGAGTAATTTATTACATATTACTTTATTACTTTCCCAAGTTCTCAACTCCCACCTTTGAAAAAATAGAGATGTATAACATAATCTTTTGGGAATCTATTTGAATAATAATAGTCTCCAATCCCACAAACTGCACCTGAAAACAAAGCCAACAAAATCCGACATTGTAAATGTCTTTCTTAGATAAATTAAAAAAGGAGCAGAGATGTGCACTAGATTCTAGTGCTCTGTCGTTACCGTACCTGTCGATAGCTTGTAAATCTGTTATATTTTTGCATACAACAACAAGCTCATTTTTTAAAAAAGTAACTTGGCGTTACTTGCAAAGTAATGCGTTACTTATTACTAATTTTTGCAGAGTAATCTCGTTACTTTACTTTTTGGAGCAAAAGTAATAATATTACAGTAATATGTACTCTAAAATTAGTTACTGCCCAACACTGCATATAAATAGCCTAGCCTATGCTCAGCCACACAGCCTGGTACTCGCAGATCTATTGTCAGTCGCACAGATCAAAGGCTAGGACAATTTGCGTGCACAATGTGCAGTTTTATCTCCGGCTTGAGGAAACACAAATAGAGAGGTAGAGAGATCTCTTTTGGGGAGGGCGGTCTGAAGATGCTGTGCAGCTGGTTTGGTGTCAATTAAGTGAAACTGTGGGAGAATACAGTAGGCTTAATTAGTTTTACAGTTTATGAGAAAAAAACCTGAGTGATGGACTTTTCTCATTTTCAACGCTCAAGGCACCTGAACGTTTCTGCTCACTTGGGCCTACAAGTTGGTGAAAGTTGCAAAGTGGTGCTGACATATGACTCATTAGTTCTCCATTTAGAGTGGCAATTATAGGACCACAGTCAGGATTAGCCGACAGTGTTAACGGCGCTATTATAGGAGAAATCCACACCAAAACACATTGGTAATCCATCTACCTTGATCCCTGTGACCGGGGGCGGATGTAACATGTCCAATTTGGGGGGGCAAGAGAACTTGTTAAAGGAGCAAGAGAAAATGGTATGGGTGCAGCTTCATCGCCCGTGTCGCTTCGCGCCACGGGCGAAGAAGTCGCACCCATACCATTTTCTGTTACAGGATTTTTATTATGCAATTAAGCATCAATAATAACATCAGTTGTTGTTGCAACAGGCACGCAGCATGCATAAAGCTAAAGGTCTGACTCAGAGTTTTCTGTTTTCACTGATGAAATGCTGTTGGTTTAGTGGTGTGACAACTGCAGTTAGTTAGTAGCAGTATTAGTGTTTCAAATATTGTTTTAATTATAATTTGAAATACCTTTGGTTGTTTTGCATGCCATCATGTTTGGTGGGGCAGTCTGGGAATTTGCCCATGCCTCATCCTAATAATGCCTAGATCCGCCCCTGCCTGTGACATCATACAGTATATATTGCTCTTGACTTTTGTCATAGATGCCCCCCTACATTTACCCCTGAGATCCCCTTCCCCTCCTGCAGTTTTGCCATAGGCTGTCTTTATTCTAATGCAGGTATTTTAGTAACTCCAAACTTGTGCTTTTTTTCCTACACACATCACACCACACACTACAAGATAATCAGATAACCGGGCTGAATATTTCAGCCAGCACACACTGCATGATAAAATAATGGCACCCTGTGTGACGTGAGAGTTTCAACCTGAGTGATTGGAGAGGTGAGTGGCAGAGGGGAGTGGTAGGAGTAGAGGAAAAATAGATTACCTCTGGGATTACATGTAACGTCTGCCACAGAGTGATGTACAGTACATGAGTATCAGCATACTATTAAGATATGATGTGGGGAAAAAAGAAAACTAATATACTTGAATTTGAATAGGGACAACCTGCGGCAATGCAATCTGTAGAAGCGAAGGGGGTAAATGTTTAAACAGGGATACATTTAGGACAAAAATCAAGGGTAATAGATGTGATATCACAGCGATACTAAGCAGCTTCTGTATGCATGAATAACTATGGAAGATATACAGCACATGTGTCAAAGTCAAGGCCCGCGGGCCGGATGCGGCCCGCGGGCCTTGATGATTTAATCCGGCCCCAGGCTTGTAGAGCAAAAATGTCTGAGTCTATTAAAAAAAAAGTAAGTCTCTAGCACGTTCCTATCAAAAGTTATGATCGTTTAAAGAAATGCTTTTGAGCTCTCTTCTGAACGGCATGTAATGCATGTTGTCCAGCAGGGGGAGTCGTTTTACCAGGATAGGCTGCTGGCACTGCAAAGTGAGAACTATACTTCAGCAGTACAAGAGTGTGTAACCGAGAGAACTATACTTCAGCAGTACAAGGGTGTGTAACCGAGAGAACTATACTTCAGCAGTACAAGGGTGTGTAACCGAGAGAACTATACTTCAGCAGTACAAGGGTGTGTAACCGAGAGAACTATACTTCAGCAGTACAAGGGTGTGTAACCGAGATAACTATACTTCAGCAGTACAAGGGTGTGTAACCGAGAGAACTATACTTCAGCAGTACAAGGGTGTATAACCGAGAACTATACTTAGTTAACTATACATACTTACTTAAATTTAGTATTTGAAATTTAAATGCTATTTTCAAATGGTTTATTGATGCTCTGTAAATAAAAATAGCATCTTTCATAGCAAATGTCTTAATCTAGGCTACAAGTATAAAACCAATAATGAAAAGTCATTAATATATATTAATAGCTATTCTTAATAATAAATATGACTTGTGTGATATACTGTATAGAAGTAACGGCTGTGTACATAAACATGCGTGTGCCGTGCATGCTTGCGGTCTGCGACTGGTTGCACCTCGGCGCTCCGGCCCCCATGAAGTCACATTAAGTCCAATGCGGCCCCCACCCCAAATGACTTTGACACCACTGATATACAGTAATCCCATGGTGAACAGAGCCAGCTCAGGGCTCTTCCTCCTCCTCCCTGCCTCTCCATTCCCCTTTGGGAAAGTGATGAATATGACAAGAAGAAAGGGGAGAAAATGGTATGGGAGCGGCTTCATCACCCGTGGCGCGAAGCTGCTCCCATACCATTTTCAGTTACAGGACTTTTATTGGGCAAGTAAAGCATCAACAATAACATCAGTTGTTGTTGAAGTTGCAACAGACACGCAGCATGCATAAAGCTAAAGGTCTGACTCAGAGAGTTTTCTGTTTTCAATGATGAAATGCTGTTGGTTTAGTGGTGACACAACTGTAGTTAGTTAGTAGCAGTAGTAGTGTTTCAAATCATTCCAATTAAGCACTCTAATTTGAAATACCTTGGGTTGTTTTGAATGCCATCGTGTTTGGTGGTGGGGCAGACTGGACATTTAGGGGGGCATTGCCCCCCCCCCCCGCCCCCCTCCATGCCCTTGCCTAGATCCGCCCCAGAGAGAGAGAGAGAGAGAGAGAGAGAGAGAGAACAAAACACGGTGGACGCGTTTCTGGGATTTGAGCCGCTACATCTATGCGGTAGCAGTGTGCGTGGGTGCAGGTGGAATAGAAGGCTGTAGAGGCACTCGTCTCAGACCCCGAAGAGAAACCTTGAGAAATGACTCATGAGCTATTTCTATGGAGAGGCCAGGACATCCTTGTAGCACATATTGCTCTCTCTCTCCCTCTCTGTCTCTTCCATGCACTTAACCCTTTATGGTGCTGTACGCGTTTTTGTGTTCCTTTAGCAATTGAAAAATAGCAGATCTACAAGCTCATAGCGCGCCACCGAGTGGCGCACTATGAGCTTGTAGGTCTGCTATTTTTTGAAAAATCGTGAAAACGTGACACAAATCTCTGGATAGGCTATATTATTTCGGAGGCAAACAGTACACTCAAATCTTTGCTTCTGGGGGATCCTGAGAACAACATGTTTTCAGATGGGGGTCCGCAGCCACGTATAGATAAATCTTGCATGAATTAGGTTGAGCATCAGTTACACTGGAACTTTTTTTTTCTCAGAAAAACTAGAATCCAGTCTCAGAAACTAGATTCTAGTGTCAGAAACTAGATTCTAGCTTTGGAAACTATAATCTAGTGTCAGAAACTAGAATCTATAGCATCTTAAACAATAATGTCGCGTCAGAAACTAGAATCTAGCGTCGGAAACGATAATCTAGTTTCAGAAACTAGAATCTAGCGTCGGAAACTAGAATCTAGTGTCAGAAACTAGAAAGTAGTATCATAGAATAGAATCTAGTCGGGACAAAATGTAATAAACAACCAATGAGGACTGAGGCGGTGGAGAGAAAGAGAGAGATGCAATGAGATAGAGAGAGTGCAGGCATAGTGAAGTGCACCAGGCACACGTGACACAATTAAACGAGAGAGAGAGAGACGTGCGGCAGGCAGGGAAGGAGGGAAGGGAGAAGGGAGCTATAGCGTCTCGATCTCGCCGCCAGATCACCTCTGGCCTGTTCTGTGGAAAAGCGCGGGGAAATTATTCCTCCTCACTTCTTTGGAAAGCACCCTCTTCCCTTCATTAATCACCCCGTCTGCTGCTCAGACTACCCCCCATCCCTCCACTCCTTTTTTCTGTATCCCTTTAACTCTACACCTCTAGTCAGAGACGGTAGTGGATTTCAGCTCCACTAATCATTTCAATCCACACAGACATTCTTACTGGGTTGAGGATTAGAGTCCGGAGGACTGGTGGAAAGGCTCTCTGGTTGGCTCTTCACCCCCCTTTCGGCGAGGCTTATGAGGCGTGTGTGTGTCTGTGTGTGTGTGGGGGGGGGGGGGGGGGGGGGGGTGCGTGCGTGTAAAGGCGTTACACCTGGAGATAACAGAAACCTTTTTAAGTACAACAGTCCGTAATATAAAGTGATGTATGCTATATTGTACTTTAACACACAAAAAAAATGCCATTGGCGCTGATCACCATTCATGTGAAACAATAGCTATAGGCTCATCACTGCTGCCTTGATCGTCAGAAATCACTCCTGTGCCTATAAACATGAATCTGGCTCTTCAAACTAAAAGCTTATCATTGGGGGAAAAAAAAGAAAAAAAAAAAAAGTTATTATCACCATTTTTTTTTAGATAAAGAGCATTAATATCGTATATCATAGAATTCCCCAATGATCCACTCCAATTTCTGGTGATGCTCTATAGCGTTTGAATTCTGAACTCTGTGTTCATTTACATACTAAATTTGTATTTTTTTTTTGTCCACATTTGGAATTGTGGCAGTGGCTCAAAGGTAGAGTCACCGGATGGTAACCACAAGGTTGCCGGTTTGAACCCAGGCTCGCCCATGAGTCAGAGTCAGAGTTAGTCTGTGTGTGTGTGTGTGTGTGTGTGTGTGTGTGTGTGCGTGTGTGCGTGTGTGCGTGCGTGCGTGCGTGCGTGCGTGCGTGCGTGCGTGCGCGCGTGTGTGGATGAAATATCAATTGACAGGTTATTATAAGAAACTATACACTGGCATGCTCATAGTGCCAGCTGGTATTTCCACTTCTATGTTTAGTAGCGGAGCAGCAGCGGTGCTGATTTCTCTTCCAGCTCAGGGTGGAAGCTATAGTGAAATCATCATATTGTACCTATGGTACAGCATATCTAGCAATACGGAATACAGACAAAAAAACAAGATAAAACATACAGTGGGAAATAGAAAATCCCACCTCACTGCATTATGCACAGTGTCTGCAACATTAAAAAGTCAAATTAGCAGTGGGATTATTGTCGACAATTGTTTTGTGACATGATTATTCGTCGTAACGGTACGTGTTGTTAAGTTATTGTGAGTAAATTGTGGTGGGGGTGTTATTCACCAAGTGCCGACACGTGTGTAGAGTTCTGCCAGCGGGACATTGAATTGGAACATTCAGTGGTTTGGGTGACTTGAGGGAAAATGCACATGCACATGTTTCTACTGTGAGGGATACACGCAACAGCCATGTGCACCGAGGCCCCGCCCCGCTCAATCCTGATTGGATGACGGCTTAAACTAGGGTTTTATGACTTCTGCAGTACGCTGGGGGGACAGAGAGGAACTCCTTATGTGGTCAGCACACTCTGCAGTAGGGAGGATTAGAAACGACAAAAGAAAGCTGAAATCACTGAGTATAGCTTTAAATCTTTACTATAGGTCTCAATCCTGAATTGCATAACATGTCAGCTCCATCTATGGAGATCTACAGGGTTTGATGAGGACCCAGGCAGGGGCCTCTGTTTGCATTACATAAAGATGACACTTTTTTAAATGAGGCGGGGCCGAAATACAATTAATCCTAGAAGAGGACCTGCAATATTTTACTTTCCTGCAAGTCACCGCACATCTGTTTTAGGATTGATTATAAGATTGTTACTGATTACTTTTAAGGCATTTCATGGCCTGGCCCCTAATTACATTTCTTGAGTTATTAATCCCTTGGAAGTGTGCTCACAGCCTGCAGGTCCTCTGGCTGAAGCTGATGGTTGTTCCTAAGTCAAGGCTAAACATAAAGGATGACCGTTCCTTGGCTGCCCAGGGGCCATTTTGCTCCGGAATGACCAGGCCTGGGCGTCTCAGCATTTCCTAAATCACTTCTTAAAACCTATATTTTTCACCCAGAACGTCTCTGCATAATTTAAAATGGACCGGTTCTCCAAAAATGTTCCATTTACGCTATGCACTTTATTATTGTATACTTGCTGTTTGCTTTGTTTTTTCTATGTTCTCACCAGGAAATGCTCTTCCCATTCACAACAATACTCTATGCCAAACGTTGCATACAGGTCCAGTCTTATGCCTTAAAGGAACAATCCACACCAAAACACATTGCGCATCCGTCTACCTTAAAGGTAGGGGAAGTGATTTGAAATTCATGGTGTAGTACCAGCCTGGTGCACTAGGGGCCCCCAACAGTAGCTAAACTATGTGAACCTGCTGCTCACTCCTGATTGGAGGAGAATTGTGGTGACCTGGGGAACTTTTATTAGCTCCTCTGCTACAGTTGGGGAGGGGGAAACTCCATATGTGGTTTCCACACCTTATAATAGAGCATTTTAACAGAAAAAAAAATATTTTTGGGGTGATATCTGACAAAAGTGAAATCACTTCCCCTACCTTTAAGGGACCAAAAAGTCCACGCAGTTGGTCCCTTTTTGTTTTTGTCAATCTTCTTCGTCTTCGTCGTCTTCGTCTTCTTCTTCGTCTTCTTCTTCGTCTTCTTCTTTGTCGTCTTCTTCGTCTTATTCGTCGTCTTCTTCTTCTTCTTCTTCCCCCTAAAATAGCTATTCTGGCTGAACTGTGCAGTCGTTTGCTTCATTGTGAACAACATTGAACCAAATCATTCCGCCTGGATAGCTCAGTCAGTAGAGCTTCAAACAAAAGGTCGTGCGTTCAAGGCCGGCAACTGAAAATACAATGTTACAATGTGTGAGTCTTCAAGCGCCTTGCCTTGCTCCCACAATTACATGATCAAATTTCAGTCTTCCATGTTTCTATGGCTTAGTCGTGCATATTGTTCCGATTCTTTATTGCTTTAGCTGCTTGCTTGGTCCTGTCTTCTCGCTGCTTGCAGCTATATTCATCATTATTGTTTTATTTTTTTTAATTGTTTGATCACTTCGACCCTGGTACTTTTTCCACCACTGAGAGATGTACCGAAGTTGGGGGGCTCGGTGCAGGCTGGGGGTCCAGCACAGTGCAGCAGGAACAGGGGTGGGTGGGGGGGGTTGGAACGTGGGGTTGGGGTGCCAGACACGGGGAACCGTAACTCGCTGTGACAAGTTGAATTAGAACATGAAGTTTCAAAGCACGATGTGAACAAAGCCCAGACGGGGGTTGGAAATGAGCAGCAGTGCAGGCAGGAGATGGAGGGATGGAGAGATGGAGGGGTGGAGGGATGGGGGAGGAGGGAGGACCGCAGGGGCGGATGTAACATGTCCCATGGGGGGGGGGGGGGGGGGGGGGGGGGGGGCAAGAGAACATGTTGGCGGGGCAAGGGAAATGGTATGGGTGCGGCTTCATGAAGCCGCACCCATACCATTTTCACCATACCAGATGAAGCCGCACCCATACCATTTTCGGTTACAGGACTTTTATTAGACAAGTAAAGCATCAATAATAACATCGGTTGTTGTTGAAGTTGCAACAGACACGCAGCATGCATAAAGCTAAAGGTCTGACTCAGAGATTTTTCTGTTTTCAATGATGAAATCCTGTTGGTTTAGTGGTGACACAGCTGTAGTTAGTTAGTAGCAGTAGTAGTGTTTCATATCATTTTAAATATGGGCACTTTAATTTGGGTTGTTTTGCATGGCATCGTGTTTGAGGGGGAAGACTGCCCATTTAGGGGGGCATTGCCCCCCCCCCATGACCATGCCTAGATCCGCCCCTGGAGGACCGTAGGGGATGCTAAGAATGAGGTACATTATTTATTTGGCATATCAAGCCACGGTCCACGGGTCACCGTTTGATGAGATTCAGCCTCTCGGACCCCAAAACGTGGAATATTTTGTTATCGTCGGATAAGGTTTAGTCCACGATTCCGTGCTGTATTCATGGTGTGATACACAGCCAAAATATCCCCAATAATACATTCTCTAATTGTGTGGAACCGTCCGTTGACACACTTCGGCTCAGATTGATCATAGACCATTTATTGCAAAGCAGTTGCATGTTAGTATGATGGTGTGGCTGATTCTGATATTATGATATCAGATGATCTATGTACCCAAGCCGTAGGTCTGTCTGACATTACATTTGATAACTCTCATTATCTGTGCACCGAGACACAGATCTGATATCAACAACCTCTCCAAGAGCAGAGCCTAACATAAGACAATACATCATCATCATAACTCACAATGCATTTTAAATACGTGTTTAACATATCACATTATCTGTGATGAATCTGATGATGTGTCATGTCTGACAAGTGCTGGAAAATTGGCCAATAGTCACTTGGGTGGCAGCATGGTGTTAACTACAGTGGGCAATGAGGCATCTATTGCTCATTATACTGTATATATTCACTATGTCTATGGCTGACGGAGTGATACAAGGGATGATATAGGGGTGGGATAGATAGAGGACGAAGTGGGTATGCATCACGTCTAGTGCTGGGCGTGTACATTGAGCTAACGTTGGCCCGCCAAACCGAACCTCTTTGATCATCTCCTCCCTGCAACACTCAACCCATAATGCGGTGAGTGTTGGTATCTCACCTTGCGGAAAGATACCAACAATATGCGCGGTACATGCGTTCGGCACGGACACAAAATATCGCCCTTTCTCGCGGCATTAACAAAGCGAGCGTCTGCGCCACTGTCTGCAAGAGTGGGCAGTGGCGTGTCCTCGTTTTTGAAGTGATTTTAGAAGCGCTGGCCTCTACGGTCTTCCGTTTTCACCCCCCCGACCCCCCTCCACTCTCTCCCGATTTAGTTTTCTGTGCCGTCCCTCTTAATCCGATCTGAACGGAAAAAAATATCAGATGTACAAGCTCATAGCGTGCCACTAAGTGGCACGCTATGAGCTTGTAGATCTGATATTTTTCACTTCAGATTGATATTTTCTGATATTTTCCAACAGTTATTGCTAATGCTTTCAATGGCTAAAGCTAATGTTAATGTGTTCAATGCCTAATGTTTTCAATAACTAATGCTAATGCTTTCACTAGCTAAGTGCTAATGCTTTATGATAATTCTTGGAATAGCTGAACCTAATGCAAATGTTTTCACTAGCTAATGTTAATGATTTCCCTAGCTAAACCTATTGTGAACACTTTAACTAGCTAAACCTAATGTTAATGTGTTGACCAACTAAAGCTAACGCTACTTTACTTTACTTTACTTTACTTTACTTTACTTTACTTTACTTTACTTTACTTTACTTTACTTTACTTTACTTTACTTTACTTTACTTTACTTTACTTTACTCGGAACAATGTATATTGATGTACATTACAAAAAAACATTGAAATGTAAATATACCAGGTTTAGCAAGGTTGCTAGTGTCATTCCGTAGTCCCCAAAACGGTAAACAAGAGACAAGTTCTCACGAGCTAAAACGAACGCTAACGCTTTGAACGCCAAGAGGCGTTCCCGCCAAACGTGGATTAAAATCTAGCACGGTGTGAAGTGAATCATGTACTTAGGAGTGATGATGATAGCCAGTATGTATTCTCTCTCTCTCTCTCTCTCTGGCCGGCGGGCCGGTGGGCCGGAGGTATAAGGTAGTACTTAACGCCACAGTGGAAATGGAAATGTCAGGTTGCCTTATCAAACAGCTCTGGGCTTGTTATGCGGCGCACGGCCTCGCAGCAGCTGTGCTCGCTGCGCTCCTGCAGATGGACACACATTTCGCGCGCGGCGCGCGTGCGCGCGTGCGTGCGTGCGTGCGTGCGTGCGTGCGTGCGTGCGTGCGTGCGTGCGTGTGTGTGTGTGTGCGCGCGCGCTCGCTCGCTCGCCTGTGTGCACGTGCGCACAGCGAGGACAGACTAGTGAGGCAGGGTGTGCGAGTAGTGTGTAGCGTGCGATGGTGCTAGTGATCGTTGTGTACAGTAACACGCGGATAACAAGGCCGAGTGTGCGTTGGCGTGTATGTTTGTGTGTGTGTGTGTGTGTGTGTGTGTGTGTGCAGCCAGGCGTATATATCCGAGTATAGCTTGTGTAAAAAAATAAAAATAAATAAACATTCAGGGCAGGGGTGTTTTTGCCATTAGGCAGACTAGGCACTTGTCTGGGGCGCCATGAGGGGAGGGAGGGGGCACCGGGGCGACCACCAGACATGCTTTAAAAGGATTCCAGGCTGATAAGCTTCATATGGATAAATACACTATATGTATCCTCTATAACTAGAATTGAACATTTAAAACGCATATAATATGTTCTTTAGTTTAAAAAATGTATCCGTTGGGGGGGTGCCATTTTACTGTGCCTGTCATATTCATGCTGTCACAGGAGATTTTCCCTGGAGCCCCCCCTTACCAAATGGACCCTTACGGGTCCATTTGGTAAGGGGCGCTTGCCTGGGACTCCAAATTGCTTAGAAACGCCACTGTTCAGGGATGGTGGTGGTGGTGGAGGAGGAAAGAGACAACGATCCGGATACCTTACGACGTTGTTGACCTTGATTCGGCTAAAAAAAAAGAAATAAATAACAACAAACACGTGAAAATACGAGAGGGGGGAAAAGAACGACGCATCAATCCCCCCACCATCACCACCCTCCCCCCCTGCCGTTTGCCACCCAAATATGAGCACCAGATCTAATGTTTCTACCTCCTCCCCCTTATCTCGCAAACGGCAACGATTCATCTCCCCTCTCTCGCAGACGTCGTCTCAAACGAGGTCTTTGAAATGTGAGTCCTCAGCGCCCCCCCTCCCCCCCTCCTGCCCCCCCCCCCCTCCTCTGTATCTGTTGTTTGCTATTTATCGTCCCTTGTAAGTGGCTTTCTCCAAAGCACGGGGCGGTAACATAAGCTAGGACAGTTCTCGCCGGGCCCCATATACGCACACACACACACACACACACACACACACACACACACACACACACACACACACACACACACACACACACACACACACACACACACATATATACACACACACCGCATGAATGATAGATTGCGGCAATACGAGCCACCAAGTGCCTCCTTGTGTGCCTCCTTTTAAAGCTTTTATCTCAGATTTGGCATGAGTGCGCGCTCGATAATCAAGCAGACCATGAAAACATGTTTTTTATAGATAGACGCGCGGGACTGATACGCGGCTCCGATGGCTCGACGGAGGAAGTACATTTATTCGCTGTTTGGGGCGTTTGGGTTTGTTTTTGTGCATAAGTGCTTTTTAATCAAATGTATGTTTTTGTTGTGTCTAGGACGCGGGCCAGCAAATTAATCCAGCCGTTGTGTTCACTCCGGCCCTAATGCGTTGACAGTGTTAAGTGCAAGTATTACCACAACCTGCCCGGAAAAAAAATGTCAGGTCAAAACATCCTTTTTGATGTCCTCATTGGATCTGTCGAACATAAAAAGCTTACAAATGTATTTTATCCATAATATAAGCCGTGTCAACCAATGCACGCACCCCCCTGAAAGTCACTTAACCCCCATAACCCCCCCGGTGAGGAAAAGCATTGAAACGATGCATTATGTATGCATGTACAGTACAGTATGCTAACCTCACGTAATCCCTCCACAGCTAATCACCAAATGGATGCCTAATGCTCAGCTTAGTGTTCAAGTTCCATTTTTGAGTGGTGCTAGCCACTCCATTATTAAACTGCAATGTGTCTGTCTGTCTGCATGTGTGTCTTTCAGAGAGAGAGAGAGAGTTGGAGATCTTATAGATTGACACTTTACTTGCCTGATTATTTGTCATATGAAGAGGTTTGTAGCGTTTCATTGGATAAAGTATACATACGCAATAAATCTCTGAATTTCATTGGAATTTTTTCCTTCTTTTTCTTCTTTATCTTAGACCGTGTCATTGGCAGATCAGTTCCTGATAATATCTAGTACTGTATCAATGACCACCACAGGGGCTGGAGTGGCTCTTTAAAAATCATAGTAATAAATAAACCATAGTAATAAATTAAATGGTTCCGCCGGGACTATTTATTAGCCAATGACAAAGCTTATAGGGATTTTTTTGAGAGGTCTCCTGCAGCCCCTAGAGGCGCCGAAAAAGACTTGAAGAAAGACTGAAAGACTTAAAGAAAAATTTAAAAACAATAAAAAAGCGATGTAATTATTATTTTGGCCATAAAATTACATATGGAAGCTTTAAGATGCCGCCCCTGAATGTGTGGATTGAAGCTGCATTTGCAAGCAGAGCAAAGAAATGAAATAATTATTTTAAAAAACAGAAAAACTGAAGGAAAGGTTAAGAGCTGGAGGAGAAAAGGGACAGATATATGGATGTTCTTTAGAGGCGGTGGGTCTCAGACTAGACATGGGAGACGGGGCGGCGGATGACATTTCGGGGCTGTGATTGCCTTAGCAGGTCAGCTGACACCTGAATAGTTTGTAGTCCCGCAGGGGGACATGACAAAGACAGAGTGGAGAGCGCTTTTTCCTTCCAACGCAGCGGCAACAAGAGCACACCTAGACTGTAGCGCAGTGGTTTTCAACCTTTTTCATACCAGGGCCCCACTATTTATCCAGAATGTGAGCCACGGAGGACCACACCAATTGAAGACGTTTTAGCCCAAACAGAGCCCAAAACTAAAGATTTCTTTTGCGTTTGTCCAACAATTCCAGGCTGGATTTGAGGGAAACAAAGCAGTCATACCTACAGATCGTAAATGACAATTAATCTTCTACATTCTCTAGTTGTGTAGACTTGGGGCTAATTCACATGATGAATATTTTAAATTCTTGAGAGCGTAAACATGAGACCAAATGGACCCGCAAGGGTCCATTTGGTTTCATGTTTACGCTCTCAAAGAGTTACATCTGGTTAACCTACTTTCCATCATTTAGCCTGGGGACCACCTGGACCTCTCTCAAGGACCACTGCTGTAGTGCACGGGCATATCTACGGACACACAGGCATTGCACAGAGCACACTTTCCAGCACCAACTACAAGTGTATGCCACACATTCATGTTGTGCACACATTCTTTTGTCCGGGAGGTTATCTTTGGGCTTTAGGAATTAGGTTTTGGGGCATAGGTTTTTACTGAGGTTACGTTTAGGGGTCAGGGTTAGATTTAGTATAGGGAAAAACGGTCGGCTGTTATGGAAAGCTGTCGCGACAGCTATTCCGTTTTCGCATATGACTATGCTAAAACGGCTGGGGCGGATGTAACATTTCCCTATTGGGAGGGCAGGAGAAAATGGCATGGGGGTGGCTTCATCGCGCCACGGGCGATGAACCTGCACCCAAACCATTTTCGGTTTATAGGACTTTTATTAGGCAAGTAAAGCATCAATAATAACATCAGTTGTTGTTGAAGTTGCAACAGACACGCAGCATGCATAAAGCTAAAGGTCTGACTCAGAGAGTTTTCTGTTTTCAATAATGAAATGCTGTTGGTTTAGTGGTGAGACGATTCTAGTTATTCAGTAGCACAGTAATAGTGTTTTGAATCATAAATATAAGCACTTTAATTTGAAATATATATATTTTTTTCATGCCATCATGTTTGGTGCCCATGCCTAGATCCAGGGGCGGCCTTAAGGATCTGGGGGCCCCTTGCATGACGTCATCATATTAATAATTAAATAAAAGATTGATTATTAACTATAAAACAACGGCCGCGTTTGGTCCGTGCGCCGGCCCATTTTGGTCCACGGCCCATACGTTGCACATCATAGCCTTGCAGGCAGCAAAGCCTCCTCCTCCTCTGACACAAGGAACTTGGAGCGACAACAACAAAAGCATGGAGCTCTGAGCTGCGCACTTTTCGATCCGCGATGCAGGCTTGGCTCGTGTCGCGCCTCATACGACATGCGCCTCTTGTCATGGATAACACAGCCAGGGGCAGGGAGACCCGGAGAAGTGGCATTGTCCCTTGTGTTGGTGCGGATACAGACGGACAGGACAGCCTGTTTACTGCGCCGAGCCACCGTCAACTTTTAGATGTGTACAATGATAACACGTGGGTTCTATGCGCCTTATAGAACCATTTTCTCTAAAGTCCAAATAATACTGTCCCCCGTCCCCGGACCACTTTTGATAATCATAAACCGCCGGTTGTGACAAAAGCAGCAAAACTCCTTTCTTCCTCTCTGGCTCCGTGTCGTCTGTGTGTGTGTGTGAGAGAGAGGGGGCTAATGGGCGTTCCAATCAGTGTTGCCAACTGCCAAAATCCAAAATGCACTAGTGACACTTCCAAAATGCACTAGAATGCGCTAGAACGTGGTTTTCAACCATTTTCATACCTGGGCCCACTATTTATTCTCCATTTTAGCCACCGCCATTTGATCTTGAGTCTCTCAGACTGCAGATTCTTGAAAATTTGGTAATTCAGGTGTTTAAACATAATTTAACTCTTGAGAGTGTAAAATGAAACCAAATGGACCCTTACGGGTCCCATTTGGTATTATTTAACGATCTCAAGAGTTACAGATCTATAAGGTTCCATTTGGTTACCAATGGAAGGAAGGACTATATCATAGGAGGCGCCTGTCAATCACTTTCGCCCAAACGCACCAGCAAAAACGCACAAGAGTTTCCGCCAGGAGTTTTTCACTCATTTTAGTGCTAGGGGGTCTAGAAAAAAAAGCTAATATAGTGACAAATGCGCCAAGTTGGCAACACTGGTTCCAATGCGCTGATGCAGCTGCTACACTGCACCGTACGACGGCGCGTAACCGAGAAGTAGGCTACATTCTCTGCAACTATAAATGAACGCAAACCATATATACATATAAATCGTGGGGCCCCTGGAGGCTCGAGGGGGCCCTAGGGAGGCTCGGGGCCCCTTGCAATTGCAAGGGTTGCTATGTCCTTAAGGCCGCCTGTGCCTAGATCCGCCCCTGTCAACAGTCACGACTGTGATGGAAAGCGGTCACGACGGTCTGGTGTGTGTGTGCACGCGCGTGTGTGTGCGTGTGTGTGTGTGTGTGTGTGTGTGTGTGTGTGCGCGCGCACGCACATGCGCATGCTTTTCTCACCTGGAAGAAAAATGTCGAGCGTCACCATCACAGCCCTAACAGGCTTTAGGACAGGCGTTTTCAACAGGTGGTCCGGGGACCACCAGTGGTCCCTGAGAGGGTTCCAGGTGGTCCCCAGGCTAAATGATGGACAGTTGGTTAACCAGATGTAACTAAAAATATTCATCATCTGAATTAGCACTATTTAATTAAGAAGTCTACACTGTTTTGTTTCCCAAATCCAGCCAGGAATTGTGGACAAAACCAAAAGAATTATTTAGTTTTAGGTCTTTGGGGCTAAACTGTCATCAAATGGTGGTCCGTGGCTCAAATGCTGAATAAAAGGTGGTCCCTGGAGTCAAAAAGGTTGAAAACCACTGCTTTAGGAGGATTCTCATGCCAATCAGAGAGAGAGAGGTTTGAATGCGAAACGAATCATTTCCAACCATAATTTATAAATGGACTCCGTGGGCACACATGCTTGTTATTCATTGCTTTCATTGTCTCCAATGGGGATAAAAAAGGAGGAGGTGTGTGTGTGTGTGTGTGTGTGTGTGTGTGTGTGTGTGTGTGTGGTGTGTGTGTGTGTGTGTGTGTGTGTGTGTGTGTGTGTGTGTGTGTGTGTGTGTGTGTGTGTGTGTGTGTGTGCACTGCTGTTCACTTCAGGGTAACCTGGGTGGATGCAGACAACCAGGGCCGGATTTAGCCAGCCCTACTGGGTGGGCTGGATGCATTTGGGCAAGGTGGGCAACTCCACTAACCACTGATATTTACCTTTCATTTGGGTGTGCCTGACAAAGAACTCCATATATGGGCATAAAAAGACACACACATGCAGAGCGTGAGTGTGTGTCCTTTTATGCCCATATATGGAATTCTTTGTGTACAGCCCTAACTAAGTGTTGCCCAGAACTTCTCATTGTTTATAATTCATTCTAAATGGTGTTATTACAACTATAGGGGCCACGCTCACTTCTCATGCGCAAGTAGGCCTAAGATGTGCAGGTCCCAAGTCCACATACCTTTAAACATTTTTATTTCATAACGTCTACAGACTACAATTATGGACACTGATGAAACAAACTTTTTACAACAGTTAAACAACAATTAAAGGGAATTCCACCCATTTAAAAAAGGGGTCTGAAAAAAAATCATTAACGTGGTGAAATACATCTTGATGATGTCATCAGATGTTTTTCACCATGTTAATGATTTCTTTCAGACCTCCATTTTTAGGAAATACAGAATTGGGGGAACTTTTTTCATCATGTCCACACAACATCTCTAAGGTATATTAATGACATATTAAAATGTTGAAAATGGGTGGAGTTCCCCTTTAATCATCTGTGGAATGAGTCTCAAAAATAAATAGATCTCCACTTCTTATTTATTTAAAATATGTTTTTTTAATGTTTTTTTTTTTTTTTTTTTTTTTTTTCTAGATGTCTTTGTGTCTTCTGTGTCTTTCTTCTTGTGATGGAAGAAGTCCTTGGCTATGGCTATGAGAAGCTCCCATATGTTCACACATGTGCTGGCTCTAGATCTGGTGATTTCAGGTAGAGCTTATTTCTTAAAACGTTGGAGCAATGACTTGAACTTGTCTGGATTCTTGGCCTTCTCTTCGTCATGCCACTGTGCTACATTCTGCCTGAAGCAGGTCAGCTTCTTGCGCAGACGGCGTCCCTCCTTGGTGCTGGGAGCGATGGCACTGTGGTTGAGGTGGCAGACCCGTTTCTTTGGTGCCAGAGGGTCCATGTAGTTCCCATGTTCTGGCAGTGGGAGCTCCTCTGAGGACGTTGTGGTGTTGGTGGTGTTCCAAACATCTATAGGAGTCCAGGTGCTTTCGTCCGAAAGTGGCTCATCGAGACGGCGTTTACGGAGGCGGGCGTTGCGGATGATGACGGCCGGGTTGATGGGTTTGGTGGGTCTGCGTTCCGTAGCCCTACACTCGTCTTCGCTGCACCCCCGTGGCTGCGCTTGTGGCTGCGCTTCTGACTGCTCGATCCGCTGCAGAGCGTGCTGCACCAGTCGCTCCACACGTCGTCTCCAGTGGGCGTCGGTGCTGCTTGTCACCGGTGGTTTGTAGATTTGGAGATCCTTCTCTGTAGACATCTTGACACTGATCTGGCAGCAGGCTGCGCGCTGCCTTTTATACGCCCTACGGCACTGACCTGCTCTGACATCACACCTGACTGCTGTGACATCACACTCTGTACACAAACTGGGATCTCCAAATATGGGCATGACATCATTAGGCTTAGCATAACCAGTGATGGCTGAAGTTTCTGGGAAAATGTAGTAAGCTACATTGCTTGTTACTGTCAAAACAAGTAGTGTAGCTTCACTACAAGCTATCCGAAGAAAAATTACAAGCTACATGACAAAAGTAGCTTGCTACATAAACGCTACACTATATAGAAACATATACTATATCTCAACTTAAAGGGATATTCTTTCAAAAAAAATGGTCGTTTTATGGTCTGCTCAGTCTCATGTGAACACACCAGACAGTTTATAAGTTAGTCAGTATTCAGTATTTAGATATTTGATGTTCATTTTAGCACATCCGCCCCCTTCCTATACAAACCCATTATAAATTAAAACTCCATTTTAACCATGACAGATTATTCGAAAACAACCCCATCTTTTTTTCTGGTGACTGATGTTGTCCTCCTAATATGTGAGAGGGCCATGGAATTTCATTGAAAGTTTTCATTTATTTTTATTTATTTATTTATTTATTTTTTATTATTATTATTATTATTATTATTATTATTATTTATTTATTTTTTCATTTGGGTGGGTATGCCCAAATATGGAGCCTGCTACATTAAAAAAAATATATATAGTTACATCTGGTTTACCAACTTTCCACCATTTAGGCTGGGGACACCTGAAACTCTCAAGGACCACTGGTTGAAAACCACTGATATTACCTTTAAAGGGGAATTCCACCCATTCTCAAAATTTTCCTGAGAGGAAACAAATGTGAACAAAGTGGACCCTAGAGGGTCCATTTGGTTCCATTTGTACCCTGCCAGGGAAAAGGGATCTGAAAAAAAAAAAAGCATTAACATGGTGAAATACATCTTTAGGATGTCATCAGATGTATTTCACCATGTTATTGATTTTTTTCAGACCTTCATTCTTAGGAAATACAGAATTGGAGGAACTTTTTTTTTATCATATCACACAACATCTCTAAGGCATATTAATGGCATATTAAAATGTTGAAAATGGGTGGAGTTCCTCTTTAATTGGGTGGACAGGATGCACGTTTGGGTGGGCTCTGCCCACCCCTGCCCCCTCTAGATCCGGCCACTGCTGCCATACCACCTGCCTATATACCGTTACTACTACCTACTGGCTCTGCAATCCATGCCACAGGCAACCAGAGGTTGCAGCAGACTTTCCTCCTCCTCTGCTGCACAGAAATGTTTCTAAAAAGCGATCCGGTACACAGAACAATTACGCCTCTCCCTCCCCCCCTGCGCGTTATTATTATAACCCCTTGAAAATCACATCATCATAAGGTTGGAACGCGTTGTTCCATGAAACAAGGCAACCTGCTGAGCACTTCATGAGCAAGACTTAACTAGCAGACTTAACGGTTGGCAACGCGGCACAGGCGTTGGCACGCGATTAAGACAAAAAATAAGTCATAAACAAGCTCCATGCCCGCATGAACGGTTTACACAAAGCAGTAAAGCATTTTTGTTCACACGAGGGGGTAAAAAAAAACGGCAACGGTAGGAATATAGAGTGCTAAGTCACGGTGGAAGTGTGTCCGTGGTAGTCGGTTTTTAAGCTGTTTACCAACTGGCGGGCATGCAGGGGCGGATGTAACATTTCCTAATTGGGGGCAAGAGAAAATGGTATGGGTGCGCCCGTGACACTTCGCGACACGGGTGATGAAGTCGCACCCATACCATTTTCTCCTCATCTCGTTTACAGGACTTTTATTAGGCAAGTATAAGCATCAATAATAACATCAGTTGTTGTTGAAGTTGCAACAGACACGCAGCATGCATAAAGCTAAAGGTCTGACTCAGAGAGTTTTCTGTTTTCAATGATGAAATGCTGTTGGTTTAGTGGTGACACAGCTGTAGTTATAGTTAGTAGCAGTAGTATTGTTTCACATCATTTCAATTATAAGCACTGAAATATCTTGGGTTGTTTTGCATGCCTTTGTGTTTGGTGGGGCTGTCTGGGCATTTAGGGGGGCACCAGGAAGGAAGGAGGACTCTATCATAGGAGGAAAATGGTGAAAAAACGCCCCCGACGCTCCACTGCTGTGCTACGTCACATCATTTGGAGTGATGGCCACCCCGAAAGGTTGACTCCCACTTCTTCTAGGCTACTGTGGGTAACAAATTAGTCCGTTTTTGCGCAACATGGACGAAAATGAAAGCCTGGGTGTCGAGGCTAGTCCCCAACATTGCACATCGCTCAACTTTATCTCTCTCTCTCTCCCTCTCTCCCTCTCTCTCTCTCTCTCTCCCTCTCCCTCTCCCTCTCCCTCTCTCTCTCTCTCTCTCTCTCTCTGTCTGTCTGTCTGTCTGTCTGTCTGTCTGTCTGTCTGTCTGTCTGTCTGTCCTGTCTGTCTGTCTGTCTGTCTCTCTGTGTGTCTCTCTCTCTCTCTTTCTCTCTCTCTCACTCTCTCTCTCTCCAGTCTGTCTCTCACTCCTTAGTGGGTTATCTATGGCAATCTGTCTTAATTTCTTGTGAATCAAGGCTGCTCTCCCTCTGTCACGTCCTACATACTGCAACCCTCTCTTGCCTTCCTCTTCGGACGATGTGAGATTCCTTCCTCGCTGATAGCAGGATTGTGTTGTATATATACATGTGCGTATATATATATATAAATATATATATATATATATATATATATATATATATATATATATTATATATATATATATATATATATATATATATATATATATATATAATATATATAGCCTGCTGAACACTCAGGGGCTGGATGTCCTATTCTGTTTCAACACTGCCTTGGCTTCCATCTTGGATCTCATTAAAGCCAAATGTGTTTTTCATCCTCCTTCTTCTTCTTCTCCTTCCCCCGACTGCTCTCAATTAGGTATCAGTGTTACGCAGTGTCCTCCTCCTCTCTGCTCAGTCTCTCTCGTACAGTGCGGCTCGCTGCTGTTTTTCTTATTAGGCGTTTCTCTCTCCTCTCTATTCCCTCCTTTCTCATTATCTCGTCCCTCCTTTTCTGGGATGTGATGTTTATTCCATTTTGTCCTGTCCACATTATAGTTTCTGATGAGATTTGAGACTCTTCATTTCTGATAGTAGATTTTAGTTTCCTGACATGAGATTCTGATTTCTGACACTAGTTTCTAGTTTCTGAGGCTACATTGTCGTTTCCTGCACTACATATAGTTCTTGAAGGTAGATTCTAGTTCCTGATGCTAGATTCTAGTATTTTGGCGCTAGATTCTAGTCTCCAAAGCTATAATTTAGTTTTTTTGGCACTAGATTCTACAATGTAGTTTTTCCACAATTGATTCTAGTTTTTCTGAAAAAAAAAAAAAAAAATCAAACAATGTTCCCGTGTCAGTGATGCTCAACATATTTCGTGCCAAGGACCACCAGAATTATCTATATTTGGCTGCGGCATCTGAAAACATGTTCTATGAGTATCTCCCAGAAGCAAAGATTTGAGTTAAAAATGCTTGCTTCGGAAATAAAATATTCAAGGATTTGCACCACATTTTCACGATTTTTCAAAAATAGCAGAGTGGCAATTGTAGATCTGCTATTTTTCAATAGATAAAGCATAATGGTTAGAACACCAAAATGCGTTCAGCATACACAAAGGGTTATTATTGCCCTGCTTTAATCCGTATACCTATTTGGGTGTTTTTTTTTTATCGTTGGGGCGCAGCTGGCAGATCTTAGCCGCCCGTTTATTTGGACCACGCGCTCGCGTGAGGACACTTAGGGAAGGCACAGCGGCGATGCCAGCCGCGTGACCCACTTGGAAAAAA
Source organism: Benthosema pterotum (assembly GCA_039105355.1). Classification (NCBI taxonomy): domain Eukaryota; kingdom Metazoa; phylum Chordata; class Actinopteri; order Myctophiformes; family Myctophidae; genus Benthosema; species Benthosema pterotum. The sequence goes on along the minus strand of CM076981.1, from coordinate 40,655,537 downwards.
AGCCACGGATGACATTTTGCTGTCGGTGGCACCTCTGCCCCAAGAAGCTCACTTTGTTGATAAGGCTGTGTCTTATTTTAAATCTCTTTCTTAATGGAGAATGCCACACCAAAACACATTGGGCATCAATCTACCTTGATTCCTTTGCCATGATATTATATATAGTGTGCTTGATTTTTGTCACAGATGCCCCCTTTTCTACATTTCACCATGAGGTCCCCCTCCCTCCAATGCAGTTTGCATTGGCGCAGGTTGTCTTTATTCTAATGTTGGTATTTCTGTAACTCCAAACTTATTTTTTCCACACATCACATTTTAATAGTATACTGATATTCATGCATGAGTTCTACATCACTCTGGGATAGTCTTTACATGTAATCCCAGAGGTAATCTATTCCTCCTCCTCTCCTCCCCTCCCTTTTGCCACTCTCCTCTCCAATCACTCCGGTTGAAACTCTTGTCGCATGGGTGCCGGATTAGTTTAAAAAAAAAACATATAGTGGTCCAATTATCTTGTATTGTGTGATTTGATGTGATGTGTAGAGAAAAAAATAATAAGTTTGGAGCTATTAAAATACCCGACGTTATGTATCATGTCACAGGAATCAAGGTAGATTGATGCCCAATGTGTTTTGGTGTGGAATTCTCCTTTGAAGCGTGCCTTTGTTGAAATGCCTCTCCGTAATTTGAAGGTTCATGGTTTTTTGATTATGTTCTCTTAGTGTTTTACTTCTCCTGACGTCTAGACCAGGAGACCAGCTTTAGGCTTCTTAAAACATGAAAATCCATTGCTTTCTTACATTATTTGCGAAACACTTTGCACGTCGCCTATTTTGAGAGCACTTAAAAACAAGAGTTGTTGTTTTTAAAGCAGCAATAGCACTACTACCTCGTATTGACTAACCCTGGTGTTTTGACGAATTACCGGCAACAACATTGCCTGTGATAATAAGGGCTGTCACTTTTCATTGGCGTTACCTTATGAAACTGGTGTTAAATTGGATGTCTTCCCTTTTCATACAACCACCTCATCCCTCACACACACACACATGCTGAAGACACACAGGCTGCATTCAAAATGGTGGAAGCTTAGGTTTAGAAGGACATGTGTCGCAGCTGCTGTGCGATTTTCTTGTCTGTACCATACAAACCTGTGAAAGGGCTTTGTAGTATTACGGTTTAAATGAGAAAGTAATTAGCCGTGCATTTGATCTTAGACCTCAGGAAGAAAGAAGGAAAGACAGAAAAAAAAGAAAAAAAGAAAGATGGAGGTCTTTGTTTCACAACCCACACTGTTCTCTCTCCATGTTTTCTCTCTCTCTCTGTTGTCAGTTCCCCCTTCCCCTGTGTGTGTGTGTGTGTGTGTGTGTGTGTGGTGTGTGTGTGTGTGTGTGTGTGTGTGGTGTGGTGTGTGTGTGTGTGTGTGTGTGTGTGTGTGTGTGTGTGTGTGTGGTGTGTGTGTGTTCGTTCATTCGTGTTGACGTGCACATACCTGTGCGCTCTCTGCAAGGCCACTCAACACAAGTGTCTCATATTCATCAAACATAGCTGAAAGGAGGCGAATGATGTTGTGCGCATTCACGCGCGCACACACACACACACACACACACACACACACACACACACACACACAACACACACACACGCGGCAGCGGTGGCTCAAGGGTAGAGTATGGCAACTGCAAGGATGCCGGTTTGAACCCGGGCTCCCTCCCAGTGTCGATGTGTTCCTGAGCAAGGCACTTAACCCCTATTTGCTTCCCATGTGCTGGTCAGTTCCTTGCATGGTTTCTTCCGCTATTGGTAGGTGAATGGGATCTGCAATCTATGTAAAGCGCTTTGGATGAAGGCACTATGCACTATTTACCATTTTACACACACAGACAATAATGTACAAGTAGAGGCACTCTTGTACGTCATCCACTAAAACAAAGACATGAACATAAATATCAACACATTGACTATTATTTTAGACCAGTGGTTTTCAACCGGTGGTCCGGGGACCACCAGTGGTCCTTGAGATGGTGCCAGGTGGTCCCCAGGCTAAATGATGGAAAATTGGGTAACCAGATGTAACTCTTGAGAATGTAATTTTTTTTACACTCAAGAGTTAAAATATTCATCATCTGAATTAGAACCACTTGATTAAGAGGTCTACACTGTTTTGTTTGCAAAATTGGATTGGAAAATTGGATTGGATTAATGAAATTGTGGACAAAACAAAAGAATCCTTTAGTTGTAGGTCTTTGGAGTGAAATTGTCATCAAATGGTGGTCCGTGGCTCAAATGCTGAATAAAGGCTGGTCCCTCCCTGGTGTCAAAAAGGTTGAAAACCACTGTTTTAGAATGAATGACTTCTATATGAATCAATGTGTTAATAGACATTATTATTTTTTCGTCCATCGCCTTCTGTGTGTGTAATGTGTAGTGCTTTAGTTCAGTGGCTTTCAACCAGTCGTCCGGGGACCACCAGTGGTCCTTGAGAGGGTTCCAGGTGGTCCCCAGCTAAGTTGTTTAACCAGACATAACTCTTGAGAGCGTAAAAATGAAACCAAATGGACCCGCTAGGGTCCATTTGGTTTCATTTTTACGCTCTCAAGAGTTAAAACATTCATCATGTGAATTAGTCCAAGTCTACACAACTAGAAGATTAATGGTCATGGACAGAAGCAAAATAAATCTTTAGTTTTGGGGTCTGTGGGGCTAAAATGTCCTCAAATGGTGGTCGCTCAAATGCTGAATAAATGGTGGGCCCTGGGATCAAAAAGGTCGAAAACCCCTGCTTTAGTTGTGTTGTGTTGTGACTATTTGTGTTGAGTTGATCTGTGCTCGACTATGTACTGTAATTCGTGGATGGCGGCGGATGCCAATAGAGATGTCATGGAGTCTTGGATATGATCTGATAATTGTTGGTTGTGACGCTGATGACTGGCTGTGTTGCTCTGGTGCCACTGTGTACTGTATGTCACACCAGTAATCCGCTGCAGTTACTGGTAGACAACTCTGTTGGATGGCTTTCATCTCTCATCTCTCATCAGCCGTGTTTCTGACGGTGTAAAACGGATCGTAACACCCACTCCCATTCAGGGACCCCGTTCGGTGACAGTCCCATTCATTGGCTCAGGGAGGAGGCCATGGTAATGCACTGCTTTTTGGATAATGACATCGTAGCCTGTGTTTGTAAAACTGAATAAATGGTCATAGTGCCTCGCAAATACATACCGTATTATCCGCACTATAAGGCGCACCGGATTATAAGGCGCACCTTTTAGAACTGTTTTCATATATAAGGCGCACCGGATTATAAGGCGCACCTTTTAGAACTGTTTTCATATATAAGGCGCACCGGATTATAAGGCGCAAAGAATAGAAGCTACTACAGTTAACATAGAACAGAAGGTACTGCAGTTGAATGATCCATATACAGTATATAAGGCGCACTGGATTATAAGGCGCAGTGTGGATTTTTGAGAAAATTAAAGCCTTTTAGGTGCGCCTTATAGTCCGGAAAATACGGTACTCTGTTATTTTTTTTTTATCCATCGCTGATTTCTTTTCTTAGATGCAGAAGCAGGCGTTAGATGCAGAAGCAGGCGTGAGCCGCGAACGCCTGCTATTATGCAAAGTAGATTTTATTAATACATTGCGTGCCCAATTTTTTGGAACTCGAGCAGGTTTTTAACCCAACCCCGTGACGAACATGACAACGGTCGTGTTGTGTTCTGTTCTGTTCTCTGACAGGCGCCAGAGATAAAAGCCTCGTTTTTCAACATTTTTCCTCCTATGATAAGAGTCCTCATTCCTTCCTACAAAGGACCGTTGGTAACCAAATGGACCCTTATAACCAAGTGGGATAGTAATGAGTATTTGTCAGTGTATAAAAACCTTTAAAAATGGAGGAACAGGACGGAGGCAGGCTTGCAGGTGAAAATATTTAATAATAATATCCGGATCCAGACAACAAAAATAAACAGGGTGCAAAACAAACAACTGAAGATAATAAACAAATCAAACCGAACTAAACAGAGGGAACAGAGGGACACAGTCAACCTCCCTGCATGGCTGCCACACACAAACTGAGCTGCACAGGCATATATATAGCCCCAGACTCCACCCACGTTTACAGGCAACCAATCAACATTTTCTCCAAATGATCTGACATCACGCCCTTTAAAGTAACAGGGCTCCTCTTGTCCTCCTTACTGGATCTGCAGGATTGAAGCATACATTTTAGATTATGTGTCACAACAGAATGTGCACCTTCTGTGGGACAATCTAAACACTGCATGATTACATTTAGTCATTCATTAATCAGGAATACAGTTAATGAGTCATAGGCTTAGCATACACTACAGTGACAGGGGCTGCTCTGTCACAATCTTTAACATTCTTGAGAGCGTAAAATGAAACTGAATGGACCCTTACGGGTCCAGTTTGGTATCATTTTACGCTCTCAAGAGTTAAATTTTTATTTAAACATCTTAATTACCTAATTTTCAAAAATGTAGAAGAATTGCTATTTTGGAAGTGCCACTTGTGCACTTTGGATTTTGGCAGTTGGCAACACTGGCGGGAACAGTGGTCTTATCCAAAAGCGCCTTAACCCTTAGCGTACTGAACGCGTTTTGGTGTTCTACGCATTATGTTTTAACTGTTGAAAAATAGCAGATCTACAAGCTCATAGCGCGCCACCGAGTGGCGCGCTATGAGCTGGTATCTCTGCTATTTCTGAAAAATCGTGAAAACGTGGTGCAAATCTTTGAATATTATGTTATTCAGAAACTAGAAATCTAGACAGGACACAACTTAAAGTCTTGTCTACCAGCGCCCCCTCAACTCCATATGTTCAGCACAATGTCACAATCCCAGCATGATGCAACTCTGCAGGCAGCCTAGGCAAGGTTCAGTATTCTTTACAGTGACGTGACCTGGGGTCAAATAGGTGCTGGCAGATAACTACTGGCTTTTTCCACTGTATTTTATTGTGTGCAGAGAGCAGGCCCGGATAATAACATTTCCTAATTAGGGGGGGGGCATGAGGGCGAAAATGGCATGAGGGCGGCTTCATCGTGCTTCATCGCCCGTGGCGCGAAGCGACACGGGCGATGAAGCACGATGAAGCCGCCCTCATGCCATTTTCGTTTAAATTCCTGAGCTCTGTGACCCACACGATTTATATATTGTACAGGACCTATATTAGGCAAGTCAAGCATCGATAATAACATCAGTTGTTGTTGAAGTTGCAACAGACACGCAGCATGCGTAAAGCTAAAGGTCTGACTCAGAGAGTTTTCCGTTTTCAATGATGAAATGCTGTTGGTTTAGTGGTGCGACAGTTGTAGTCAGTTAGTATAGCAGTAGTAGTGTTACAAATGAAATGAAATATCTTTGAAATGTGGGTTGTTTTGCATGCCATCATGTCTGGTGGGGCAGTCAGGGCATTTAGGGGGGAATTTAGGGCATTGCCCTCCCATGCCAATGCATAGATCCGGCCCAGGCATAGAGCGGCTGGCCAGGTCGACACGTATACTGTACAGTGATTGCCAGGAAATAATGGGAATCACAGCAAAGTGTGTTTTGTGTGTGTTTTTTTCCTTCTTTCTTTCTTTCTATGATTGACACGCGCCTAGCTAACTTAATATATAAATTGTCTGGGAGAAATAAACTTTACACGTTGGAGACCGGCGGCTGTGTGCGTGCCACGGCGCGTTGAGCTGAAAGCTTCGGAAATTGTATTTGTCCACCTTATTTGTCCAATGTCTGAGAGTGTCAGATCACATTCTCTTCAGTCGGGCTGCTGGTTTTTAAGTACCACTCTCTCTCATTCCCCCTGTGCTCAGTCGGTTGTTGTCCATTTACAGTGTTTGTTTTTTGCTGGGGTTTTTATGCTCACGGTCTGTTGCCAGACTTGATGATGATGTTGTCGTTCTGTTACTCTGTGTGCCTGACTGTCTGTCTGAAAGGGAAATAAAGCTGGAGTCTGGATGATTATAGGCCAGTTGCACTAGCCGGTGTGATACATCTAAAGCAGGGATTTTCAACTGGTGTTCTGGAGAGCACCAGTGGTCCTTGAGAGGGTTTCAGGTGGTCCCCAGGTTAAATGATGGAAAGTGGATTAACCAGATGTAACTCTTTGCGAGCGTAATATTACAGCGTTCATGTTTACACTCCCAAGAGTTAAAGGAGTGCTTCGCCAGTACGGAATGCCTTTAAATGCTGTACAACGGCCTCCAAATATGTGAAAAAAAATAAATAATAATAACCGTCTGGAACCCCCTCCTCTGGTGTTCCACTACAGTATGCACTGAGTTAGGGCAGTGACGTAGGTATGATACGGTCTAGAACCCCCTCCTCTGGTGTTCCACTACAGTATGCACTGAGTTAGGGCGGTGACGTAGGTATGATACGGTCTGGAACCCCCTCCTCTGGTGTTCCACTACAGTATGCACTGAGTTAGGGCAGTGACGTAGGTATGATACGGTCTAGAACCCCCTCCTCTGGTGTTCCACTACAGTATGCACTGAGTTAGGGCAGTGACGTAGGTATGATACGGTCTGGAACCCCCTCCTCTGGTGTTCCACTACAGTATGCGCTGAGACCCGCGCACAGATGCACGGATGCACCATAGTATAACCATACAGAGGAGGTTTAATTTTGGCGAAGTATCCCTTTAAAATATTCATCATCAGAATCATCATCAGCCCAAGTCTACACAACTAGAGAATGTAGAAGATTAACGGTTACCTTTACAGTTTTCCCACGCGAAAAAGCGTGATGTAATATTCTGTCCCCTGTTTCCCACGCGAAAACGCGTGTTGTACTTTTTTAATCTATAAGCATAGATTAACTTGCAGACTATCATGCCATGTAGTCACTTAGGGGTTAATGTCACTAAAATAGCCGAAAAAAACACTGGCGCATGTGATGTGGTATCAGTCCGCCCATAGAGAGCCATTAGTTTGGTTGGTGTTGTTGTTGTTGTGCCATGTGGCTACAGAACAATGCTAAAGGGACTCACCGCTCTTCTCCTTCGTTGCATGCATTGGGCGCACGTGAGTGTGAGTGTGTGTGTGTGTGTGTGTGTGTCGTGACGCTTTCTCTTTCTCTTCTCCTCTCTTCTGTGTGTGTGTGTGTGTGTGTGTGTGTGTGGGGGGGGGGGGGATCTGGGATCGTGTTTCTGTTCAGTCAAAAGCAAACGATGATGGATAGGTCAGCTTTTTCATGCATGCTACCTTTAGATGGCGCCATCTCCACACTGGAACATGTCAGAAAGTTTGTCTTTTTTTTTTTTAAAATTGTAGCCAACCACCTGATCTTTAAATGGTATAGGCATATGGGCATCTACTTGAAGCAGAAAAAAGTTATATGAAAGATAAAACTTTAAACCTGATTATTTCATAACTAGTCCTGGAGGAAACGCCAGTGTGAACAACGGGGCCCTTTTGTACAATTTATATAAAAAAAAGAAAACATATTATCGAGTTGGGCTATTTTTTCCCTTAAAGTGGACACCTCAAGCTGTCTTTGGATACCATTGGTTTGCACAAATTCATAACAGAGGATTTTCTATAAATCATTTTGTTACTATTGAGCCCAATGGGAACAAGACTAGCTTTTTGCCTGATCAGTTAAGGAGTTAATGGTTATTTTGATCTGTATGTTTTGTTTCCGAAATCCAGCCTGGTATTGTGGACCAAAGCAAAAATATATCTTTAGTTTTGGGGTCTGGTGGGTCAACATGTCTTCAAATGGTGGACCGTAGCTCAAATTCTGAATAAATAGTGGGCCCTGGTTTGAAAAATGTTGAAAAACACAGATCTAAAGTCTTTGAAAAAGGATGTTTGTCTGAATTTATTGATGCCACAGATGTGTGTATAAATATAGGGATAACGGGTCTATCGAGTTATGCATCGAAACTGCTGATATCACATGAGGACAAAACTCTGCGCTTTTTATTTAGTCGCCTTCATGGATGCCGCTGGCTGTCGCTGGCCAACGACTAAACACCAAAAGTTGTGTTGTGTAATTGAGTCAAAGGGGCGTGTCTGACAGCATTGTTAACATCCAGAGATAATGGGATACACCAACCAGAGCATGCAGGAACCTTCGGCCTCGGTAATGGAGTATGAAGGGGGGCCGGGGTGGGGGCGGGTGTCAGCGCTGCCGTACTTTAAACCGCCCTGTTTAATGTGCACAACATACGCAAATGATTAATCTCAGCAAACAAACTGCAGACCTTGTATATAAGACTTCTTACATCTGTATTCCGGCAGATTTTCTCCTCATTTGCGCTTCAGGTTTTTTTTTTTTTAGCACGCTCTGAATACAGGGTCAAACATGGCTGTCTGTTTTATTGGACTGCGAGTCAGAAATCAAGTTTATTGACTGATCAACATATACACGGTGTGTTTATAGTTCCAGCAGTGTAAATAGCATCGCTTCACGCTTGTACGATGCAAGGAAAAGGCGGTTGGGTTTCTGTTGGCTGTGAGGATCATATTTGGCAGAGTATGCAATTAACTTTTTGACAGATTAGCGGAAAAGCCAGGCTCGCTCCAATTGGGTTCAATAGTAACTAAATCATTTCTAGAAAGCCCTCTGTTGTGAATTTGTGCAAATGAATGGCATCCAAAGACAGCTTACGGTGTCTACTTAAAGGGAAAAATAAGATGAGTTGATGATGTGTTTCATTTTTTTTAAAATACATTTTTTAAAAAGGGCTCATTCAGAGATGCATGCATTTAAAGTTATACAATTTATCAATTATAGTTGTAAAGTGTGTGAGGTGTTTTCTGGGTTTTGTAGTCACGTTAACACCTAAAATACCTTATGAGATGGTGTCCAGCAAGTTAATCTATGCTTATAGATTAAAAAAGTACAACACGCGTTTTCGCGTGATGAGCAGGTAGAAATATAAACAATCACACAAAAACCTGTGGCAAAAACTGTTAAAGAGTTAAACGGCAAGGGGCTGAACAAAGTAGACGGCAAGGTGTGGACACACTGACCGATGGACGAGTTCGTAGTATGTGTTGACGGACAGATTGGCAAGTTAGCGGTTGATTTGTCCAAGTTGCTGTCGAAGAGAAAAGGGTGAAAGCAGTTCCAGTTTTTCCAGGCATGTACGGCATTGTTTCTGACTTGCGGGAAGCTATGATTAGGGTTCAATCAGTTCTTTGAAAACAACAGCTTTCTTTCTTTCTTATTTTCTTTCTTTCTTTCTTTCTTTCTTTCTTTCTTTCTTTCTTTCTTTCTTTCTTTCTTTCTTTCTTTCTTTCTTTCTTTCTTTCTTTCTTTCTTTCTTTCTTTCTTTCTTTCTTTCTTTCTTCTTTCTTTCTTACTAATACGTCTTATTAGCCTGGCTAAAGCCAGACCGAATCAGCCGTTGCCAAAAAAAAAATAAATGCCTGTCAGCTGATTGGTCTGGAATAGCTCAATTGTACAACCATTTCCCACTCCATAAAATTGGGCTGGCCAATCAGGGCACAGTATTCAAATATGTTTTTTTTTTTTATTTTTATTTTATTTTATACAATTCGCCAAAAGCTGATTGGGTCTGGCTTTGATTATCATCCTATACCTTTATCTCTCTCTCTCATATTCGATTTTTTTACACTTGTACTTAATCTGCGTAGCCTTTCCACCTTGCCGAGGTCTAATAATGAGGTAATTTATCACCACTAACGGACGCATAGACGACGGCCTCTTTTCTAATGCATGCGCTTTATTTTATATATATTTTTTTACCTTCCCGGCAAAAAAAGAGACATGTTTTCAGACACAAAATTGCTTTTGGAATCCTGATAGCGTTAATCCGCCCCTGAACAGTCATTTTGAAATGCCAGACGCCTCTCTCTTTCTCTCTCTCTCTCTCTCTCTCTCTCTCTCTCTCTCTCTCTCTCTCTCTCTCTCTCTCTCTCTCTCTCTCTCTCTCTCTCTCTCTCTCTCTCTCTCTCTCTCTCTCTCTCTCTCTCTGCATCCGTTTTCTCGAAGAGTGCAAAAGCCATTAAAAGTTGGGGGAGTTTGACTTGTAATGGCATTATGAGGGAATGTACGTGTGCGGCCTTCGTCTCCCTCAGGGCGTCACCCACACTCACACACTGTCTGCAGCTTTTCCTCGCGAACCTGCACCCCTCCACCCTGGTTTATACACACAAACACGCGCGCATACTGTACGCACACACACAGATACATTACGGCCCTGCGCGCGGCTTTGGTCGAGCGCTTCGACACTCGCAAAGTTATATGCGGGTACAAAATTGAGAAAAGCCTGGCCTACAGTAGCGTTCACAATCCATGCATAACTAATAATATCCTTCACATTGCAAAGAGGGTCAGAGTGTGGGCTCTCACTCTGTCCATGCGTAGGTAATCCTTTCTTAATTGGGTTTTAGCTTTGGGTGTGCACAGCAACTAATTAATTTCTGTAACGTTTGACTTAAAAAAAATAAAGTTATAATTTTACAACAAACGCCTAGTCCAAAATGAAGGCAACCCCCCAAAAGCTTAACGTAATGTGAGGCAGATGTTTTAAATGCCAATGGTAATAACGCACCATTAATCATTAATTCAAATAAATATTTCTAAATCAAGCAGGAAGCTGCGTGCGGGATGATGGGACAGCTTTTTTAGCGTCTTTTCATGTCGAAACAGAAAAAATATTTTGCACGCCGCTCCTTACACACACTGGGAGTGTTTCTTTTTTTGGGTGATACGTTTGCATTAATTTGCATTCATTTTAAAGTGCTGTTTATGTAATGTTCAGTTCTCCCACACAGAACGCAAACACAACACAGCCGGAAAGTGACATGTTGTTTAGCTTTTCAAAACGAGTTTTTTGTTTCTCGCTGGATGCAAATTATCAACCTGCCTCATTATTATACCTTCCCAAAGTCGTCATTTTTGATTGGCCGGGGAAGTGATTTTGAGAACGTTTGCAGGCATTCCGAGGGAGTTATCGCAATTTGCCGCTAAAATATATTTGGCAATTATTATACTACGAGGCTAACAATTTGCAGAAAGTTAAAGTGAAATATATTTTTCACAGTCATTATATAGCCATACCCAACCATGCATGCCCCCCAAAATGGGAAAAGTTTCACTTCTGTGTATTTTTCTATCAATATATCCATAAAAAAAACATTTTAATGACTTCCTGAAAACAAGAATGTGCTAAATGGTGACATGGAGAGGCCCAATAGAATCAATAAAACCCCATAGACATTAAACTGTCCTGTTTTTATCTCCATTTCTGAATTGTCCTCCACAAGCACAGATTAGTTTAGTTTATTTGATCATTTTAACAGTAATGATACCAAACAAAAACGAAGTTAAGTCAAAAGTAATGAGCCGAGGCTGAAAGCTTATTATAAGCCTATCCTGAGATCAACTGAAGAAAGAAACCAAAAAGAATAAAATAAGGAAATCCGTAGCAATTGCAGTAAACACAAGAGACCAATGATTTGTGTACCGGTCAATTGATAAGAAACAACCTATGACCCATCATACACGGCACACATATCACCATAGAGATCCTCCAGAAATCATGTAAATAAATTAAGTATAGTCACATTTTATTACAGTCAGAAATACCCTATGCTATGAATCTATTTTTGCATCCAGACAGTGTTTTACAGGGTTGTACTTCATCATCATATTAGAATATATAGAATATATATCTGAAACATGATATGCTAGAAATAATCCACATAGCAGTTAAGTGGCAGAGCTGCGCAATTATCCTAAACAAACATTCCATGTCCACGTCACGGGTAGGAGAGCTCAAATTAGAGCCGTCCCACGCTCTTTGACGTCCCATCCCATCGCTTAAAGGGACGCATGCTCTGATTGGTTTAGAAACTCCATGAGCCTGATATCTGGGTGGGATTCATTCCACCTTGATGCCACTGTCAATGCCAATCCAAATAGGTTAGCAACTGTTACTATGCAGGTCAAGCTCTTCTCTGCTAACGTGCCTATTGGACGAGGACGGATTGGGGAGGGACTTAGCAAAGGGCTAATTGTGCAACAAGCCTCTCTCTCTCTCCCTCTCTCTCTCTCTTGTTTCATCATCGGTCTCATTTAACACCTGTCTCCTAAAAACCCAAGGCACGGAGCATCAGCAGAGATGTACTCTCGCCGCTTTCTGCTCCAGTGGACCGTCCCAACATTCGGCGGATTTATAGAACCTGTTGTTGACGGCGAGCAGCAGGATGCTTGTCCAACGGACCAGCTCCGATGATGTCTCCCCCTCCTAGTATTGATTTTCTAGCCGGCCGGCCAGCTCCATCGCTCAGCTTGGCTGTTAAGTGAGTTGTGAAGCTCTTTGTGTCTCGGACCAGTTTTTTTGTTGATCTCCTTCCATCCAGGAGATGCACTCGTATGGGTATAGTGTTACAGAGGACATTAAAGGGGGAAGGTGCACACGTCTGTGTTTGTGTGCACATACTGTGAACGAGAGCATGGGGGGGTGAAGTGACTGGCGTCGTGCCACTGTACATCTCGCCTATTCAATTTGGAGAGAACGCAACTTGTGAAAGTGCAGAGTTAGCATCTGAGTCGCCAACACAACATCAACCTTGAATGGCCTGGTGTTTGTTGTGACGGCGTGCGGTTGGCCCGCATATTTTCTCACACAATTCATTGTTTTCTCTACCAGACACCATTTTATACTTAAGTCGTGTTTTATTATCACAAACATTTTGACTCATTGAAAAAATAGTATTACTGTACTACATTGAATGCAACCCTTTTTAAGGACCTGATACTTTTGTCAACATCAACGGGCCACATGATGAAACGCATGGCTACAGCAACACCTCCCATTAAAAGGGAATTACACCCATTTTTTATTTTTTCTGAGAGTGTACGAATGTGAACCAAATGGACTCCATTTGGGTCAATTTGGTTCCATTTGTACACGCTCTGAAAAAAGGGAGCATAAAAGAAAAGTTATTAACATGGTGAAACACAACTTGATGATGTTATAAGATACATTGTTCTGGTTTCAAAAATATGTATATATAATTCAAATTGTTTTGGTGCCATTTCGTTTTAGTTTGAATTGAATATTTTTTTTTACCCAGCAGTTGTTCTCAAAATGTATTCACTTGACAGAATAAAAAAGTTGTAAAATGTTCTGCCGTATTGTTTTCAGAAAAGTTTATCTGTGGTAGTCTGGGAGAAAGGATCACATGATGTCAAGGAGGGCTGTGATTGGAGGATTCCGAAATGTTTACCAGTAGAGGGCACTAATGATGTGACTTTTCTGAAAGACCAGGAGTTGATCATTTTGTATAGAAAAGTGAAAAAGTCGACGTTGATAATTGCTGATGCTTGTTGATATCGATCAAAACATTGCATTAGCGCCAGTGTATCAGTGTTAACCGTGTATCAGGGCCTTCAAATGCCGACCCAAAGGGGGGCGGGTTTTGAAAAACGACTGATTAGAACAAACTGAGCATTTCAGAAACGTTTCCGGCGAGGCATACCCGAGGCATAGCATGGAATACCTGAGGCACATTGGAAAGCACCCTCGTGCCTATTAGCATACTAACCGAGAGTTTGCTTTTTGTTCAGAGATTTAACCGTTGATCTGCACGGTTGACGTCCTCAAGCCGCCGCCGCCACCGCCGTCACGCACAGTGCAGCACAGTGTCTAGCCTTGCATGCATTGCGAGTATTCACACTGAAGTGTGTGTGTGTGTGTGTGTGTGTGTGTGTGTGTGTGTGTGTGTCGCAGCAGCCATGCAAAGACAGACAGACAGGGCTCATGTTATATTCAGCAGGGGCACACCGCGCTGACGCTAAGCCTGCAGGATGGTAAAGTCTCAGCCCTTAGTAGTGCAATAGAGGTGTCTGCCCTCATCACAATACAGTAGTCGGAGCTGCCAGGAAGGAAATAGACCAACCCCTCCGTAACATCGCTTCTTTTTACCGCCGTGTAAAGCTCTCCTTTTATTCAGCCTGTCATCCTCGGGGATCCTGTCCTCTTTCCTTCCCTTTTCCCTCGCGCATCTCATCCATATATACAGTATATACTGGATCCTAAAATGTATTTACCTCCACCGCCCCCACCCACTGTCCCAATCCTCTCTCCTCTCTCCTCCTCTTCTGACACTGTTTGTCTCGTCTCATCTCCCCCGTGTCGTTCCTCCGTTCCGCCGCCATTCACCGCAGCAGTTCAGCTTGGCCATTATATGCGGTGTGTCATGGCGTGCGTGCGGCGGCCCTCCTCCCTCTCTCCCCCTCCAACCTTCCTTTCCTTGCGTTTGCTTCTCAGTGTGATAGAATTAGCCTCTGTCTCTCTCCATCCCATTCCTTCACTTGATCCTGCAGGGAAATGACAATGTTGCTGCGCGTCGCCATTATTTCACACATCAAAGCGTCGGGATGGGCCGTGTTGCTGCGTGCGTGTGGGGGGATCTGTGTACGTGGGTGTGTGTGTGTGTGAGCCTGCATGCTTATGCCAGTGTAGGCCTTCTTAGTGGCTGCATGTATCCATGCAGATGTTTTTATCCCAGTCTCAACACTCCCCCCTGGTGTTGGTGACGGGAAGCCGCAAAGCTGTTCACTTGGAGGAAGAAGCAACAAGTGGTTTCTCTGCTAAAGCTTAAAAATAAAGACTTATTCTACTTCAAAGGGGAGAATGACTTTGCATTGTCAGTAACATGAACACCATTAGCGCAATTATATCATACAATGACCTTAATCCATTTTTGGCGGGAAATACCTTTCTGTGTTCTAATGTTATTAGTGTTACTTAGCATTGCTAGCATTACTAGCATTTTTGGCACGCCACTCAGTGGCGCGCTATGAACTGGTATGTGTGATATTTTTGGAAAATGGTGAAAATGCAGCGCAAATCTTCTAATGTCTTTTCTCAGGTCAAAATGTCTTTAATTAATGTGGCATTGCAAATGACTTTTTTTCCCGTACAACCGAGCACAAAAGAAAGGGCGGGCGCCCCGTAGTAAGTTTAGCACGCCATCGGCGCAAGCGGCGTACGCGTTTTAATCGAAGTTGTATGTGCGCAAACCCCCGCCACGTTGATGATACCGGCATTATAATCCAATCAGCCGAGCCATCTGGAGGGCCTCGTAAAAAAACGGAATAAATTACGACCACCCGCCGCGCGCCGTTCGCTGTTCGCATCGCCTTCGCGTGTCCCCTCAGGGGCGAGGAGGCGCCTCGGTGCGGCCGACCGCGGACCACACGGTCTCACGACGACTCCCCGAGTCATGGTGTATATTATCACGTGAGGGGAAAAACGGCTGATCTATAAGGCCGTTAATGTGTTGTGTCTGCATAATTTTTCACCATTTTTTTCCCAAATATGCCAATGAGGAAGAGATTGCTTGCAATGTAACAGCAGCTGCAGCAGTACAGTGGCGGTGGGAGGGACGTGTCAAGAGCAATGGGGGGAGGGCGTCCAAGGGTAGGGTCTGTGTGTTTGTGTGTGCAAGTGTGCACCCACCCTCTTGTGTGTGTGTGCATGCACGTGGCGTTGCTCTGAGAATATGAGTTTCGTAGCCCATAGGGGAGGGGTAATTCTGAGAGAATTCCAGGTGGTCCCCAGGCTAAATGATGAAAAGTGGGTCAAGCAGATGTAACTCTTTGAGAGCGTAAAACCAAATGGACCCTTGTGTGTCCATTTGGTTTCATGTTTTACACTCTCAAGAGTTAAAATATTTACAATGTGAATTAGCTTCAACTAGAGAATGTAGAAGATTAATTAATTTGTGATCTGTATGTTCCTGCCTGTTTTGTTTCCCAAATAAATCTAGCCTGATATTGTGGACAAAACCAAAAGAAATCTTTAGTTTTGGTGTCTGTGGGGCTAAAAATATCCTCAAATGGTGGTCCTCCGCGACTCAAATGCTCAATAAATAGTGGGCCCTGGTATGAGAAAGGTTGAAAACCCACTGGTATAGGGTATGGTGGTGATTGTGTGTGTGTGTGTGTGTGTGTGTGTGTGTGTGTGTGCGCGTGTGCCTGTGCATGTGCCTGTGCGTGTGTGTGTGTGTGTGTGTGTGTGTGTGTGTGTGTGTGGAGGGGGGTTGGCGGCCTGCGTTGTCGTTGCATGCAGCAGAACATCTGGAGCGTCTTTTTGATGTGCCCAGGTGTGCACGCGTCTGAACAGCTGCACGCGTCACGTTCCCCCTCTCCCCTCCCTCCCTTCCCCTCTCTGGAAGGAAGTCGGGGGGAGCTTGACAAGCTTAAAGTCCCTATTGATCTGCACACCACGTCTCTCCTCGTAACCACGTACCCACCACCCACCTTCCCACTTCCACTCCAATCCAACCTTCGCCGACTCTTGGCGGCGTAGCTCGTAGAGTGCCGTGCACGAGTGTGTGTGTGTGGTGAGTGATCGGTGGCATTAGCGATATTAAGAGGGGCCCCTGGTGGCCAAAAA
Organism: Benthosema pterotum; assembly: GCA_039105355.1. Taxonomy (NCBI): domain Eukaryota; kingdom Metazoa; phylum Chordata; class Actinopteri; order Myctophiformes; family Myctophidae; genus Benthosema; species Benthosema pterotum. The sequence goes on along the minus strand of CM076981.1, from coordinate 40,639,123 downwards.
GTTGGGGGAAAAAATGACCATATTGACATTGATATGAAACACACAGACCAGCGGATTGGCTTATTTTAAATCGTGCAAATAAATCCCAGTGTCTGGAAAAGCATGTACTTCTCTTGCATAATGTTGTTGCTTATATTGTAAAGCAGTAGTTTTCAACCATTTTCATACCAGGGCTCACTATTTAGTTCCACATTTCAGCCACGGAGGACCATCAGTTGGTGTCGAGTTTAGTCTCTAGCTACCAAAACTAAGGATTTTCACGTCTTTTTTGTCCACAATTAGGAAAGAGATTTGGCAAAACCTTGGTAAAAAAATAACAATCATTCTACATTCTACTGCACCCTAATTGTGTAGATCCTTGAAAATGACGTAATTCAGATGTTTTATTTGAGAGTGTAAAATGAAACGTGAACAGCGTTAAAATGAAACATGAATAGCGCTACAATGAAGCATGAACAGCGTTAGAATGAAACCAAATGGACCCTGAACGGATCCACTTGGTTTCATTTTAACGCTCTCAAGAGTTACAGATCTCTAGGGTTGAAAGTGCACCCCCGGTGGGAGGTCCTAAAATCACCTATGATGGGCGGTGTTGCGAGGGTTCAGAGCAGATGGACCAGCGCAGCAGGGGAGATAAAGGCCAATGTGTCCCCCAAGTAACTGCACCACCGCATCAACCGTGGGTGGAGTTAGGAGGGGTGGAGAGAGAGAGACACAGAGAGACTGAGAGACAGAGAGACTGAGAGACAGAGAGACAGAGAGTGAGAGAGACTGAGAGAGAGAGAGACAGAGAGAGAGACAGAGAGTGAGAGAGACAGAGAGAGATAGACTGAGAGAGAGAGAGATAGACTGAGAGAGAGACAGAGAGTGAGAGAGACTGAGAGAGAGAGAGACAGAGAGAGAGAGAGACAGAGAGTGAGAGAGACAGAGAGAGATAGACTGAGAGAGAGAGAGATAGACTGAGAGAGAGACAGAGACTGAGAGAGAGAGAGATAGACTGAGAGAGAGACAGAGAGTGAGAGAGACTGAGAGTGAGAGAGACTGAGAGAGAGAGAGATAGACTGAGAGAGAGACAGAGAGTGAGAGAGACTGAGAGAGAGAGAGACTGAGAGAGAGAGAGGGGGGAGAGAGAGAGAGAGGGGGGGGACTGAGAGAGAGAGACTGAGAGGGAGAGAGACTGAGAGAGAGAGGGAGAGAGACTGAGAGAGAGAGAGGGGGAGAGAGAGAGAGAGGGGGGGGGGGACTGAGAGGAGAGACTGAGAGGGAGAGAGAGAGAGAGACTGAGAGAGAGACTGAGAGAGAGAGAGAGAGAGAGAGAGAGAGAGAGAGGGAGAGAGAGTGTGCGTGTACGCATCGGGTGCACATCAGGGGTGGATCTAGGCATGGGCATGGGGGGCAATGCCCCCCTATAAATGCCCTGACTGCCCCATGACCAAACATGATGCCATGCAAAACAACCCAAATTCCAAAGACATTTCAATCCGCCCCTGATGCACATATGCTGTAAACACAGAGGGCGAAGCCTTGTGCGCAGTGTGTTTGTGTGTGTCATTACACAACATGGGTGTTTTGTACAGTATAACAGCCTACATAGGATGGGCTGAAGCTGCAATGAATGCCTTCTTCACGCTAATCTGGCCCACAGAGATAGTGGGCCAAGTATTTAATCCCGCCACGCACACACACACCCACCCACTCATACACAAACGCACATGCTCACACATGCGCAGACCTCCATGCTATATATATATAATCTAATTTATCAATCAGCCCAGTGTAATTACGGTCCTCTAAGATCTGCGCCACTGGGTAAAGGAAGAAGAACAGCTTCATGTCTTCTTCTTCGTCTCTCTCTCTCTTTCGTTTGCTCGGGGGTCCGAAGCGCAAATAACAAACCCGCCGCCGCTGCCCCGTCGCTCCCCATGATCACAGGGAGAGACGGTGGACCGGTGCGGATCGGGGGGACGGGAGAGAGAGAGAGAGAGAGAGGTAACAAATGGAAAGTCTTTATAGATTAATCACGACTGTCTCGGCCGTACGCTCCTGGTAATTAAACGAGAGATTAATGACGATGCCGGCGTGGCGCGGCGGGTGCCGCGTGTTCTGAAATGGCGTGTGTACACACACACACAGCCAGGGGAGTTGTGTGTATGTGTTTTTATTTGACCTGCGTCCTGGTGTGGATTTGGGACACATGCGTCCTGGTGTGGATTTGTTTGTGTACATGTGTTTGTACAGTAGGCTATACATGCCACCCTGCTGTAAAATGTATCCTTTATCTTGCTTTATCCATCTTCTCATTATTGTGTCGTGCTGCTGCTCAACTGTAACAACATCTATTATACTCTAGCTGCCGGTAAAACCGTTATAAACCACTACGATACACGCAGCAGCTCACAAGCTGTTCCCGTGACGAAACACCCTGGTTTCTAACTTTGCTGGGGATCATTCATCTGGTGCAGGGTAAGGTGCTAAGCATCAGTCAATCCCCCCCCCTGTCCCCCCGTCCTCCCGTCCCTTTTTTCTTCAGCTTTCCTGTCTCCCAGCGTCTTTCTTCTTCCCTTTACGCCGTCTGTCTCGCCTTGTCTGTCTGTCTCTCTCGCTCTCTGCCGCGTCTCTCTCCCTCTGTTAACTGCCACAGCTGTCCTATCCGCCGTCACATCGGCTTTGTTCTGTCATCTCTCTCGCCGGGCAGATGTCTCCTCCTCGCTGCACCAGCTGCCCCCGCCGGCTCTTATACTACCTCCCAACAGCCCCCCCGAACAACCCCACACCCACCCTCCGTCTCCCACTTCGTCTTCTTCCTCCTCGCCTCTCTTGTCTCGGATCACCTTCATCGGCGTCTCGTCCCGATTGTACTTTAAACTCCTCCCCGCTGCTCCTCCGTACTGTTGCGATCAGTGCCGCTATTCGCCCAGGCCTGCACCGAGGGTTTGTGTGTGTGACTGATGTTGTTGTGCACTACAGCGTGTGCAGCTGGTCTACTAACGTTGACATATGATGCTGCGTTCCACACTCCATCCGAGAAGAACTTGGCTGATGCTACGGCGGAGTGCCGTGCTACATCACATGAAAATGAAATCCTGGGTGTTGAAGCTAATGTCCAACACTGGTTATAACCGTCTTTTGTTTTCACCCAGTGCCATTTTTTTTACCTCATGCGATCCTGGGCTCTACACACCCCTCCACCAACCTGGGGAGGGGTGTGACTGGCCTCATGCTTCCTTCAGTGCATGAGGTGAACAAGCTGCCTTCTTTTCACGTACAGTTCCTGTTTAGAATTCCTGTTTAGAGCCCAGGATTACTGCATGTTTCTGTGAGGCGACAGCACTACTACCACTGTCCAAATATGTTAGCCTTATAGGTGTTTTCCTGTGTTCCACAGTACAGGAGGTGCATGGCGTACATACATGAATCATCACAGGTGCAGAATGAACCATGTGAGAGATGACGTTATGTTGACACAGTCAATACCGGCCCATGTTTGCCCATTACCCTTCTCTCGTTCCGCGTTCAGAATCACATTACGGCGTTGTGTTACACGGTAGCAATAAGACCGTTTGGAACGGTGTTTCGTGCCATTCCGGTGGCAGGAGATGAACTACACAGCTAGTGAGCATTATTGTACACTAGCTGTAGTTCCCCAGCCACCTCCAGGTGAATTGGTTAAACGCGCGGCTTAATTGAATTAGTATCACTTTGCGTGCTACTCCGGATGACCCCGGATGACGGGTTATCCATGCGTTGTTGTTGTCACATGGATGTTCACATTCAAGCGGTATATGGTTGACAGACAGCAGAGTCAGTCGGCAGAATCTCATCCTCTCCTTGTGTCAGTTAGGGCTGCAGCGATTAATCAGTGAATCGCTTTTTCAATTAGTTGTTATTGTTATGCTATTATTAGTTGTTATGCTATTTTAATAATAAATGAATCGGTTCGTCAACTAATCACTGAAGTTTTTCACCCGTTTTCGACATTGTACTGTCATTAATTAATACACCTTAGAGATGTTGTGTGGACATAAGAAAAAAAATCCCCACATTCTGTGTGTCCTAAATGGAGGTGCGAAAAAAAAAAAAAACACGGTTTGATGACATATCAAGTTGCGTTCTCACCATGGTTAATGGTTTTTCTTTTAGGACCCTTTTTTTGGGTGCAAATGGAACCAAATAGAAATTGGTTCACATTTGTACCCTCTCAGAAAAAAAAAAAGTTGAAAATACATGGAATCCACCTTTGAGGACATCGCTAAATAAGAGTCAAAATCCCATTAATAGATGAATCAGTTAACTAATCTGAATCGTATGAAAATAATCGCTAGTTGCAGCCCTAGTGTCAATCCATGTACCAAAATGGCAGATAAAGTCTCTCTTTCTCTCTCTCTCTCATCCCATCATAGAGATACAGGCAGCATCTTCCCGCAGTCGGTGAGAGACCTATAATCGGATGGCGAGGGAGGGAGGCGTCGGAGATGCTATAATGCCCTTGAAATGGATCAGATTAACATGTAACGCTCAGTCGCCTGGGGAACAAACCGTTGTGGCTTCTTTTTATATTTATTTATGTGAGAGCACAGTGGCATGAAATAACAAAAATAAAAATCCATGTCATCGCCATGTCTACCCCGGCTGCGGCTGCCATTATAACCCTGTCTGTACCGTAACGCGTTTCGGTATTGAAAAATAGCAGATCTACAAGCTCATAGCGCGCCACCGAGTGGCGCGCTATGAGCTTGTAGGTCTGCTATTTTTTTTAAAGTCAACATGTGGCTCCAATCTTTGAATATCTTATTCCGGAAGCAACGTTTTTAACTTATATCTTTGCTTCTGTGGGATATCCCTAGAACATGTTTTCAGTTGGAGGTCCACAGCCAAACATAGATAATTCTGGTGGTCCTTGGCATGACATATGTTGAGCGTCACAGACACAGAAAAAAATAGAACCTAGCATCCAAAACTAGATTGTAGCGTCAGAAACAAAAAAATTGTGGCAGAAACTAGAGGCGAGCATCAGAAACTAGAATGTAGCATTGGAAACTAGAATCTTGTGGCAGAAACTAGAGGCGAGCATCAGAAACTAGAATGTAGCATTGGAAACTAGAATCTTGTGGCAGAAACTAGAATGTAGCATCGGAAACTATAAATCTAGTGTCAAAAACTAGAATGAACACTGCAAAAAAACTCTGAACTAAGCAAGTCTTGTAATCTTAAATCTAGACTTAAAATATGATTGCTCTTGTTTTAAGAAGGATCAAGAGAAAATTGTATAAGATTATCAACCTTGTTTTTAGAACATATTTCTTATTACAAGAATTCTCACCAAGTACAATTCACTTACCCCACGGACAGATTATTTTACTTGTTTCTAGTACTTTTACACTCAAATATATTTATTTTTTCCTCATATTGAGACTGCCTTTTTTTGCAGTGTAGTGCCAGAAACTAG
>CM076981.1:40588677-40626177 GCA_039105355.1 Benthosema pterotum | reverse complement strand
GGACAGAGAGACCTTTGGCTAATTAAGATTTTATATGATCAATTAGAGGCCATTCTGGCGAAGGAGAAGACAGATTCAGCATAAAAACAACAGAAACATAATGAAGTCAGGAGATTAATTATAGTATCAGTTTCTCCCCCTCCCTGTGTGCTCCACGTCTGGGATTTGCCTAAACCGGATTAGAATGGTGGAAAAGTGTGTGTGTGTGTGTGTGTGTGTGTGTGTGTCTGTCTGTCTGTCTGTCTGTCTGTCTGTCTGTCTGTCTGTCTGTCTGTCTGTCTGTCTGTCTGTCTGTCTGTCTGTCTGTCTGTCTGGGGCGGATCTAGGCATGGGCATGGGGGGGCAATGCCCCACTAAATGCCCTGACTGCCCTACCAAAAATGATGGCATGCAAAAAAAATACTTATATTTAAAATGATGTGAAACACAACTACTGCTACTAAATAACTACAGTTCTGTTACCACTAAACCAACAGCATTTCATCATTGAAAACAGAAAACTCTCTGAGTCAGACCTTTGGCTTTATGCATGCTGCGTGTCTGTTGCAATGTCAACAACAACTGATGTTATTATTGATGCTTTACTTGACTAATAAAAGTCCTGTAACTGAAAATGGATGAAGCCGCCCCCATGCCATTTTCTCATGCCCCCCAATTGGGAAATGCTACATCCGCCCCTGGTGTGTGTGTGTGTGGTGTGTGTGTGTGTGTGTGTGTGTGTGTGGTGTGTGTGTGTGTGTGTGTGTGTGTGTGTGTGTGTGTGTGTGTGTGTGTGTGTGTGTGTGTGTTGTGAAGGGGTGAGCCCAGTTTCACATCTATCGCACACCCATTGTAATTAACCAGTGTTAACACTATATGACTCCCATTTGTGTTACACGTTAATTGATTGTAGAACACTATCCCTGTGATTAACACGATGCGTTTTAATTGTTTAATCGGCGTTTTTAATCTGTTTTAAGTCATGTGCGATCTACCGGGCAGAAATGGATATGAGGCGTGTGTTGATGGGCGTCACCTCCTGAAACGTTCGTCGCTGTAGTGCGCAAAGGGTTCTGGGAAATGGAGTTCGATAGAAGTGGATGGTTGCTTTCACTGGGATCCTCCAGCGGACATGACGGCTTGTAGTTCTTCCGTATCACGGCAGTGGATGTGTTGTCAACTCAACTATTTTTTTTTTAACCTAAAGTAGACATCTTGGAGACACGTTGGATATCATTCGTTTGCACAAATTCACAGACGATTTTCTATAAATGATTTCATTAGTAGTGAGCCTAGTGCAGTCAAACTGTCAAAGAGTTAAGAGCCAGAGTTAATGAAGACCAGTGGTTTTCAACCAGTGGTCTGAGGATTCCAGGTGGTCCCTAGGCTAAATGATGGACAGTTGGTAACCAAATGGATCCTTATAGATCTGTATAAGATGATATAAGATGATACAAAAAGGGTCCATTTGGTATCATCTTACGATTTCAAGAGTTGCATTATATTTAAACAGCTAAATTACTTCACTGTCAAGAATCTCTACATTTAGAAAATGTAGAAGAATTGTTAGAACCGTTTTGCCAGTTTATCTCTCCTAAATTGTTGACACAAACTTCAAAATCCTTTAGCTTGGGGTCCGAGACAGACTAAACGCAACATCAAATGGCAATCCTCCGTGGCTAAAATGCAGAATAATAAATAGTGGAGCCCTGGTATATGGAAAAAGGTTGAAAACCCATTTATGCAGTCGTTGCATCATCAGGTGCTGTGCATGAACGCCTGCCTTGGCGATGCACCAGCACATCCGGCCCCCATGCATGCCTGCACTACATCTCAGCAGCACACGAGAGTTTCTCACATGGATAACCCCCCCCTCCCCCACCCCCGCTGTGCCCCCCTCTCTTCCAGCCAGGTTGGCGTGGGAAAGGGCTCTAGGGTTCACCTGGCAGATTTAGACGAGCTGAAACCCGTCCCATCCCCCCGACATGCCTTTTCCTAAGCCTCTCACGTGTATAGTGGAGCCAGGGCCACGCCGGGATTCTTTCTTTCTTTCCCCTGTCGAGGGCATGAGCGATGGCAGACTGTGTGTGTGTGTCTGTCAGGGGCGGATGTAACATTTCCCAATTGGGGAGGGCAGGGGAAAATGGTATGGGTGCGGCTTCATCGCCCCCATACCATTTTCGGTTACAGGACTTTTATTAGTCAAGTAAAGCATCAATAATAACATCAGTTGTTGTTGAAGTTGCAACAGACACACAGCATGCATAAAGATAAAGGTCTGACTCAGAGAGTTTTCTGTTTTCAATGATGAAATGCTGTTGGTTTAGTGGTGACACATCTGTAGTTAGTTAGTAGCAGTAGTAGTGTTTCAAATCATTTTAAATATAAGCACTTTAATTTGAAATATCTTTGTTTTTTTGCATGCCATCATGTTTGGTGGGCCAGTGTGGGTATTTATCCCATGCATGCCTAGATCCGCCCTGGTCTGTGTGTGTGTGTGTGTGTGTGTGTGTGTGTGTGTGTGTGTGTGTGTGCAATTGAAAGAGACAGTGTAGTCTAGTAGGAAAGGGGGGTCCACGCGCATATAGTGGATTTTTTTTTCGCGACCTGTTTTTTCTTAATCCTTGAAGGGTCTATTTTGATATTCTGCCAGTACCGAGAAAAAAAATGTCCCAAGGGGTTCATTTTTAACCTTTTGTTACACATATTCCACCGAAATATGCAAATGAGGAGGCAAGAGAAAACATCATAACTATTGACATAAACAACCTACAGAGACAAATGAACACATTTTTCCATACAATGTGGACCTGAGGAATACAGAAAAAGTGGTATTATAAAGATTCAAGCACATCTTGACTCCATTTAGGGTCAAAAACTGCACAAAAATAGCTGAAAATGTTCGGATCATATTTATATTTCTCTGTTTACTAAATTCTTTTGTGGATTTTGAAGTTCCAACTGTTATTTTCTTAATCCTTGAAGGGTGTAGTTTAAGATTCTACCAGGTACCTGGTAAGAAAATGTCCCAAAGGGGTTCATTTTTAACCCTTTTTACACATAGCGCACCAAAATATGCAAATCAGGAGACAAGAGAAAACATCATAACTATTGACATAAACAACCTACAGAGACAAATGAACACATTTTTCCATACAATGTGGACCCGAGGAATACAGCAAAAGTGGTATTATAAAGATTCAAGCACATCTTGACTCCATTTAGGGTCAAAAACTGCACAAAAATAGCTGAAAATGTTCGGATCACATTTATATTTCTCTGTTTACTAAATTCTTTTGTGGATTTTGAAGTTCCAACTGTTATTTTCTTAATCCTTGAAGGGTGTAGTTTAAGATTCTACCAGGTACCTGGCAAGAAAAATGTCCAATGGGGCTTTTTAACTCTTTTTACACATACCGCACCAAAATATGCAAATCAGGAGACAAGAGAAAACAGCATAACTACTGACTCAAACAACCTACAGGGACAAATGAACACATTTTTCCATACAATGTGGACCCGAGGAATTCAAAAACAGTGGTATTATGAAGATTTGATCACATCTTGTCACTACTGTGGGTCAAAGACTACACAAAAATATCTTAAAATTTCTGGATGATATATATTCCTTTGTTTACTAACTTCTTTTCGTTTCCACAAATAGTTTCTTAATCCATGAAGGTGTATTTTAAGATTCTGCCAGGTACTGACAAGAAAAATGCCCCATGGGGTTCATTTTTAACCCTTTTTAAACAATCCAGCCTAAATCCAGAAATGGAAAAAAGATAAATCAGCATTATTGATATAAACAATTGATATAAACAACACAGAATAGCTGAAAACATTTAGTTCACATTGATATTTCTTTTTTCAGTGAACTTTTTTCTTACTCCTTTAAGTGTATTTTATTTTGCTAAGATGAAATAACGCCCACAGGGTTCTTTTTAATTCATAAAATACTACACTATACCCAAGTTCTGGAACAGAGGGGGGCACTGGCAGTCACCTCAGTCTTTTAGGCTGGCCATTGGCACATTCGTACTCCACTTTAGTGTATCTGTGGACCATTCTAGTGCATTATTGGACCATTCCAGCGCATCTGCGGACCACTGTTGTGATCTATAGATTCCAGGGAATTTACAGATTCGACTATAATGGACTACATTTACACTACATTAAGACCTTTACAGATTACGCATCTGTAGAGGTCTTTACAGCACCTGTACAAGATTGTATTGCATCTCCAGATCACTACCGTGATCCTTAGTCCACTGTAGTGCATATGTAGAACATTGCACCATGTCTATACACCTCTATAGGGCATCTGCAAAGCCTTTACAGCATCTGTAGACCACTATAGTGGCTTTCTAGACCACTATATTGAATCTGTAGAGCTCTGTCGTGATCTGTAGACTAGTATAGTGCTTCTGTATAGCACTGTACAGCATCTGTACAATGCTATAGAAGCCTACAATTGCACTAAAGTGGTCTACAGAGGCACTACATTGCTCTGCAAAGGCAGTGCATTGCTCTAGAAATGCTCTATAGGCGTCTAAGAATGCACTACAGTGGACCACAGAAGCACTAGAGCAGTCTATAGTCTAAGTGGTCACAGGTGCTCTACAGTGGTGTATACACATAGTACAGTATTCTATAAAAACAGTACAGGGGTCACAAAGATGTTGTGCAATGGTCTATGCATACAGATATACCAGCTCAGTGGCCTTGTGGTTAGACTGTCTGCCCTGAGACTGTGAGGTTGGGGTTTGATTCCCAGCCTAGTCATACCAAAGACTCTAAAAGTGAGCTTGGCACTCAGCATCAAGGGTTGGATTGGGGATCTCTGTGACATATTAGCGACATGTCCAGGGGGTGTACTTGTATATCAAGCTGCCGCATGCTACAGAAATAGGAGGTTCCTGACCTATATGGGCCTCAATGGCTCAGCCGGGCCTCATGACATCATGGCCTAGCAAGAACATTGGTCTTATGTAGTGGTCTCATACAGTACATTGGTTTTTAGATGTACTACAGTTGTAGATTGTTCTGGTTGTGCCAATGACCAGAGTAAAAAATTAGGTAACCAAGCCTCAATAGTGACTCCCCTCATAGCCTCGACAACCAGGCTTTCATTTTCGTTCGCGTTGCGCGAAAACGGAAAGCCTGGACTAACTTGTTACACACAGTGGCCTTGAGGGGGGAGTCAACCTTCCGGGGTGGGCGTTGATCTAAATGATGTGACGTAGAACAGCAGTGGACGGGCGCGGGAGGGGCCGGGGATGACGTCAAGTTCGTGAGATCAAATGAGATCAGCTCGATCTGCCGTGTGGATCCCACGGCACCCCGCCCCCCAAGGCCAAAATCATTGCGGGTTAGGCCAGGCTACTCCCCTCACTGTTTCATGTAAGAAAGGGTTAGTAAAGGAACCTCATGGGACATTATTTCAGCTTCATATGTGATAAGGAGAGAAGCTGTCAAGAAAAAAATCCACCCCAAAATTTACTAAAATGAGAAATCTTGATGTGATCGATTTGGGGGGTGTATTTGAGGGGTGTTTTGTCCTGTAATACAGTCTAGATGAGCTTGAATCTCAATAATAACAATTTCTCTGTATTCTTTGGGTTAGAATTATATGGGAACATGTTACGTTGTGGCTGTAGGTTGATATTGTCAATAGTTATGATGATTTCTGTTTTTTCCCATTTTCAGGTTTGGGTAGGATTGTGTTAGATAGGGTTAAAATGAACCCCATGGGACATTTCTCTTGACGGGTACCTGCAGAAACTTAAAATACACCTTCAAGGATTAAGAAAATAGTGTTGGAACACAAATAATTCACCTAAGAAGTTAGTAAACACAGAAATATAGATGTGACCGGCCATTTTCTGCTGTTTTGTGCCGTTTTTAACCGAAATAGACCCAAAATATGTTTGAATCTTCATAATACCACTTTTTCTGAATTCCTCGGGTCCAAATTGTATGGAAACATGTGTTTATTTGTCCCTGTAGGTTGTTTGAGTCAATACGGGGACAATGTTTTCTCTTGTCTCCTGATTTGCATATTTTGGTGCGCTATGTGTAAAAAGGGTTAAAATAAACCCCTTTGGGACATTTTCTTACCAGGTACCTGGTAGAATCTTAAACTACACCCTTCAAGGATTAAGAAAATAACAGTTGGAACTTCAAAATCCACAAAAGAGTTTAGTAAACAGAGAAATATAAATATGATCCGAACATTTTCAGCTATTTTTGTGCAGTTTGACGCTAAATAGAGTCAAGATGTGCTTGAATCTTTATAATACCACTTTTTCTGTATTCCTCAGGTCCACATTGTATGGAAAAATGTGTTCATTTGTCTCTGTAGGTTGTTTATGTCAATAGTTATGCTGTTTTCTCTTGCCTCCTCATTTGCATATTTCGGTGGGATATGTGTAAGAAAAGGTTAAAAATGAACCCCTTGGGACATTTTTTTTTCTCGGTACCTGGCAGAATCTCAAAATAGACCCTTCAAGGATTAAGAAAAAACAGGTCGCGAAAAAAAATCCACTATATGCGCGTGGACCCCCTTTCCTACTAGACTAGTGTATGTGTGTGTGTGTGTGTGTGTGTGTGTGTTGTGTGTGTGTGTGTGTGTGTGTGTGTGTGCGTGTGCATGTGTGCGTGTGTGCGTGTGTATGTGAGATAGCGGCGAGGGAAGAAGAATGGAGCCGGGTCCTCAGAGGTTTTTTGGGAGCGTAATGCGTTTGCAGGTTGAAACCAGATCATGGACAATTAGAGGAGAAAATGGCTGACTTGGTAAACAGGGACCCCTCCAAGGGCCCATCTCAGAACGGAGACTGATTTTTTTTTCCTTTTTTGCTGCAGTACCGTCGTCTCTCACTGTCGTTAGCATAACAGCAGTTTGGAAGGGCCTGGATTCTTTCCGGCTTGATTATTGGAATGATAAAAAAAAATTGCACCCTGAACCGTGCTGCCATATACCCTGTTTGTCTGCCTTGCCCTACTGTACTGTCGCTATGAGACTCTGTTTGGGGTTATCATTCACCTTGTTCTCTGTATCTTAAACCATTCTGCGCTGACTGGCTTCTATTTTCACTAGACACTAGATTCTATTTTGTGACTATATTCTAGTTTCTGACATGAGATTCTAATTTCCGATGCTACATTCTAGTTTCTGACGCTAGATGCTACTTTCTGGCACTACATTCTAGTTTCTGTCGCTACATTCTAGTTTCTGACACTAGATTCTAGTTTCTGACACTAGAGTCTAGTTTCTGATGCCAGATGCCACTTTCTGACACTAGATTCTAGTTCTGACACTACATTCTATTTTCTGGCGCTACATTATAGTTTCTGCCGCTAGATTCTAGTTTCTGACGCTACATTGTAGTTTCTGACACTAGATTCTAGTTTCTGACACTAGATTCTAGTTTCTGACACTAGATTCTAGTTTCTGGCGCTAGATTCTAGTTTCTGATGCTAGATTCTAGTTTCTGACGCTAGATCCTAGTTTCTGACACTAGATTCTAGTTTTTCTGAACTGAAATAACTAGGACCTTACCCGTTGTGAATATATGAACACCAAATGATGTGCAGTGTAGTGAATATGTTAAATAGATCATAACAGTTTGTGTTAGGAGTTAATAGATTATACCAATGATGTAAGTAAGTATTGCTTTAATCTAAGTGAGTAATAAAAGTGAGTATACTTGATCATGGGGGAATGGGAAAACAGTTGTGGCAAAGCAAGGGTGTCCAGGAACATGTTGATAAATCTGATAATTACTTTTAGATGTTCTGTCTGTAGACAGTCATCATGAAGCCACTGGCAAAGGGTGTGTGTGTGTGGGGGGGGGGATTCTCTCTAATGCAGCTAACACACACACACACACACACACACACACACACACACACACACACACACACACACACACACACACACACACACACACACACACACACACACACACACACACACACGCTTGTATGGAAGTCAACATCACATTATGTGAAAACAGCGGTCGTGTGAGTTTGTAGATAAAGCTGTAGAGCAGGGATTTCGACCTCTTTGATGCCAGGGCCCACCATTTATTCAGAATTTGAGCCACGGACCACCAACCTGAGGACATTTTAGCCCCACAGATCCCAAAACTACAGATTTATTTTGCTTTTGTCCATCTTCTAGTTGTGTAGACTTGGGCTAATTCAGATGATGAATATTTTAACTCTTGAGAGTGTAAAAACGAAACCAAATGGACCCGGAAGGGTCCATTTGGTTTCATTTTTACGTTCTCAAGAGTTACACCTGGTTAACCAACTTAGCTGGGGACCACCTGGTATCCTCTCAGGGACCACTGGTGGTCCCCGGACCACTGGTTGAAAACCCCTGCTGTAGAGGACACCACAGCACTGAGACACAATGCTCAGCACCAGGAGGGATGCATAATGTCCTAGTAGTGCGCCCATTCTGTCGCTTCCATGCAAGAGCCGGCTGTTGTTAGCTTGTAGAGCTGCTTGTTTTTAGCGAACACCGGCGCTGCACGATAGCAGTATAAATGTAGAACTGTCGGCTGCTACTCCAATAGCGCGGCGAGTAAAGTGCATCAGGAGTATATTCTGTGTCGATAAAACGGGCGAATTACGCCGCGAGGCAGATAATCGAGGTGCGCTGCAGTAACCACTGAGTGATTAAGGAAATGCGAGGCTACATGAAGGATCGGCGATTCGTCGTATGTATGTCTCACTCGTGTCTGTCAGCGTTGTTCCCCTCGGTCGCTTGTGACGTGCATGATAGGGGGCGGGGGCACTTTCCCCATATAAACTAATGGGGAAATTGTCGTGCACAAATAAATTCATTATAAATCAACGATGTGTTAATTTGGCAAAAGGGCTACGTCACTCTCTTCATGATATTATGGTGAACGGCTGTGTGAAAACTTACAGCGATTGGTGGTGCCATCGCGGAGTTATTTGTGTTTCAGACATTCATTCAGACGGACAGACATTTCGTGGATTGTAGTATTGATGTTCCTGTGTCAGTGACGCTCAACACATAGGACCACCAGAATTATCTATATTTGGCTGCGGACCCCTATCTGAAAACATGTTGTTGTAGGGATCTGCCAGAAAGAAAGAAAAAAACAAAACAAAAACAAAGATATGTGCCACATTTTCACAATTTCTCAAAAATATCAGACCTACAAGCTCATAGCGCGCCACTCGGTGGCGCGCTATGAGCTTGTAGGTCTGATATTTTTCAGTAGAACAAGACACGTCACAATACAGAAAGGCTTAATCTCAGTTTGTGAATGATATAAAATGTATTGCAGAGAGACGGGTACGTGGGGGGTAGGGTGGTGGGGGGGGGGGGGGGGGGGTGGCATTCACAATAATGAGTGTGACAGATTGGCCTCTAAACAGACTTAATTGTGATAAGGCATATTCCCTTATAAAAATAGATGAGAAGTAATGAGGCTGGGACGCAGAGGACAATACCGAGCGTAATGGTGTGTGCAGGCCGTGATGAGTCTTCTGAAAGGCACGGGGACACGTCGCATGTGACACGGCACGTTGGGGATTTCTTTTTGCCCCGTTTAGATGCCGTCGTGGAGGCGGGGCAGAAGACTTTTGGTCCCACGTTTTTGTTTTGTTTTTCACCCATTACGGTAAGCAATTTGAACGACCAAATTGCTTAGGACATACCGTACTCCCATCATATGCGATGATGACTTCTGTTTTTTTCTACTGCTGTGAGTTTTGAGGTGACCTCCCGAAAGTTTGATGCCAGCGTCACATGGTTTATTGCAGTGCAGAGGTCATGTAAAGTTGTGGTTTTGGACCGCATTGTCCGTCTTTCTCCCCTGGCGTTTCCATTCCCTCCAATTCTCCTCTCCTCTTCAAAACGTTGAAGTACAATAGGGTAAAGCTGCCTCCATAAACTGTGCTTGGAGGCAGGATGTGCTGAATTCCGTATCTCTGCAGTATCTCCTTGTATTATGTACCTCACATATGTCAAACTCAAAGCCTGCGGGCCATATCAGGCCCACAAACAAATTATCTCTGGCCCGCGGGATGATATTTTATTAGTATTAGAACTGGCACTCTGGTATATTTCACATGCAGTGAAGGGAACTAATTGTTTGACTTTTTCAGCTTTTCAGTTGATTTACTTCCTCATTTTACGGTGAAAGCAGTGATTGTGAGGAGCATAGAACAGGAAAATGAGCTTTAATAATGCATTCAGTTTTGAATGCATGCAGTCGCACCTTTGCATTTACCTTGCTATTAAGGGACATTCGTGATTTTTGAAGGAAAATTACTTTTGATGTACCCATTGTTTCTATTTTGGCCGTGTATTGTGAGTTTGACATCCCTGATGTAACTGACCATACAGCAGCTTGCCTGGTAAGCCTGTCTTCTGGCATCCTGGTGACGGTGTGACCAACACACACCGCAAGTGAAACTGCTAAGAAAAGTGGCCTTCACACTCTTGGTGGCGGTTCAGGATTTCCATGTGTGGTACCCAGTGGAGAGACAAACGGATCGATAGATGGTGTGGATGCTGAGATCTTTATTCACCGACACACTCTTACACAGTACCAGAGGATGCTGCAAGCAGATGCCATTTTGGACATCATTGTCCATAATGCAGTTGTTTAAGAGTATCCTCCCTGGATATTTAAAATCTGGGAGCACCGCTAGGGGCTTGTTGTTGTGCAATTTAGGCCATGTCAGTCTCCAGCCGTCATTTCATAGTCAAAATATGCAAAAGTATAGGGACTATTAAATAATTGCAGTGGATTTAAAAAAAAAGAAAAAGAAAACATTTGTACGTAACATACGCAAGGAACGTAAAAGCGCGACTAGTACTCAAGTAAATGTACTTGATTACCTTCCACCACTGCTGCCTCACACAGACATGATGGCAAGGCTCCACAGCTGTCCTCAAGTGTTTATCTCCATTGACAGGGACATGGTGACAAGGAGACACCGGAGAGTATCCTAGGGGCCTTGAGTCTGATTGGATTCTGGGATGGGGTGGAGGGGGGGGGGGGGGGGGGGGGGGTGTGCTAGGGCAGGGGTTTTCAACCTTTTTCACTCCAGGGACCACAATTTTTCAGCATTTGAGCCACGGACCACCATTTGATGACATTTTAGCCCCAAAGACCTAAAACTAAAGAATTATTTTGGTTTTGTTCCAGGCTGGATTTTGCAAATATAACAGTGTAGACTTCTTAAATTAAATTCAGATGAATATTTTAACTCTTGAGAGTGTGAAAATGAAACCAAATGGACCCGCAAGGGTCCATTTGGTTCATTTTTACATTCTCAAGAGTTACATCTGGTTAACCAACTTTCCATCATTTAGCCTGGGGACCACCTGGAACCTTCTCAAGAACCACTGGTGGTCCCTGGACCACCTGTTGAAAACCCCTTTGAAAGTAATTGAATTTAGCCAAGATCCAGTTTTAGTCTTCATTAGCATGACGTTGTGACGCAAAATAGTGAAATCTGCAGTACCATTTTTTTTTTTAAATCCGTGTTTTTCAACCTTTTTGGCGCACTATTTATTCAGTATTTGAGCCATGGACCACCATTTGAGGACATTTTAGCCCCCACAGACCCCAAAACTCAAGATTTCTTTTGCTTTTTTCCCCACAAATCCAGGCTAGATTTGGGAAACAAAACAGCCAAACATACAGATCAAAATGACCGTTAATCTTCTACATTCTCTAGCTGTGTAAACTTGAGTTAATTCACTTGGAAGATGAATAGAGTGTTCAATCATTTAGCCTGGGGACTACCTGGAACCCTCTCAAGGACCACTGTCAGTCCCCAGACCACTTGTTGAAAACCCATAGTTTTAAATGATTGAAAAAATTGCAATGCTAAAATTGCAATGCCAAAATGCAGATGGCAGATTTTTTTTTTTTTTTTCCTGAGAGCGTAGAAATGCAACCAAATGAACCCTAACGAGTTCATTTGGTTCCATTTGTACGCTCTCAGAAGAAAAGTGTCTAAAGAAATCCATTAACATGGTGAAAATACATCTTAATGATGTCATCAAGATGTTTCACCATGTTAGTGGTTTTCTTCAGACCTCCATTTCTTGGGAACACAGAATGGGCCAACTTTTTATCATGTCTACACAACATCTCTAAGGTATACTAATGACATATTAACATCTTGAAAATGGGTGGAGTTTCCCTTTAAAGGGCTCCACCATGAATTTGACATTTTGCAAGATGTTTGTTGTCTTTTTTACGCCACCCAAAATGTGTTTTTTAACTTAAATATTGCACTGAGACTGACTCCAATGTGAAAGCCATATGGAGTATGCTGAGTTGTTCATATGTCAATGAATTTAGGACTGTTCTATTGATGTGAAAATAAATGTTGCACTGTGTCTGGTTGATCAATCTAATGTGAAAGAAAAAAATATCTACCAGTCTGACTGATAAGAAATAAAATATGGCCTAAGCATGACATATAACTGCAGAAAATGGCCATTAAAATGTGGAAACTGTGAAAATGCATGCATTTTCACAGTTTCACAAAAAAAACACAGTTTGCAGGGATTTTTTTGTATTTTTTTGTGATGGCACTCAAGGAAAAAAAACTTGGCACTTTTCTCCATTTTCGTCACTGCTAAACCCCTTATCCCTTAACCCTTAACTTCTTTGCCTTTTTATACTATGAAAAAAAAAAAAACATTTTTCAATAGTTTAAATGGCCAGTCTGCAAGCTCACGTGTCACTAGATAGTAGTAAAATAGTAAAAAAAAATATATAAGGGGTTTAGATGGTAACGAAAATGGAGCCCTTCATGTCAAAAAGGTTGCCGATCCCTGGTCTAGTCTTCAGTGTGTATGCAGAGGTATTAAAAGGGCAATATTTACACAATAAATTGGATTTTAAGTTCATGGCTGAACCCCTTTAACTATAACTTCATGATCTTGTGTGTGCGTGTGTGTGTTGAGGGCATAGCCTGGTCCATATTAATGTCATTACATCGTCTGCTCCCATCTGACAAAAAAGGGGAGAACTAATGACGACCCGCACAGGGACTCCAAATCCTAAAAGTAATCACTGAGGATTTCATTTACCGGAGTAGAGAAAGAGAAAAAAAAAGGGCCAGTCTTTCACTCTTGTTCTCTCCCCACTCGGTGGGGTTGGTCTCCATTGTGGCGGTTCATGGATTAGTCTCTTAGTGGGGATTATAGAGTGGGCAGTAAAGATGATTAAAGACTCCTCCGATATTCTGCCTTTGGGGGACAAATAGCGTGAGAGAGAGAGAGAGAGAGAGAGAGAGAGAAGGTGGAGGCAGTTTGCAGAGAGCGTGATAGAGAGACTTTGAGACAGGCGCACAGAGAGCTATAGCGATGAAAAGTGGGGAGATATTTCATTGGAAAACTCCTCTCGTTTTTTCCCCCCCTTTCTTTTTTTTTTCTTATTATCGCGGCCTGCCTGCATCCTGCTTGCTCCGTGACAGGGGCGGATGTGACATGTCCCATTTGGGGGGGGCAAGATAACATGTTGGAGGGGCAAGAGAAAATGGTATGGGGGCGGCAGGCGGCGTCATCGCCCATGTCGCTTCGCGCCACGGGCGATGAAGCCGCACCCATACCATTTTCAGTTACAGGGCTTTTATTAGTCAAGTAAAGCATCAATAATAACATCAGTTGTTGTTGAAGTTGCAACAGACACGCAGCATGCATAAAGCTAAAGGTCTGACTCAGAGAGTTTTCTGTTTTTAATGATGAAATGCTGTTGGTTTAGTGGTGCCACAACTGTAGTTAGTTAGTAGCAGTAGTAGCGTTTCACATCATTTTAATTATAAGCACTTGAAATATCTTGGGTTGTTTGCCCCATGCCTAGATCCGCCCCTGCTCCGTGAGCCTAAATCAAACAAAATCAGATGCAGATGCTCAGGACGAATGTCCCCGTTTGTTCTCCACTGGGTAGCACTCAATTCCCTTCACCATTTTGCCGGCTTCTTCTTCGCCCCACCGTCTGCAGCCTCTGTTCTTTCAATCTGGAGATGGATGCGATGATAAGTGGAATGCTGTGATAGTAAACTAGTGATGCGGCCGGTGATGGCTGCACAGACGAGTGTGCACGTGGTATGGCACTTTGTGCGCTACTCGGGGGCCGTGGATAGAATACGAATATGCCGTCGACGTTAAATAACATGGCAGACTGAGGGAATCGCAGCAAGCAGCATCCATGCAGACAGGGATGTTTTAGCCATTAGGCAGACTAGCAGTTGCCTGGCGCCATGGGGGGGGGGGGGGGGGGGGGGGGGGGGGGTGGGGGGGGGGGGGGGGGGGGGGGACATGCATGCATGCCGGGATAATAAGCCTCATATGGATAAATACATTACTTGTCAGGGGTTGACACTAAGGTTTCTGAGGCACTTGCCCATCGGGCAAGTGCAAGTCAGGTTCTACTTGCCCTCAGGTCATGGTCACTTGCCCCCCAGGTTCCAGGTGGTCCCCAGTTAAGTTGGTTAACCAGATGTAACTCTTGAAACGTAAAAATGAAACCAAATGGACCCTTGCGGGTCCATTTGTTTCATTTTTACACTCTCAAGAGTTAAAATTCATCATCTTAATTAGCCTATAGGTCTACACTGTAGAAGATTAATAGTCATGTTGATGTGTTAATTTGCCCGTTTTGTTTCCCAAAATCCACCTGGAATTGTGGATAGCTAGAAAGCAGGGAAAGACACAGCGGTAGAGCAATGACTGCCTTCAAGACAAATTTATCTTGTGTTATAGCGCACTATGTTGCATACTTGACCGATCGGGCAACCAGGTAGCAGTCTTCACTTGCCCCACCATTTTTTTTAAGTGGGCAAGTGTTAGTGTCAAGCCCTGCATGTCATGTAATATGTTCTTTAGTTTAAAAATAGTTCATATTTTTATCCCTTGGGTTTGCCATTTTACTGTGCCCGTCATAGGTGTGACATCACAGAGATTTTCCCTGGAGCTCCAGGGAAAATCTTGCCTGGGGCTCTAAATTGCTTAGAAACGCCACTGCATGCAGAGCGAAGGCAGTGGCTCATGGGTAGTCTCCACCGATTAGTATGTGCAAGGTGCTGGTTCAAACCCGGCTCCCACCGTGCTGGTTGCGCCTTGCATGGTTTACGCTACCATCAGTGTATGAATGGGTGAATTGGATGCACGAGTTATGTAAAGTGCCTTGGATAAAGCTGCTATATAAATGCACCTTGTAACTTTGCCTCACCTTTTCAACCTTTAAAATGCATTATCATCTTACATGCTCTGCCGACATGGTAAATGGTGCATTTATATTGCACCTTTATCCAAGGCCCTTTACATAGCTTGTGCATCACATTCACCCATTCATGCATACACTGATGGCAGTGGAAACCATGCAAGGTACCTACTAGCACATCAGGAGCAATTAGGGGTTCAGTGTCTTGCTCAAGGACACTTCGACACTCTGGAGGAGGCTGGGATCGAACCAGCAACCTTGTGGTTGCTATCCTGAGCCACTGCTGCCCTCTAACTCACAGTATAGTAGAACAGTAAGTCGAATTACCTTGGTGGCCTGAAAGATATAGAATATGAATCATTTGTTTCGGTAAACTAAAAAAAGCCTTTGGACATATACGGCGCATATATAATATATATATATATAATATATATATATATATATATATATATATATATATATATATAATATATATATATATATATATATATATATATATATTTATATATATATATATATATATATATATATATAAAGGGAGCAAAGAAAGAGCAATGGAGAGAGAAAGAGATTGAAAGGCTGAGAAATCCGGGCGCAAGTGAATAAAGCCTCATCTGTATGCCGAACTCGGAGCCTGCACACAAGATTGATTTTAGTGAATGGAGATATGGCCTGGCTCGTTCTCCCTAACTCTCTCTTTCACATACACTCACCTCCAATATGCACACATGCTCTCTCTCCCCCTCCCCCCCCCCCCCCCCCCCCCCCCATGCCATGCAGAGCAGTGATAATCCCAGCATTGATTTCCCTAACATGTGATCCATGTTCCACTGCGTTATTCCAGGCAGAGTATGAAATCATCTTGGATCCCAGGACTGATTGGATTGGATCTGGAAATCCATTAACTATTTTTTGGCGGGAACACCTTTTGATGGTACTTAGCATCATTAGCATTATTAATAATACTTAGAATTAGCATTACTTAGCATTATTAGCCTTACTTTCTAAGCATTAGCAATACTTAGGATTACCAGCATTACTTAGCATTATTAGCACCAATTATCATCATTATCATTACTTAGCATTATTATCATTATTAACAATCCTTAGCATTAGCATTGCTTAGCATTATTAACAAAACTTAGCATTAGCATTACTTGGCATGATTAGCATCAGTTAGCATTACTTAGCATAATTGGCATATATTGTACTTTTTGAAAATTGGCGCGCTATGAGCTTGTAGGTCTGATATTTGTTAAAATGTGGCGCAAATCTATGAATTATTTTTCATTTCAGAATGGGTTAAGGAGGGTATACTCTAGTATGTGAAGATTCTTAACTCATTTTGCATAAAAAATAAAACAAAATCATTTTTTCCTCCTCTCCTGAACTGTTCCTTCCACAACGACTCAACCTCAGCCAGAATGGGTCACAAATAAATAATAATAATAATAATAATACCAATCTGGTGGTGAGAATTTATTAGCGCAGAATTCTTCATCCAGCCAACCTTCGATCTCAACCGCCGCGGCGGTTCCGCGACCCTTGGCTGCTCCCGGCACCGTATCGCATTGAGATTCAGAAATACAAGGCTGTTTGTGCCCCGCGCGCATTCATATGCTATACATGATATGTGGTTTGACAACATGACATTTCAAGTCTGAAAGAGGTTTATTTGTTTTCCTTGCTCTAGTGTACCGACGGGGTAATTCATGGTCTTGGTTCAAAAACAAACGGCGAAAGCGCTAACACGTAATTGCATTGTCGACGAATTTCTGCAGAGAGAGTATATGAATAGGCCATTAACGCATTCTGAGCTGAGAAATAATTCAAAAATTGTGCCAAATTTTCACCATTTTCAAAAATATCAGACCTTACAAGCTCATAGCGCGCCACGGAGTGGTGCGCTATGAGCTTGTAGGTCTGATATTTTTCAATGACTAAAGCAATGTTGTTGATGCTATCTAATGCTAATAATGATAACTAATGCTAAAAATGGTAAGTAATGCTAAGTAAGGCTAATATGCTACGCTAAATGCTGATACTAATTAATGCTAATGCTAAGTATTGTTAATAATGCTAAGTATTGTTAATAATGCTAAGTATTACTAATGCTAAGTAAGGCTAACAATAAGTAATACTAAGTATTATCAATAATGATAAGTCTGCCAATAATTCTAAGTAATGCTAAATATGCAAGTGATGCTAATTACGCTTAGAACGCTTAAACACCCAAAGGCGTACCCGCCCAATGGGAGTTAAACCTTGACAAGCCGACAACTAATAAGCACCTGGTCGTCTCTGTAAGAAGCAAGGCTTTCTTCTTCCGTTGCATGGCTGATGAATATTTTTTTTTCTCCAAATGCTTATTAGAGGAATGAATATACGCCTCCTATTCTCGACGGACCCTCTAATGTCTGCTACACTGTGTGCTTTTGTTTTGGCGAGACGCGGACTGCATAGGGATCCTGCTTGTTAGCCGAGGTCAGGGTGATTAATTGGGAAGGCTTTACTTCAATGTCTCAATTTTTTGTTTCTTTTTGGCTCATTCGATCAGTGCGCCTTTCTCTTCAGGCTGCTTGTAACACACACACACACACACACACACACACACACACACACACACACACACACACACACACACACACACACACACACACACACACACACAGATTTATACTCCCTACTTCGTCTGTCAATGCCAGGTCATGCAGTGTAGGTAGGTGTGTGTACACACGAGTTCAACCGTTCTTTTTTTTTCCCCTCTCCCCATCGCCTGCAGTCCTACGTTCCTTCAACCTGTCACCGCCTCCCTGCTTCCTCCTCTTCTCCAGGGCGGATGTAACATTTCCCAATTGGGGGGCAGGAGAAAATGCTATGCCCATGCCTAGATCCGCCCTGCTCTCCTCTCTATCCCCTTCCCTCCCTCCCTCCCATCCTCCTGACACTGTATGTTGTCACCCGCCCTCCCTCGTTGTCGCCTGCCCTCGTTGTCGCCTGCCCTCGTTGTCGCCTCGCTTCCGTTCCGTAGTGGCATCGTGCCACGTTGTTAACATTTAGCGGCGCTGTATGATTTTGATAACGTCTAAATTGAGCTCATAATTTCCCAAGTCAGCTAATTTCTAGCTAATTAGAGACGTTTGTATGTGAGAATGAGCGAAGATCGTGGGGCTGGGAAATGTGGCCGTGTTTTTAAAACCGGGATTTTTAACTCTGTTATTGTCCTTGATGTTTGTTGACGCATTATTTAATCCCCGATGATTGTGACATTAATTTCATACGATTAGCATTTTTTTTTAGAATGATCAACTAACAGCAGGTAGTAAATTAACAGGTAGATCAACTAACAGCAGGCCAAAATCGTTGGGCGCACACTTGTACGTGCTTTTAATATGCTTTATTTGATTGGCATTCAGGGGCGGATTTAACATTTCCCAATTAGGGGGGCAGGAAAAATGATATGGGGCAACTTCATCGCCTGTGGCGCGAAGCGACACGGGCGATGATGTTGCACCCATACCATTTTCAGTCGCACCCATACCATTTTCAGTTAGAGGACTTTTATTAGGCATGCATGTAAGCATCAATAATAACATCAGTTGTTGTTGAAATTGCAACAGACACGCAGCATGCCTAAAGCTAAAGGTCTGACTTAGAGTTTTCGGTTTTCAATGATGAAATTCTGTTGGTTTAGTGGTGCAACAACTGTAGTTACTTAGTCGCAGTAGTAGTGGTTCAAGTCATTTTGAATATAAGCACTTTAATTTTTAATATTGTGGGTTGTTTGGCAGTGGGGTGGGGCAGTCAGGGTATTTAGGGCAGCATTGCCCCCCCCATGCCCATGCCTGAGAACATGAGAATCGGTATTCAATGTTGGAATTATGAGGAATAATGGACTGGACAATAAGAGAGTTAACGTTGGCCGCTGGAGGCGGTGCCTGACATTACATTGTCCCTCAGCGGAGGTGGTTGTGTGTGACGGTGGTGGTGAGCCTATAGTTTTGTTTGTTCGTTACTCAGTGATCAGAGGCTTCTAGATCAAGGTCACTGTCTGTTTTGGGTTTTGAGGAGACGTTTCCCCCGAGCGAGGAGAGAGAGTATAGGCTACGAAAAAAAAAGTTGAAATGTTTTGGCAGCACAATGGATCATGTGCTGACACACCCATCTGATCTCTCACAACGTTCCGCCTTGATTTATGAGTGATGAAATCGCGGGGTGGATGCCGCGCTGCATACAAAGCTGGTAAATGAAGCCCAGGAGTTGGTTCCATGAAAACTACAAAAAAAAAACCCTAACAAATAACAATCCGAATGGGCTGTTAACCCTTTGCGCACGAACGCGTTTTGTGTTCAAGCGCATTATGTTACACTTAAGCTATTGAAAAATATCAGACCTACAAGCTCACAAGCGCGCCACCGAGTGGCGCGCTGTGAGCTTGTAGCTCTGATATTTTTGAAAAATTGTGAAAATGTGATGCAAATCTTTGAATATATATTCTTTCAGAAGCAAATATTTTGAACTAAAATCGTGGCTTCTGGGGGATCCCTACAACAACATGTTTTCAGATGGGGGGGTCCGCCGCCAAATATAGATAATTCTGGGGGTCCTTGGCATGAAATATGTTGAGCATCACTGACACAGGAACTTTCAGAGAGGATTCTTCAGAGAAACTAGAATCTAGAAATCTAAAAACTAGTCAGAAACCACAATCTAGTGTCAGAAACTAAAATCTGGTGTCAATCTGGTGTTAAATATCAGACTATAAGCTCATATCGCACCACCGAGTGGCGCGGCATGAGCCTGTAGATCTGATATTTTTTTAATAGCTAAAGTGTGACATAATGCGTTGAACAGCAAAACGCGTTCGGTACACAAGCGGTTAATCACCGGCATTAGATCAAAAGCGACACGGGGGGAGACAGGCGTTGCAAACCTTAACGACAGCATGCTTCTGAATTTGACCCCTCACTGAGGCTTTGATCTGATCCACTACATTTTAAGTTCACCAACCCTTAGACTGATAAAGGAGTGCAGAATGGATTGAGCAATGTTTCGCCAGTTTTAACTCAATGTTTTCTAACCACCCCCGGGTCAAAGTGCCAGCGCCAGTGCCTGCAAAATTGACGAAAACTCCAAAGTTAGGAGTAGAAGATCCCTGGATGTGTTAGCCTATGGGTACCAGACTGCGTTACACTGAAGTTCAACTTCAACTTAAACGCAACTCCGTCTGGCAAGGAGCCTATCTCCATCAGTGGGCGTGGCTTATGAAGGTCGAAATACTGTTGAGGCTTCTGATTTGTTTGGGGGAAAACAGCAAAACAAAACAACAGTTTGCCTTCATATTAAGAAGAACATTGAATCAGAAACAACGGCGTTACGCAACAGGTGACATCAGGGACATTCGAGTCAAGCAGCCTCTATCCAGACTCAGTTACCGGTGACGTGTCGCAACAGCAAATGAGGCTGGTCCTGCTAGGCTACAGATGTGTACCCCCAGCCACCCCCCCACCCTCCAAACTAAGTGTAAAGCGGCCAACCGGTTTACTTCACCGGTAACTACTAAACCTAACCCTAACCTGAACAAAAACCTATATGCCTAAACCTAACCTCAACCCCCAACCATTGTGCCATTAGCGGCCACGGCCAGTCGTAGAAAAATGGTTTCGTGGCAGTTTGAAAATGGGCCACTGGGTCATGATGACCGCTTGTCCCAACAGCCGTGACCGTTAATGGCACAATGACCGTTTAATATTATTTATAGTCACAAATTGATTTCGCCCGTGCTGTAGAAAGGAGTCATAAGCGAGCGCACTGCCTCCAGTCATTGCTGCGATGTCGTCTAAACATAAGAACAGAACATGAAATAATAATGCAAAAATAAAACCGCGAAGAGGTGCAATTATAGCGCCGCTGCCTCGCCAATGTGGCTCAGATTCTGTCAAAGTACACAGGGCCCTAACCAAGACCCCGGGGGTAATGCCTGAGGGCAGTTCTTTACTCTGTGGCACAATGAGTATTTCATCTAGAACAGTGTGTACGTACGGTGTGCGTGCGTGTGCCATATACACTACGTACTGCCATCAAGGCAGACCAATCGCAGAGAAAAACACGGCCCTCATCAGCTGACTCTGCAACAGCGATCACACACAGCTCCCCACCAGGGTCGGATCTAGGCAAGGGCATGGGGGGGGGGGGGGGGGGGGGGGGGCTGGCTCTGCCCCCCCTAATTGCCCCCCCACCCCCCAAATGCCCATGCCCCACCCCCACTGCCACCAAACACGATGGCATACGTGCAAATCAACCCAAGATATTTCAGTGCTTAAAAGTATTTGAACTACTGCTACTAACTACAATCATCCCACCACTAAACCAGCAGTATTTTATCATTGAAAAACAGAAAACTATCTGAGTCAGACCTTTAGCTTTATGCATGCTGCGTGTCTGTTGCAACTTCAACAACAACAACAACAACTGATGTTATTATTTATGCTTACTTGCATAAAAGTGCTGTAACTGAAAATGGTACCATTTTCTCCTGCCCCCCCCCCCCCAATTGGGAAATGTTACATCCGCCCTGCTCCCCACACACATGGAGACCGATCACAGGAAACCACACGGCTCAGCGGACGCTGCCGCCGCACTAATCAGCGACTCAGCAACAATCGCAGCTCGGCGACATGAAGGAATGATGGACGATGTGGAGCTTTTTTTCCTACAGTATGTGTGACCGGGGATCCGTTTCCAACTGACGTTGTTTCTACGATGCCGGCCAGGGGCGGATGTAACATTTCCCAATTGGGGGGAGCAGGAGAAAATGGTATGGGTGCGGCTTCATCGCCCGTGGTGCGAAGCGCCACGGGCGATGAAGCCGCACCCATACCATTTTCGGTTACAGGACTTTTATTAGTCAAGTAAAAGCATCAATAATAACATCAGTTGTTGTTGAAGTTGCAACAGACACGCAGCATGCATAAAGCTAAAGGTCTGACTCAGAGAGTTTTCTGTTTTCAATGACGAAATGCTGTTGGTTTAGTGGTGCCACAGCTGTAGTTAGTTAGTAGCAGTAGTAGTGTTTCAAATCATTTTAAATATAGGCACTTTAATTTGAAATATCTTGGGTTGTTTTGCATGCCGTCGTGTTTGGAGGGGCAGACTGGGCATTTAGGGGGGGCATTGCCCCCCCTCATGCCCATGCCTAGATCCGCCCCTGATGCCGGCTGAAGCTCGCGTTGGCGTGTAAAGCAGCTGATGCCGCTACGCCAATTAATCTCATCTCTGTCATATGGTGTCTAAGCTCGCGTCCGCTCCAGTCAAGTCGAATTCTGTTTGGAGGGAAAAAAAAACAGCAGCAGCAGCAGTCGAAGTGCTTGTCAACAGACAGGAGAAACATTCAATGGACACTGACTGACTGTCCAGATTTTTTATTTTATTTTTTTACTCTTTTTTTTTTTTTTTTTTTTACTTCTAATAGCCAGCCGTCGATGGTGTGCTTTACACCCGGTGCGTTGCTCTAGAGCAGTGGTTTTCAACAGGTGGTCCGGGGACCCCCAGTGGTCCCTGAGAGAGTTCCAGTGGTCCTCGAGGATAAATGACAGTTTGGTAATGGGCCCTTGTAGATCTGACACTCCTGAGAGCGTTGAATTGAATAACTGGACCCTTATGGGTCCATTTAGTGTCTCTCAAGAGTTAAATTATATTCAAACATCTGAATGACATAACTCTCAAGAATCTACATGTGTGGAAAATCTAGGAAAATAGTGGTGCGTGGCTAAAACGCAGATCAAATAGTGGACCCTCTTATGAAAAAGGTTGAAAACACACTGCTACAGCAGACTGCATGAGTTTCACTGTGAAGAGGAGACGGATGTACTCTGCAGTGGTGTTTCTAAGCATGAAGCTCCAGGCAAGATTTTCCCTGGAGCTCCCCTTACCAAATGGACCCATAGGACTCCATTTGGTAAGGGGGGTATAGAGTAGACCCTAAGTGTAAATGTGGCTTTAAATCCCCTCCACACCACCAGAATTTTCCTGTCTGTGTGTGTGTATGCGTGTGTGTGTGTGAGAGACAAGAAGCCTCTCTACCCCTAGAAGTTTAACCATGATTTGGGCTCTAGCTCCCCTGATATAGCAGCTCCATCCATGCATGTTATCAGAGCTCTGCTCTGGAGACTAGCCTGTCAGAGGCAGCAGCTGTACACATCTGGAGAGAGAGAGACTTAGAACAGACGCAACAAGTACTGTATAGCACAACCGAAGAAATACTCATCTTGAGGACATTTTTTTGTTCTTTTGTGTTGTTGCATGGTTTAACTGCTGAATAGTTGTGTTTCACCATGTTAATGTTTTTTTCTTTAGGACCTTTTTTTCGGAAAGTGTACAAATGGAACAAAATGGACCCGCCAGGGACCTGCCAGGGTCCATTTGGTTTCACATTTGTACACTCTCAGAAAAAAAAAAAAAATAGAAATGTCCCTCTTTTTGTCCCTCTTTCAGGCTGCAACAGCCCTCATGAGAGTTCAGTTTTTTGACCCCTCAATGTCGCAACCTTTCGAGCTGGTCCGTGTAGTATTTGGGCCAAGCCTTCGTGTACCGTGCATGCCATAAATCCCCTATAGGTTGTAGTGGGTGATAATGTGGCTGCAGCCAAAGTGTGAGAAAGTAAATGTGGAGCAATGGACAGTTGCCAACGTAGAGTTACCGCAGTTGGAGGACGGGAGTGGAGTAGGCAAAAAGTGCATGCGTGGGTGGGTGCGCACGCGGGAGGAATCCTGTCCACAACCCCACCGTATACTAAAAAAGGACCATTCCCGTGGGGTCCCGGAACAGGAAATCACTAAATATTTTAACATGGTGCCGTGCTCTCATGTGAAGGTGCCAAAAGGAACTGCCATGATGGTACATCACATAGGGACAGGCGATCGTGTGTAGTACGTGCGCCCACGCGACGCGTGTGCTTGCATGCACTACAGTACGAGGGTGATTTACGCCTGCACTTTTGAACCCTACCGCCTCTCCTCGATAATTATAGTCTAACAGAGTTGTAGACGCCGGCACGTGTCTCGCACGCACGCGAAAAATGGGTCACGACGCAGCGCGATGCGCCCTTTTGTGAGCTTGTAAATCGGCTGTATTCAGGCGTAAAAGGCGGGGATGTAACTGTGTGTGTGGTGTGTGTGTGTGTGTGTGTGTGTGTGGTGTGTGTGTGTGTTGTGTGTGGGTGTGTGAGTGAGACACAGTCTCCCTCGAGCTCCTTATGCCTCTCGCTAGGAAAAAAGGTGACACAGAACTGAGACACTGATGTTGGCCATTTTAATTCACTCCCGTGTTGGTCACGCGAGCTTCTGACTTTGGTGTGTGTACAGTATGTGTGTGTGTGTGTGTGTGATGGTGAGAGAGTGAAGAGAGTGGTGACTGGCTAGCATGCCATACTTTGTCAGTAGTTTTCAAACTTTTTCAGACCAGGGCCCACTATTTATTCTGCATTTGAGTGAACCACGAACCACCATTTGATGACATTTTAGCCCCACAGACCCAAAGCTTTTGCTTTTGTCCACAATAACAGGATGGATTTCGGAGAAAACAAAACAGTCAAACATACAGATCAAAATGACCATTAATCTTCTACATTCTCTAGTTGTGTAGACTTGGGCTAATTCACATGATGAATATTTTAAGATTCAAGATTCAAGAAACTCCTGCCATACGGTATATCATGCAAACTCTTAAAGTGGCACCTTTCATACAAGCCACTTTACCAAAAAAATACGGACAGTACGTTGGAAACCGATGCAAACATCGGCCGCCAGGTTGTGACACAGAAACGTACATTATAATAGTATGGGTGGGCTTGCTTCTAACTGACAAAATGTTTTTTTTTCCTTGTTTCTTTACTTTGTTCTTTTATTTTTACAGAGATTGATTTTCACCAGGAAGGTTTTTTTTTAAGCTTCAAAGCTCACCTTGATGTTCCCGCTGTGCACTTTCCTCCCTCAAAAAGAAGACATTGACGTTTTACTTTCCAATGCTTGGAAATGAATAGGTGAAAAAAAGGGTTGATGATGGTTGTCAATAGGCTGGTAAAGGAAGCAAACCCATCAAACTGCCAATATTTCACCTTAACACAGAAGGCTATAAGAGAATCTAAAGCATTACATCGAATCGCGGCGGACCACGGTGAAGGTCATATCGGTTCCCTTAACAGTTGTTGGATCAAGTACAATGCTTTCAAGCACAATTTTCCACCTTAAAAATCCATGTTTCTGGTCTATTCCGGTCTGGTCTATCCAAAAAAATTAAATAATAATTATAATAAAATAAAATCAAAATTATCTTGATATATGTCTCTTTTAAAAGAGCTATATGTTTTCAAGTGGTGCAACCACTCTCTGGAACTGCAATGCCTCTATGTCCGTCCCTATGTATGCCCTATGTACTGTATGCCCTATGTACTGTATGCCCTATGTCCCTATGTATGTTTAGGGTACCAAACGGGGTTGCACCACTCACTTCAGAAAATGCCTGAAGTGATTTTTCCTATCCAGAGAATAATGCATTAGGGATTTGACAGTGGGTTTCAACCAGTGGTCCCCAGGCTAAATGATGGACAGCTGGTTAACCAGATGTAACTCTTTGAGAGCATAAAAATGAAAACAAATGGACCCTTTTCATCTCTACTCTAATGAAACCAACTCCATTTGGTTTCATTTTTACGCTCTCAAGAGTCCTGAACCCAGAGGCCTGATATCTTACTAATAACTTGCGTGATTGGCACATTGAAGCTGTGTGTGTGTGTGTGTGTGTGTGTGTGTGTGTGTGGTGTGTGTGTGTGTGTGGTGTGTGGTGTGTGTGTGTGTGTGTGTGGTGGGGAGGGGTGCGCATTCAACATTGAAGTGAAACAGAAACTGGGAGCAGGGGCGTTTTTGCCATTAGGTAGTCTAGGCAGTGCCTGGGGCACCATGGAGGGTGCTTTAAAAAGATCCCAGGCTTTAAAAGGATCCCAGGCCTTAAAAGGATCCCAGGCTAATAAGCCTCATCTGGATAAATACATTACACTTGTCCTCTATAAGTACAATTTAACATTTAAAACAGATATATGTAATATGTCCTTAAGTTTAAAATTAGTTCATAATTTTATCCCTTGGGGGACGCCATTTTACTGTGCCCGTCATAGGTATGACGTCACAGGAGATTTTCCTTGGAGCCCCTCCGTACTCAATGGACCCATAAGGGGGGGCTCCAGGGAAAATCTTGCCTGGGGCTCCAAATTGCTTAGAAACGCCACTGACTGGGAGAGAATGATGCATGGCTCCCATTGTATAGAGAGGTTTATGTCAGGAGTCAGCATAATGTTCATAATAGCTCACATGCATAATAAATGATATGTTATGGTAACAGCAAGCGAAGAAGATAGATTCTCCTGAAATGCTTTTTTTTTGCATGAATCCTACCTGGACATGCATTCACTTACATATAAATGGACAATTCCCCACCAACACTTGCATGCATAATAACTACATCTATGTAAAACAATAGCCTTTGTGTATTGGCTGCACAAAGGGATACTGTGGGTTCTAACTATTGTGACTATGTGAGGCTATGTAAAACTGCACAAAATAATTGTAAATTTGAAATTAAAGTTAAAAAAGAAACACACATTGGGGCATTTTCCTCACTTTGCATTGCTTTGTGTGGGATACTGTGGGTTCTAACTATTGTGAGGCTATGTAAAACTGCACACTCTTGTGTCTTAGCTGACACAAAGGGCAAAATAATTGTAAATTTGAAATTAAAGTTAAAAAAGAAACACACATTGGGACATTTTCCTCACTTTGCATTGCTTTGTGTGGGATACTGTGGGTTCTAACTATTGTGAGGCTATGTAAAACTGCACACTCTTGTGTTTTGAGCTGACACAAAGGGCAAAATAATTATAAATTTGAAATTAAAGTTAAAAAAGAAACACACATTGGGACATTTTCCTCACTTTGCATTGCTTTGTGTGGGATACTGTGGGTTCTAACTATTGTGAGGCTATGTAAAACTGCACACTCTTGTGTTTGAGCTGACACAAAGGGCAAAATAATTATACATTTGAAATTAAAGTTAAAAAAGAAACACACATTGGGACATTTTCCTCACTTTGCATTGCTTTGTGTGGGATACTGTGGGTTCTAACTATTGTGAGGCTATGTAAACTGCACACTCTTGTGTTTTGAGCTGACACAAAGGGCAAAATAATTATAAATTTGAAATTAAAGTTAAAAAGAAAAACACATGGCTTACACACAGCAATGCAAAGTGAGGAAAATACACTACTACACTATTTTAAACTATGTGAGAATGCATAGTGTGCAGTAAGCAGTAGAGTACAGTAAAGTACAGTAAAGTACAGCTTTACTGTACTTTGTACTGTGATTTCTGCTACCAGA
Organism: Benthosema pterotum; assembly: GCA_039105355.1. Taxonomy (NCBI): domain Eukaryota; kingdom Metazoa; phylum Chordata; class Actinopteri; order Myctophiformes; family Myctophidae; genus Benthosema; species Benthosema pterotum. The sequence goes on along the minus strand of CM076981.1, from coordinate 40,598,531 downwards.
ACAGGCCATTGTTGCTAAACAGTAACAAGTACAAATCATCCTATAATCTATATTTGGGGAATATATTTCACAATAATAACATATGTACATGCTCTAAGACATTCTAATGGTCACAAAAAAAATATTACAGGCATATTACTTACGTTTTAGTGAGTTGAATCTTCCAAAGAAAAAGAGAGTTGTTGGTCTTCGAGAAAATTTCAAGTTGTGATGACTCTTGGCTCTGTGGGGGGTACTTATATGCAAATGCCCGGCCAATAGCGTTGTGAAGACTAAACAATGGGGTCCACTGAGGAGGAGGAGTTGAAAAGAACAGAAAAAACATGTATATACATGTACAAAAATAAAATAAATAAATGTTACTAAATAGCAACATTGGTCATCTAGGGTTAAATATATATTCTAATGGAACAAGAAAGCCTTGCCATGCTCTTTTACCGTCCTATGATGCACACAATCAGCTTTTGTAGACAAGTATGCAGAGTGTTTTGCGCTAACGGTGTCAAATAATAAATGTTTGTTTGCAGTGTTTGGAAATGAAACTCCATGGTTTGTGGTTGTGTGTAAAAGTGAAAAGTGTCCCAAGAAGATAAATTGGAGGCCAGAGCCAGCGTGAATGGGTTTATAGAACACTAACGCTGTGTTTTTGTGTGCCAACATTTTGCTCTTTTCTCTGTGGCTAGACAACACGGTATCCCATACCGTGCAGGATTACTCTGAGCATATTTAAACGTCAGACATCAGGTCACTCATGGCTGTCGACGACATGGCCCTGGTGAGTGCCGTTACTTCTACATTACATAGATGTGCTAACAAGATTATTTTGGAGCAGCGGCCCCCGCCACCTGACGGTCCCATTGACTGACTAATTGATTAGTGCTTCAATTCAACGCGACTCGATCGCTATATCGCTCCCACTATCTGTGTCAGGGATGCGAGGGATGCCCCTCCCCAGTGTATCGATCAGGCATTATTAGCGGCATGGTTAGAAGATGCTGAGACATTCAGTGGGCACAGAGCAGTCGTCACCAGTAGTTAGGGGAGAGACAGAGAAGCCGAGGGAGTCCTGCTTTCCACCACTGTCTGAACACCTCAGGATTCCCAAACCTTTGTCGTACTCAAATTGACCATATACTGTAGCATCTGGCCCTGTGTTGCCCTATGGCGAAACGGCTTTGAAAATAAAAGAAAAGGAAAGAAAAGAAATAAATTTCCTCACATCGTGATTTGAGAATGTCAGCTTTTTTTAATATATTTTTTTTCAAAGGAGCTTTGGCTAATGAGCCAAATATGGATAAATACTACCTGCCCTCTATAACTAGAATTGAACATTTAAAACACATAGAATATGCTCTTTAGTTTAAAAACAGTTCCATGTCAGGCCATGTGACAGGCACAGCAAAATGGCGGCCCCCATGGGATAAAAGCACAACCTATTTCTAAACTAAAGAGCGTATTCTATGTGTTTTAAATGTTCAATTCTAGTTATAGAGGGCAGGTAGAATGTATTTTTCCATATTTGTCCTGACAACCAGGGTTCCTTTTTTTAATAGTTTAATGGTGCATTTTCAATTTCATTTGCCAACTTGCAGAATAATCTTCCGAATTTTAATTGAATCCTGTATGTATTGTTATTTGTTTCCTTGATGTCTATATTTCCTGAAGGCGGTTCTAATTCTAGGCATATGCATGATAATCAGGATGGAAATTGCTTGTTGTTGGTGGTTGTCAAAACATCAATACGTGCATAAATCCATTTTAGGCTGATTTCTGCAGTTATAGAGCTATTGCAACCCAAATGCGTTTTCAGTTGCGGTGACTAGAAAAAGATTACCCTCCTCCATCCATTGCAGATCTATAGTAGGAACTCATTTGAGTGATTATTATTCCTGACTCGGTGGGTCCCCATCAGGGGCGGATTTAACATTTCCCAACTGGGGGGGGGGGGCAGAAGAAAATGGTAAGGGGGCAGCTTCATCGCCCGTGTCGCTTCGCGCCACGGGCGATGAAGCCGCCCCCATACCATTTTCAGTAGTGTTTCAAATACTTTTAAATATAAGCACTGAAATATCTGGGTTGTTTTGCATGCCATCATGCTTGTGGGGGCAGACTGGGCATTTAGCGGGGCATTGCCCCCCCATGCCGATGCCTAGATCCGCCCCTGGTCCCCATGGTTTTCGCTCAGCCCTGTGTTTTCTGGCTCCACATGACTCGTATTGTTGTTGGATGCTGAACAAAACCACAGGTAGGCTAACTGGTGTGCATGGCATCAGAGGCTTGTGTTGAAAAGGAATCTCTAATCAGGGAGTGACTAGAGGCTTCTGGTGCACAGTAATAATCTACCTCTGAGAGTGTGATTTTTAAAACCGTGATAGTAAATCTGTTCTAGGAATTGTACAATGTTGGTATCTGTCAGTGTGTGTGTGTGTGTGTGTGTGTGTGTGTGTGTGTGTGTGTGTGTGTTTCTTAATACTTCATGTGTGTGCAGTGATGTATGTTTGACACGCTTGTGCGTTTGTGTTGTGCTGCCGGTGCATAATGGAGAGACTCGTTTGGCAAAGAGAAAATGTTTCCCTATTTTCCCGACTAGAGGCTTGCGGTGCACAGTAATAATCTACCTCTGAGAGTGTGATTTCAACCGTGATAGTTAAATCTGTTCTAAGAATTGTACAATGTTGGTATCTGTCCTGTGTGTGTGTGTGTGTGTGTGTGTGTGTGTGTGTGTGGGTGTGTGTGTGTGTGTGTGTGTGTGTGTGTGGGTGTGTGTGTGTGTGTGTGTGTGTGTGTGTGTGTGTGTGTGTTTCTTAATACTTCATACGTGTGTGTGCAGTGATGCATGTTTGACACGCTTGTGCGTTTGTGTTGTGCTGCCGGTGCATAATGGAGCGACTCGTTTGGCAATGAGAAAATGTTTCCCTATTTTTAGGACTTCTCTTGTGCTGTCTGGAACCTCACTCTATATCAGGGTTTGCAATCTTTTTTGATACCAGGGCTCACTATTTATTCAGCATTTGAGCCACAGACCATAATTTGACAACATTTTCACCCCCACAGACCCCAAACTAAAGATTTATTTTTGTTTTTGTCCACAATTCCCGCTGGACTTCTTAATTAAGTGCAGGCTACTTTAGATGATGAATATTTTTAACTAGTCTAAATATGAAAGCAAATGGACCTGCAAGGGTCCATTTTTGGTAACCCTTCATGCTTACACTCTGAAGAGTTACATCCGGCTAAGCAACTTTTCATCTAGTTAACCATCTTAGCTGGGGACCACCTGGAACCCGCTCAAGGACCACTGGTGGTCCCCAGGACCACTGGTTGAGAACCGCTGCTCTATACTGTACGCCTTTTAGTTCAGAAGATGTTCCGTGTCAGTATATCCCTGCATGCATCGGTAGAACGGGGATTGAGCTGTCCAAAAACTATCTAGAGATAAAACAAGAAAAAAAACCTTTTGGACAGGTAAGTAAAACGTTTAGACAGGGTCTAAACAACTCCTCAAATCATAATCAGGTGTAAATTTAATATTTTGTCAGACTGTGGCCTGGTCGCCCGTGTAGCACTCCTTCCGTAAGATTGCATTCCGTAAGATTGCATTCTGTCAAAACTTTTTAGGTCTTATTTGCCACGGTTCTTGGACCTGCTCAATCCCTAGTTCTACTGACTTGAGTCATCCTGACACTGAACTTCTTCCCAGCTAAAAGCGTAAGGGCACTATGAGAGAAATGGCAACGAAACAGAAATAAATCATATATTTACAAAGTAGACCATTCTAATATTTATATGCGCCGTCCTGTTATAATTTCATTTTCAGCGGAGAGAGAGAGGGCACTATAACTTTAAACTTCAGTAGTGTCCAGTTTCGGCTAACTACATTTTACAAGAGCCCTTTCTTTCATCTCTCTCTCTACCTTTGTGCTCGCCTTTGTTTCGGGGCGCGCTCCGAGTCTTTTTACTTTTTATTGGCTGTTTCCAACACGCTGCGTCCGTCAAACCCGGAGTATAGTGGAACTGTAGCTCGCTTTCATCACTTGTTCTTTTAGCCTAGTTATTCCTGCACTCCTCTAATTGTCTCCCTTCATTTTGCCGGTAGTCTTAAATATACCTTTTAACTGCCCTTTAAACTTCCCATTGACCAAGAGCAACGACGCTCTCTGTGGTTGAATATGGAAGAAGTATAGAAATAACAAAGAACATTGTAATCCACACTCTTTACTCTTTTCTTTTCCAATCCCAGAAGCCTCTCTGCTGTCCAGAGGCTTATGCGCAACGTAGATCACAGGATTGTGAGCTTTGATACACAAGCCAGCCCTGGGCGAACTAACACACACACACACACACACACCACACGCACGCACACACACACACACCACACACACCAGGGGCGGATCTAGGCATGGGCATGGGGGGGGGGGGGGGGGCAATATCCCTCTAAATGCCCTGACTGCCCCACCAAACACAATGCCATGCAAAAACAACCCAAGATATTTCAAATTAAACTGCTTATATTTAAAAATGATTCAAACACTACTACTCACTCAAAACAGAAAACTCTGAGTCAGACCTTTAGCTTTATGCATGCTGCGTGTCTGTTGCAACTTCAACAGCAACTGACGTTATTATTGATGCTTCACTTGCCTAATATAAGGCCTGTAACTGAAAATGGTAGGGTGCGACTTCGCACCCCTACCATTTTCTCTGCCCCCCCCCCCCCCCCCCCCCAATTGGGAAATGTTACATCCGTCCCTGACACACACACAACACACACACACACACACACACACACACAACACACCAACACACACACACACACACACACACACACACACACACACACACACACACACAGTAGTGAGTGATAATGATGGGGGAATTCTCAGAACTCGGAGTTACTGCTGCGTTCTATAGAGAGGTGCCCGGGGCTCAGTCAGATGGCTTCCCCCTGTATGCAATCCCCGATGGATCAGTCCTTACCATAAACAAGATAAATAAATCACAGCCCCCAAGTACCCAGGAGCAGAGGGTCCTGTGTGGGAGGGAGAGAGGGAGCCTTCCCTTCCCTATTTTAAGACAACGTTATGAGGCCAAAGATTAGGATGGATGTTCTTCTACCGCTCATAGATTTCTCCATTTACATTTATTCTTCTCATCGCCACCGGGAAGATGACAGAGTGTCTGTCTGTCTGTCTATCTGTCTTTTTTCTTTCTTTCTTTCTTCTTTCTTTTCTTTCTTTCTTTTTCTTAGTCTTTCCTTTCTTTTCTTTCTTTCTTTTCTTTTCTTTTCTTTCTTTCTTTCTTTTCTTTCTTTCTTTCTTTCTTTCTTTCTTCTTTCTTTCTTTCTTTCTTTCTTTCTTCTTTCTTTCTTTCTTTCTTTCTTTCTTTCTTTCTTTCTTTCTTTCTCTTTCTTTCTTATACAGTACATCAGGGTTCCTCAATTAATTTTGCTCGAGGGCCGTATTTTGACGGCGGTACCAGGCCGGGGGCCGAGTCCATGTGCGTGAAAAATTGAGGTTTTATTTTTTCATTAATTAATTAAAAGGACATTTCACTTCCAAAAAAAGGTTTGGTCATTTTAACATCTACTTAGGCTTTTGTAAACACCCCGGACACAGTTTTTTAAGTTAAGTTGATATTCATTTCAGCTGCCCTGTCCCCTTCATATCAAACAAATAAAAACTGAGTGACTCAAGCAACTTAAAAACTGTTTGGGGTCTTTACATAAGCGTTAAAGTTACCCAAATAAATCTTGAAAGTGAAATATCAACCAACCAATGGTCCCTGGACCACCAATGGTCCTTGAGAGGTTTCAGGTGATCCCCTGCTAAATTATGCAGAGTTGATAACCAAAGGGACCCTCCTAGATCTTTAATTCTTGAGAGTGAAAATAAATTAATTTTCAGGGCAAAACCCACTTATATGTATGACAGTGTTCTAGCAGTGATTCTTGTCATTGTAATTTGAAGGGGCCCAGTTTGACATGCATAGGCTAATGCCCTCCATTTAATTCTATTCATATCTGCAATATCATATTTCAATTTCTTATAATATTTATTTAGTTTATTTTTAAAGTATGTCAACTTAACTGTAAGAAGGTAATCTTAGTTATAGAAGTTTATTTGTTGCCACTAGGGGACTAGAACTGAGTACAAATTAAACAAAAACGATTTGGAATGGACATGGTCCATGTGGTTCCAGAAGTGCCAGACAGCCTGCAATATGATGAAAGATCGCAGCGCCCTAGTGGCCCGCGGAGGTATTTTCTAAAAAACAAAAAAAAAACAAAAAAAACAAACAAAAAAAAAAAATATTTTTTAGAAAATACCTCCGCGGGCCACTAGGGGGCGCTGCGGGGGCCGCAAATGGCCCGCGGGCCGCCTATTGAGGAACCCTGCAGTACATAGATACTGTACATACATACAGACATACATTCATACATAAATACATACACACATACTGTACATACTACTTGGGTACTATAATTTAGACTCAGGGAGTGATGCCTCCTGCCTTGCATAGTCCCCAGTGAATGGCCAGGCGGCTATTAGACTGGCAAACTAACCTTGACTCCTAAACATTTAAAAGCATTGTAGGCTGGACTTTACCAAAAGCCCCCCCTTTTAACATACATACACACATACAGTACATACATAAATGCATGCATAAATGCATGCATACATACATACATACATACATACATACATACATACATACATACATACATACATACATACATACATACATACATACATACATACATACATAGGGATTTTTAGCATGAAGTACGCCATCTGGTGGTCAAATGTTGAAACTGCTTTTAGAACCCTCTCTTCGGCCAGTGCAGCAAAGCATGATTTTTGCCGTCTTTTGAACATTACCTATTTTAATTCATTACATACATACAGATTTTTAGCATGGAGTACACCATCGGGTGGTCAAATGTTGAAACAGCTTTTAGAGCCCACTCTTAGGCCAGTACGGCAGAGCATGATTTTTCCTTTTTAAACATTACCTATTTTAATTCAAAACATACAGTACATACATATACATAACATACATACATACATACATAATGTACCGAGGAAAAAAGGGATAGGTTTGTCGGCATATTCTACAGCGCGTGCTGCGTGGACACATGTCTTCATTGAAGCACATGCAGCGACATTCAATGTCCATGCTGCGCTAAAGAGTTTAAAAGGTGCACTCCTGTGTACTCCTTTCAGCTTTGTACGGGAAAACAGAACAACAACACGTGTACGACACAAAGGAGAAGCGAACGAAGCGCAACAACAACAACAACGCGGTGCACTCAGCTTGAAAAATAGCCCTTGCCATGTCTGCCTCGCAGCGGTGTGGAACAGGGTGTGAATCTTGACCGTATAGCTGAGAGATAAGATACAGCACTGCCTCGGTATCTGTGGGCTGCATCTCTGCTTGATGCAGGATGGAGCATGTGTGGTTTCCGCTTGTAGCCGCAACTCACAGTAAAGTAACAACAGCAGTGCTGCTGCAGTCGCATACGCAGTGGTTTGTTAACCAGTGGTCCTTGAGAGGATTCCAGGTGGTCCCAACAGCTAAATGAGGGAGAGTTTGTATCCAAATGGACCCTTATGGATCTGTAACTCTTGAGAGCGTTAAAATGGATACCAAATGGACCCTTACGGTCCATTTGGTATCATTTTACGCTCTCAAGAGTTAAATTTATATGTAAATGTCTGAATTACTTACTGTAATTTTCAAGAATGTAAACATTTAGAAAATGTAGAAGAATTGTTATTTTGACCAATGTTTTGGCCACTTATCTCCTAAATTGTTTCCTAAATTGTGTAGAGAGACTAAACTCAACACCAAATGGTGGTCCTTTCGTGCTATAATGCAGAACAAGTAATGGGCCCTGGTAATGAAAAAAGGTTGAAAACCCACTGGCATACATATAGCCGAGTGTTGGGCAATATTCTTAGGTGAGTAATGTGCTACACGTATTACTTTGTAATCAAGAGTCATGCATTACATATTACTTTAAGCACCTCCCAACCACGGAAAAAAGGAAAGTACAACACCACATTGTGCACAATCAGCTACTTTTAGAACGAATTCAATTGTTTTCAATAACAATATTAATATCATTTTATAGCTATAAATGCAATAAAAAGCAATAAATGCTATAAAGTAGGAATCTCAACATTTAAGTGAAATGATTCCAAGCCCAAGTTACAAAAAAGGTAAAAACGTAATATTAGATTTAGAATTATTGTTTACAGATTAAGACAGATTAAGTAATAATATTACGGTCATTTATTACTAGTAACTAGTTCTGCCCTAGCACTGCATAGTACTGTACTGCACACTGACTTGTATAGCATCAGAACGGCCTCCAGAATACCCCAGAGCCTTATAGTGGGAGAGTTAGGATATTCGTGTACCCGGAAGCAGAGCGGAGCAGCCAATTGTCACGTGACTATACAGAGCCTCTCTGAGTCCTAGCTGCAGTTGGGGATACATTGTTTTCAACAAGAACAACGCAAATAAGAGCTATTTTAATGTATGTAAAGCGACAACTGTTTTAAAGTATCGTTCAGTCACGACTACCATCTCTGTAATGCTTATCATTAAAGGACAAGGGTTTTAAAGTTGGATTAAATATCTGAGTCCATTTCTGCATACTCATGCTGCTAATCCTACCCCCAATAGGACTCAGCTGCAGCCTCGCAGACAGTCTTGCGAGACGCACCGATCGCGAGAGCTGTCATTGTTAACAGTTGTGTGAATGGGGTGCTGTGTCCCTATGCTCCTCGAGCAGAGCAGGCGCCCAGGCACATAGGAGTGAACGGGAATATCAGAACTCTCCCACTATAAGGCTCTGGAATACCCGCAGTGAGGCTTTGAGCCGTCCAAAAAATTCTGACGCTAATTGAATTGAAAGCTGACCTCCTCTCCTCACTGCCTGGACCCTCCCCTGATGGGTGACAGGTGTGGTTTAAATGTTCGCTTTGCTACCTGGGGAGGGAAAAAAAACTCCCAACCACCCCACCCCCCCCACACGACACTAGCATGTGTGTTGGTTTTGTTGCGTGCGCGCCGCACACCCTTTGTCAGAGCGCCTTGGTGACAACGAAGCTTGGCGAAAAACAGATGGCGTTTGGGGAGGGGAGGGGGGTCCAGACGTGTCGTTTCCTGCCGTGCCCCTGTGGCGCTGTCATCTCGCACGCTGGCATGCACCGCCATCTTAATCAGGGGCTTAATGAAGGCTGCTTCACACCTGCACACTGTCAGTGGATGAACATAGAACCAGCGGGCCTCTATCTGCATCAGGGCCGGATTTAGCCAGCCCTACTAGGGTGGGCAGTAAGACGGCAGGGTGCGCAACTCCAGAGTTGTTTCATATGAAGCAGTGTTTTCCACCTTTTTGATCCCAGGGCCCACTATGTATTCGGCATTTGAGCCACAGGCCACCGTTTTAGCCCCACAGACCCCCAAAACAAAAGACTTGTTTTTGCTTTTGTCCACAAGGCCAGGCTGGATTTGGGAAACAAAATAGTCAAGCCTACCGATCAAATGACCATTAATCTTCTCCATTTTCTAGTTGGGTAGACTGGGCTAATACACATTATGAATATTTTAACGCTTGAGAGCGTAAAAATATCCCATTTGGTCCATTTGGTTTCATTTTTATGCTCTCAAAGAGTTACATCTGGTTAACCAACTTTCCACCATTTAGCTGGGGCCCGCCTGGAACTCTCCAGGACAGGTGCCCCCAGACCACTGGTTAAAACCACTTATATTACCTTTCATTGGGTGGGCAGGATGCACGTTTGGGCGGGCTCTGCCCACCACTGCCCCTCTCTAGATCCGGC
>CM076981.1:40446586-40584086 GCA_039105355.1 Benthosema pterotum | reverse complement strand
TCTATTATTCTATGGGTGTGAATTGGAGTGAAACTGGAGAACTGGCTGCATTGCATGAATGAGCGACGGACGGCTCGTTCCTTCGTATACTTTTAAAAAGATTGTGATGAGTGTGGAGAACGCGTTAGCAACAGGCTAACGCTCCAGTGTGCAGCAGTCGCGTCTCTATTTTGTGAACTTTCTGCACACATCGATATTAAAGGGGGAATCCAACTCTGCCCATTTGCCTGTCTGTAAAACAACTGCCCCTGCCCAGCCCACAGCAAAATCAGCCCCATAAAACCCATCCTGTTCCCGTCCATGCGCTGACGTAGCTAGTTAGCTTAGCCTACAGACAGAGATAAGTAAACTCCGTTCACTTCATGGGGCCAGTCTAATGGAGGATTTTCTGCATACGGCAACAGCCCAGCTTTAACGGTCTTAAGTTGCTTTATTTTTAGATCGTTTTGTAATAGTACAACATAAACACTATCGTACAGTAAAACGGCTACTGTACAATAACTGTACCATTGACATGTTGAAAACATCCATAAAACAGCTCGTATTTGTAATGCCTTCGATTAATTTCCAACTCCAGTTTGTCCCTATTTGAGCTACATGAACAGCGCTTGAGCGCTCAGTCTCTGACCCCTCAATGTCGCAACTCTACTAGATACAACTGGCTACCCATCATGCATTTCACCCGCATTACAGAAGGAGGCGAAGGCCAAAATATAATCTACCGTTCACTTCATGGGGCCAGTCTAATGGCGGAATCTCTGCATAGGTTTCTATTTAATGGGGACAACAAATAGGGACAACCGAAATGCATTGTCTATGGCTTGAGTGAGAACATGAAACCACGTGACCAGGCTATTTTCCTCCCCCTCAAAGACGGGTGGTCTGGTGGTGGAAAACAATGTAGGCTATTTCCAACGTGTCCCTATCCAGGCTGAATGAACAACGCACGAGCACCCAAAAGATTTATATTATAACGTTGTTTGTCCCGATAAAGAGTAAACCTCCAGGGTCTTTATAATGTGTTTAACATGACTTATTTTGATCATTGTTCTTACTGCCTGTAAATGTCTGATATAAAACCGCCATCAGCCGTTTTTTTTTTTTTTTTTGCCCGCAAAACGATCTATACTATAATGCAGGGGTTTTCAACAGGTCCCTGCAGTGGTCCCTGAGAGGAGCCAGTGGTCCCTGAGAGTGTAAACATGAAACCAAAATCCCTTGCGGGTCCATTTGGTTTCATGTTTACACTCTCAAGAGTTAAAATATTCATCATGTGAATTATCCCAAGTCTACAAAACTAGAGAATGTAGAAGATTAATGGTCATTTTGATCTGTATGTTGAACTGTTTTGTTTTCTCTGAAGTCATCCTAGCATTGTACACAAAAGTAAAATAAATCTTTAGCTTTGGGGTCTATTAAATAGTGGTCCGTCGCTCAAATTCTCAATAAATAGTGGGTCCCTGGTATGAAAAGGTTGAAAACCACTGATATACTGTATACAGTTAGCCTACAGTTTGTGGGGGTGGTTAGGGTATTTAAATGAGGCGTTATGGGTGGAGTGGAAGACCGTTGTCACCTCCCATTGTTAACACCCACTTCTACTCTGCTGTAGGTGTGAACCTTTCTCAAACTTAAAATGCCTTTTTCTCAGTTTTCCTATTTTGGGACACCCAGATTTAAATGCTCACAACTCCTACAAAAATGCTCCAATTTCCTTGAGTGATGCATCAAATGAAAGCTTACATTGTATACTTTAATAATCTGTAAAAAACAGAAAATTGACCTAGGCCTCCTTGAGGCACAAAGCGTCAGATGCTGTCACAAATGGATCCTTATATACCTATAAGATGATACCAAAAAGGGTCCATTTGGTATCATCTTACGATCTCAAGAGTTGCATTATATTAAAACATCTGAATTACTTCATTGTCAAGAATGTACTCATTTAGAAAATGTAGAAGAATTGTTAAAACTGGTATTTTGACCAACGTTTTGCCAGCTCATCTCTCCTAAATTGTGGACAATTATCCTTTAATAATCCTTTAGTTTGGGGTCCGGCTCGTCCGAGAGAGACTAAACTCAACATCAAATGATAGTCCTCCTTGGCTAAAATGCAGAATAATTAATAGTGGGGTCCTGGTATATGGAAAAAGGTTGAAAACCCACTGATACAGACGTTGCGTCATCAGGTGCTGTGCATGAACGCCTGCCTTGGCACGGTGCACCAGCACATCCGGCCCCCATGCATGCCTGCACTACACCTCAGCAGCACACGAGAGTTTCCCACATGGAAGCACCCCCGCCCCACCCCCCCATCCCCCGCTGTGCCCCCCTCTCTTCCAGCCAGGTTGGCGTGGGAAAGGGCTCTAGGGTTCACCTGGCAGATTTAGACGAGCTGAAACCCGTCCCATCCCCCCGACATGCCTTTTCCTAAGCCTCTCACGTGTATAGTGGAGCCAGGGCCACGCCGGGATTCTTTCTTTCTTTCCCCTGTCGAGGGCATGAGCGATGGCAGACTGTGTGTGTGTGTGTGTGTGTGTGTGTGTGTGTGTGTGTGTGTGTGTGTGTGTGTGTGTGTGTGTGTGTGTGTGTGTGTGTGTGTGTGTGTGTGTGTGTGTGTGTGTGTGTGTGTGTGTGTGTCTGTCAGGGGCGGATGTAACATTTCCCAATTGGGGAGGGCAGGGGAAAATGGTATGGGTGCGGCTTCATCGCCCCCATACCATTTTCTGTTACAGGACCTTTTATTAGTCAAGTAAAGCATCAATAATAACATCAGTTGTTGTTGAAGTTGCAACAGACACGCAGCATGCATAAAGCTAAAGGTCTGTCTCAGAGAGTTTTCTGTTTTCAATGATGAAATGCTGTTGGTTTAGTGGTGACACATCTGTAGTTAGTTAGTAGCAGTAGTAGTGTTTCAAATCATTTTAAATAGAAGCACTTTAATTTGAAATATCTCTGTTTTTTTGCATGCCATTATGTTTGGTGGGGCAGTGTGGGTATTTATCCCATGCCCATGCCTAGATCCGCCCTGGTCTGTGTGTGTGTGTGTGTGTGTGTGTGTGTGTGTGTGTGTGGTGTGTGTGTGTTGTGTGTGTGTGTGTGTGTGTGTGTGTGTTGTGTGTGTGTGAGATAGCGGCGAGGGAAGAAGAATGGAGCCGGGTCCTCAGAGGTTTTTTGGAGCGTAATGCGTTTGCAGGTTGAAACCAGATCATGGACAATTAGAGGAGAAAATGGCTGACTTGGTAACAGGGACCCCTCGAAGGGCCCATCTCAGAACGGAGACTGATTTTTTCCTTTTTCACTGCAGTACCGTCGTCTCTCACTGTCGTTAGCATAACAGCAGTTTTGGAAGGGCTGGGTTCTTTCCGGCTTGATTATTGGAATGATTAAAAAAAAATTGCACCCTGAACCGTGCTGCCATATACCCTGTTTGTCTGCCTTGCCCTACTGTACCTGTCGCTATGAGACTCTGTTTGGGGTTATCATTCACCTTGTTCTCTGTATCTTAAACCATTCTGCGCTGACTGGCTTCTATTTTCACTAGACACTAGATTCTATTTTGTGACTATATTCTGGTTTCATGAGACATGAGATTCTAATTTCCCCGATGCTACATTCTAGTTTCTGACGCTAGATGCTACTTTCTGGCACTACATTCTAGTTCTGTCGCTACATTCTAGTTTCTGACACTAGATTCTAGTTTCTGACACTAGAGTCTAGTTTCTGATGCCAGATGCCACTTTCTGACACTAGATTCTAGTTCTGACACTACATTCTATTTTCTGGCGCTACATTATAGTTTCTGCCGCTAGATTCTAGTTTCTGACGCTACATTGTAGTTTCTGACACTAGATTCTAGTTTCTGATGCTACATTCTAGTTTCTTGGCACTAGATTCTAGTTTCTGGCGCTAGATTCTAGTTTCCGATGCTACATTCTAGTTTCTGACGCTAGATCCTAGTTTCTGACACTAGATTCTAGTTTTTCTGAACTGAAATAACTAGGACCTTACCCGTTGTGAATATATGAACACCAAATGATGTGCAGTGTAGTGAATATGTTAAATAGATCATAACAGTTTGTGTTAGGAGTTAATAGATTATACCAATGATGTAAGTAAGTATTGCTTTTAATCTAAGTGAGTAATAAAAGTGTGTATACTTGATCATGGGGGAATGGGAAACAGTTGTGGCAAAGCAAGGGTGTCCAGGAACATGTTGATAAATCTGATAATTATTCTTAGATGTTCTGTAGACAGTCATCATGAAGCCACTGGCAAAGGGTGTGTGTGTGTGGGGGGGGGGGATTCTCTCTAATGCAGCTAACACACACACACACACACACACACACACACACACACACACACACACACACACACACCACACACACACACACACACACACACACACACACACACACACAACGCTTGTATGGAAGTCACATCACATTATGTGAAAACAGCGGTCGTGTGAGTTTGTAGATAAAGCTGTAGAGCAGGGATTTTCGACCTCTTTGATGCCAGGGCCCACCATTTATTCAGAATTTGAGCCACGGACCACCAACCTGAGGACATTTTAGCCCCACAGATCCCAAAACTACAGATTTATTTTGCTTTTGTCCATCTTCTAGTTGTGTAGACTTGGGCTAATTCAGATGATGAATATTTTAAACTCTTGAGAGTGTAAAAAACGAAACCAAATGGACCCGGAAGGGTCCATTTGGTTTTCATTTTTACGTTCTCAAGAGTTACACCTGGTTAACCAACTTAGCTGGGGACCACCTGGTATCCTCTCAGGGACCACTGGTGGTCCCCGGACCACTGGTTGAAAACCCCTGCTGTAGAGGACACCACAGCACTGAGACACAATGCTCAGCACCAGGAGGGATGCATAATGTCCTAGTAGTGCGCCCATTCTGTCGCTTCCATGCAAGAGCGGCTGTTGTTAGCTTGTAGAGCTGCTTGTTTTTTTTAGCGAACACCGGCGCTGCACGATAGCAGTATAAATGTAGAACTGTCGGCTGCTACTCCAATAGCGCGGCGAGTAAAGTGCATCAGGAGTATATTCTGTGTCGATAAAACGGGCGAATTACGCCGCGAGGCAGATAATCGAGGTGCGCTGCAGTAACCACTGAGTGATTAAGGAAATGCGAGGCTACATGAAGGATCGGCGATTCGTCGTATGTATGTCTCACTCGTGTCTGTCAGCGTTGTTCCCCTCGGTCGCTTGTGACGTGCGCGGGGGCACTTTCCCCATATAAACTAATGGGAAAATTGTCGTGCACAAATAAATTCATTATAAATCAACGATGTGTTAATTTGGCAAAAGGCTACGTCACTCTCTTAATGATATTATGGTGAACGGTCTGTGTGAAAACTTACAGCGATTGGTGGTGCCATCGCGGAGTTATTTGTGTTTCAGACATTCATTCAGACGGACAGACACTTCCTGATTATAGTATTGATGTCCTGTGTCAGTGACGCTCAACACATAGGACCACCAGAATTATCTATATTTGGCTGCGGACCCCTATCTGAAAACATGTTGTTGTAGGGATCTGCCAGAAAGAAAGAAAAAACAACAAAAAACAAGATATGTGCCACATTTTCACAATTTCTCAAAAATATCAGACCTACAAGCTCATAGCGCGCCACTCGGTGGCGCGCTATGAGCTTGTAGGTCTGATATTTTTCAGTAGAACAAGACACGTCACAATACAGAAAGGCTTAATCTCAGTTTGTGAATGATATAAAATGTATTGCAGAGAGACGGGTACGTGGGGGTAGGGTGGTGGTGGGGGGGGGGGGGGGGGGTGGCATTCACAATAATGAGTGTGACAGATTGGCCTCTAAACAGACTTAATTGTGATAAGGCATATTCCCTTATAAAAATAGATGAGAAGTAATGAGGCTGGGACGCAGAGGACAATACCGAGCGTAATGGTGTGTGCAGGGCCGTGATGAGTCTTCTGAAAGGCACGGGGACACGTCGCATGTGACACGGCACGTTGGGGATTTCTTTTTGCCCCGTTTAGATGCCGTCGTGGAGGCGGGGCAGAAGACTTTTGGTCCCACGTTTTTGTTTTGTTTTTTTCACCCATTACGGTAAGCAATTTGAACGATCAAATTGCTTAGGACATACCGTACTCCCATCATATGCGATGATGACTTCTGTTTTTTTTCTACTGCTGTGAGTTTTGAGGTGACCTCCCGAAAGTTTGATGCCAGCGTCACATGGTTTATTGCAGTGCAGAGGTCATGTAAAGTTGTGGTTTTGGACCGCATTGTCCGTCTTTCTCCCCTGGCGTTTCCATTCCCTCCAATTCTCCTCTCCTCTTCAAAACGTTGAAGTACAATAGGGTAAAGCTGCCTCCATAAACTGTGCTTGGAGGCAGGATGTGCTGAATTCCGTATCTCTGCAGTATCTCCTTGTATTATGTACCTCACATATGTCAAACTCAAAGCCTGCGGGCCATATCAGGCCCACAAACAAATTATCTCTGGCCCGCGGGATTGATATTTTATTAGTATTAGAACTGGCACTCTGGTATATTTCACATGCAGTGAAGGGAACTAATTGTTTGACTTTTTCAGCTTTTCAGTTGATTTACTTCCTCATTTTACGGTGAAAGCAGTGATTGTGAGGAGCATAGAACAGGAAAATGAGCTTTAATAATGCATTCGTTTTGAATGCATGCAGTCGCATCTTTGCATTTACCTTGCTATTAAGGGACATGAGGGATTTTTGAAGGAAAACTACTTTTGATGTACCCATTGTTTCTATTTTGGCCGTGTATTGTGAGTTTGACATCCCTGATGTAACTGACCATACAGCAGCTTGCCTGGTAAGCCTGTCTTCTGGCATCCTGGTGATGGTGTGACCAACACACACCGCAAGTGAAACTGCTAAGAAAAGTGGCCTTCACGCTCTTGGTGGCGGTTTCAGGATTTCCATGTGTGGAGAGACAAACGGATCGATAGATGGTGTGGATGCTGAGATCTTTATTCACAACACACTCTTACACAGTACAGGAGGATGCTGCAAGCAGATGCCATTTTGGACATCATTGTCCATAATGCAGTTGTTTAAGAGGATGCATCCTGGATATTTAAAATCTGGGAGCACCGCTAGGGGCTTGTTGTTGTGCAATTTAGGCCATGTCAGTCTCCAGCCGTCATTTCATAGTCAAAATATGCAAAAGTATAGGACTATTAAATAATTGCAGTGGATTAAAAAAAAGAAAGAAAAGAAAACATTTGTACGTAACATACGCAAGGAACGTAAAAGCGCGACTAGTACTCAAGTAAATGTACTTGATTACCTTCCACCACTGCCGCCGCACACAGACATGATGGCAAGGCTCCACAGCTGTCCTCAAGTGTTTATCTCCATTGACAGGGACATGGTGACAAGGAGACACCGGAGAGTATCCTAGGGGCCTTGAGTCTGATTGGATTCTGGGATGGGGTGGAGGGGGGGGGGTGGGGGGGGTGTGCTAGGGCAGGGGTTTTCAACCTTTTTCACTCCAGGGACCACAATTTTTCAGCATTTGAGCCACGGACCACCATTTGATGACATTTTAGCCCCAAAGACCTAAAACTAAAGAATTATTTTGGTTTTGTTCCAGGCTGGATTTTGCAAATATAACAGTGTAGACTTCTTAAATTAAATTCAGATGAATATTTTAACTCTTGAGAGTGTGAAAATGAAACCAAATGGACCCGCAAGGGTCCATTTGGTTTCATTTTTACATTCTCAAGAGTTACATCTGGTTAACCAACTTTCCATCATTTAGCCTGGGGACCACCTGGAACCTTCTCAAGAACCACTGGTGGTCCCTGGACCACCTGTTGAAAAAACCCTTTTGAAAGTAATTGAATTTAGCCAAGATCCAGTTTTAGTCTTCATTAGCATGACGTTGTGACGCAAAATAGTGAAATCTGCAGTACCATTTCTTTCTTTTTTTAAATCCGTGTTTTTTCAACCTTTTTTGGTGCACTATTTATTCAGTATTTGAGCCATGGACCACCATTTGAGGACATTTAGCCCCACAGACCCCAAAACTCAAGATTTCTTTTGCTTTTTTCCCCACAAATCCAGGCTAGATTTGGGAAACAAAACAGCCAAACATACAGATCAAAATGACCGTTAATCTTCTACATTCTCTAGCTGTGTAAACTTGAGTTAATTCACTTGGAAGATGAATAGAGTGTTCAATCATTTAGCCTGGGGACTACCTGGAACCCTCTCAAGGACCACTGTCAGTCCCCAGACCACTTGTGTTGAAAACCCATAGTTTTAAATGATTGAAAAAATTGCAATGCCAAAATTGCAATGCCAAAATGCAGATGGCAGATTTTTTTTTTGTTTTTTTCCTGAGAGCGTAGAAATGCAACCAAATGAACCCTAACGAGTTCATTTGGTTCCATTTGTACGCTCTCAGAAAAAAAAGTGTCTAAAGAAATCCATTAACATGGTGAAAATACATCTTAATGATGTCATCAAGATGTTTTCACCATGTTAGTGGTTTTCTTCAGCCTCCATTTCTTGGGAACCACAGAATGGGCCAACTTTTATCATGTCTACACAACATCTCTAAGGTATACTAATGACATATTAACACATCTTGAAAATGGGTGGAGTTTCCCTTTAAAGGGCTCCACCATGATTTGACATTTTGCAAGATGTTTGTTGTCTTTTTTACGCCACCAAAATGTGTTTTTTAACTTAAATATTGCACTGAGACTGACTCCAATGTGAAAGCCATATGGAGTATGCTGAGTTGTTCATATGTCAATGAATTTAGGACTGTTCTATTGATGTGAAAATAAATGTTGCACTGTGTCTGGTTGATCAATCTAATGTGAAAGAAAAAAATATCTACCAGTCTGACTGATAAGAAATAAAATATGGCCTAAGCATGACATATAACTGCAGAAAATGGCCATTAAAATGTGGAAACTGTGAAAATGCATGCATTTCACAGTTTCACACAAAAAAAAAAACACAGTTTGCAGGGATTTTTTTGTATTTTTTTGTGATGGCACTCAAGGAAAAAAACTTGGCACTTTTCTCCATTTTCGTCACTGCTAAACCCCTTATCCCTTAACCCTTAACTTCTTTGCCTTTTTATACTATGAAAAAAAAAAAACATTTTTCAATAGTTTAAATGGCCAGTCTGCAAGCTCACGTGTCACTAGATAGTAGTAAAATAGTAAAAAAAATATATATATAAGGGTTTAGATGGTAACGAAAATGGAGCCCTTCATGTCAAAAAGGTTGCCGATCCCTGGTCTAGTCTTCAGTGTGTATGCAGAGGTATTAAAAGGGCAATATTTACACAATAAATTGGATTTTAAGTTCATGGCTGAACCGTTTAACTATAACTTCATGATCTTGTGTGTGGTGTGTGTGTGTGTGTTGAGGGCATAGCCTGGTCCATATTAATGTCATTACATCGTCTGCTCCCATCTGACAAAAAAGGGGAGAACTAATGACGACCCCACAGGGACTCCAAATCCTAAAAGTAATCACTGAGGATTTCATTTACCGAGTAGAGAAAGAGAAAAAAAAGGGCCAGTCTTTCACTCTTGTTCTCTCCCCCACTCGGTGGGGGTTGGTCTCCATTGTGGCGTTCATGGATTAGTCTCTTAGTGGGGATTATGGAGTGGGCAGTAAAGATGATTAAAACGTTCTGAACTGTACCATTTTCGTGTTTATCTGTTGAAAAATAGCAGATCAACAAGCTCATGTCGCGCCACCGAGTGCGGACATGAGCTTGTTGTTCTGCTATTTTTGAAAAATATTTGAAAATGTGCTGCAAATCTCTGAATACTTATTTTGGAAGCAAAACATTTTATCTCGATTTTTCGTTCTGAACCCCGAGAACAACATGTTTTCAGGTTCTGGTGGTCTTGGCTAGAAATATGTTGCCATCATGACTCAGGAGCACAGATTTTTCAGAAAAACTAGAATCTTTTGTCAGAAACTATAGAATCTAGTGTCAAAAAATCGATTCTAGCGTCAGAAAGTAGATTCTAGTGTCAAAAAGAGATCCTAGCATCAGAAACTATCATTTAGTGTCAATAACTAGAATCTAGTGTCGTAAACACTGTAGAATCTAGCGTCAAAAGCTAGAATGTTGCTGCAGCTATATCTGGTGTCAGGAATACTGTATAATCTGGTGTCAGAAACTCCAATCGTGGGTCAGGACACAATGGGTTAAAGACTCCTCCGATATTCTGCCTTTGGGGGACAAATAGCGTGAGAGAGAGAGAGAGAGAGAGAGAGAGAGAAGGTGGAGGCAGTTTGCAGAGAGCGTGATAGAGAGACTTTGAGACAGGCGCACAGAGAGCTATAGCGATGAAAAGTGGGGAGATATTTCATTGGAAAACTCCTCTCGTTTTTTCCCCCCCTTTCCTTTTTTTTTTCTTATTATCGCGGCCTGCCTGCATCCTGCTTGCTCCGTGACAGGGGCGGATGTGACATGTCCCATTTGGGGGGGCAAGATAACATGTTGGAGGGGCAAGAGAAAATGGTATGGGGGCGGCAGGCGGCTTCATCGCCCATGTCGCTTCGCGCCACAGGCGATGAAGCCGCACCCATACCATTTTTCAGTTACAGGGCTTTTATTAGTCAAGTAAAGCATCAATAATAACATCAGTTGTTGTTGAAGTTGCGACAGACACGCAGCATGCATAAAGCTAAAGGTCTGACTCAGAGAGTTTTCTGTTTTCAATGATGAAATGCTGTTGGTTTAGTGGTGCCACAGCTGTAGTTAGTTAGTAGCAGTAGTAGTGTTTCACATCATTTTAATTATAAGCACTTGAAATATCTGGGTTGTTTGCCCCATGCCTAGATCCGCCCCTGCTCCGTGAGCCTAAATCAACAAAATCAGATGCAGATGCTCAGGACGAATGTCCCCGTTCGTTCTCCACTGGGTAGCACTCAATTCCCTTCACCATTTTGCCGGCTTCTTCTTCGCCCCACCGTCTGCAGCCTCTGTTCTTTCAATCTGGAGATGGATGCGATGATAAGTGGAATGCTGTGATAGTAAACTAGTGATGCGGCCGGTGATGGCTGCACAGACGAGTGTGCACGTGGTATGGCACGTTGTGCGCTACTCGGGGGGCAGTGGATAGAATACGAATATGCCGTCGACGTTAAATAACATGGCAGACTGAGGGGAATTGCAACAAGCAGCATCCATGCAGACAGGGATGTTTTTTGCCATTAGGCAGACTAGGCAGTTGCCTGGGGCGCCATGAGGGGGGGGGGGGGGCATGCATGCCGGGATAATAAGCCTCATATGGATAAATACATTACTTGTCAGGGGTTGACACTAAGGTTTCTGAGGCACTTGCCCATCGGGCAAGTGCAAGTCAGGTTCTACTTGCCCTCAGGTCATGGTCACTTGCCCCCCCAGGTTCCAGGTGGTCCCCTGTTAAGTTGGTTAACCAGATGTAACTCTTGAGAACGTAAAAATGAAACCAAATGGACCCTTGCGGGTCCATTTGGTTTCATTTTTACACTCTCAAGAGTTAAAATTCATCATCTTAATTAGCCTATAGGTCTACACTGTAGAAGATTAATAGTCATGTTGATGTGTTAATTTGCCTGTTTTGTTTCCCAAATCCAGCCTGGACTTGTGGATAGCTAGAAAGCAGGGAAAGACACAGGTAGAGTGCAAGACAAATTTATCTTGTGTTATAGTGCACTATGTTGCATACTTGACCGATTGGGCAACCAGGTAGCAGTCTTCACTTGCCCCACCATTTTTTTTACTTGCCCCGGGCAAGCGGGCAAGTGTTAGTGTCAAGCCCTGCTTGTCCTCTATAACTAGAATTGAACATTTAAAACGCATGTAATATGTTCTTTAGTTTAAAAATAGTTCATATTTTTATCCCTTGGGGGCGCCATTTTACTGTGCCCGTCATAGGTATGACATCACAGGAGATTTTCTCTGGAGCTCCAGGGAAAATCTTGCCTGGGGCTCTAAATTGCTTAGAAACGCCACTGCATGCAGAGTGAAGGCAGTGGCTCATGGGTAGTCTCACCGGTTAGTATGTGCAAGGTTGCTGGTTCAAACCCGGGCTCCCACCATGCTGGTTGCGCCTTGCATGGTTTACGCTACCATCAGTGTATGAATGGGTGAATTGGATGCACGAGTTATGTAAAGTGCCAAGCTGCTATATAAATGCACCATGTAACTTTTGCCTCACCTTTTTCAACCTTTAAAAAGCATTATCATCTTACATGCTCTGCCGACATGGTAAATGGTGCATTTATACAGCACCTTTATCCAAGTCACTTTACATAGCTTGTGCATCACATTCACCCATTCATGCATACACTGATGGCAGTGGAAACCATGCAAGGTACCTACTAGCACATCAGGAGCAATTAGGGGTTCAGTGTCTTGCTCAAGGACACTTCGACACTCTGGAGGAGGCTGGGATCGAACCAGCAACCTTGTGGTTGCTATCCTGAGCCACTGCTGCCCTCTAACTCACAGTATAGTAGAACAGTAAGTCGAATTACCTTGGTGGCCTGAAAGATATAGAATATGAATCATTTGTTTCGGTAAACTAAAAAAAGCCTTTGGACATATACGGCGCATATATATATATATATATATATTATATATATATATATATATATATATATATATATATATATATATATATATATATATATATATATATATATATATATATTTATATATAATATATATATATATATATATATAAAGGGAGCAAAGAAAGAGCAATGGAGAGAGAAAGAGATTGAAAGGCTGAGAAATCCGGGCGCAAGTGAATAAAGCCTCATCTGTATGCCGAACTCGGAGCCTGCACACAAGATTGATTTTAGTGAATGGGAGATATGGCCTGGCTCGATTCCCCTAACTCTCTCTTTCACATACACTCACCTCCAATATGCACACATGCTCTCTCTCTCTTCCCCCCCCCCCCCCCCCCCCCCCCCCCCCCCATGCCATGCAGCAGAGCAGTGATAATCCAGCATTGATTTCTCCTAACATGTGATCTATGTTCCACTGCGTTATTCCAGGCAGAGTATGAAATCATCTTGGATCCCAGGAGTGATTGGATTGGATCTGGAAATCCATTAACTATTTTTTGGCGGGAACAACTTTTGATGGTATTATCATTACATATTGACAACACTTAGCATGAACATTACTTAGGATTATTAGCCTTACTTTCTAAGCATTAGCAATACTTAGGATTACCAGCATTACTTATGTAGCATTATTAGCACCAATTATCTATTATCATTACTTGCATTATTGTCATTATTTAATACTTAGTTAGCATTAATTAACATTATTGACTCTTACATTACTTGCTTATTAGCATCAGTAGCATTACTTAGCATAATTGGCATATTGACTTTTTGAAAAGTGACGCTATGAGCTTGTAGGTCTGATATTTGTTAAAATGTGGCGCAAAATCTATGAATTATTTTTCATTTCAGAATGGGTTAAGGAGGGTATACTCTAGTTATGTGAAGAGTCTTAACTCATTTTGCATAAAAAAAAAAAAAACATTTTGTTCTCCTCTCCAGTTCGTCCCTTCCACAACGACTCAACCTCAGTCAGAATGGTCACAAATAAATAATAATAATAATACCAATCTGGTGGTGAGAATTTATTAGCGCAGAATTCTTCATCCAGCCAACCTTCGATCTCAACCGCCGCGGCGGTTCCGCGACCCTTGGCTGCTCCCGGCACCGTATCGCATTGAGATTCAGAAATACAAGGCTGTTTGTGCCCCGCGCGCATTCATATGCTATACATGAGTCATGCGGTTTGACAACATGACATTTCAAGTCTGAAAGAGGTTTATTTGTTTTCCTTGCTCTAGTGTACCGACGGTGTAATTCATGGTCTTGGTTCAAAAACAAACGGCGAAAGCGCTAACACGTAATTGCATTGTCGACGAATTTCTGCAGAAGAGTATATGAATAGGCCATTAACGCATTCTGAGCTGAGAAATAATTCAAAAAATTGTGCCAAATTTTCACCATTTTCAAAAATATCAGACCTTACAAGCTCATAGCGCGCACGGAGTGGTGCGCTATGAGCTGTAGGTCTGTTATTTTTCAATGACAAAGCATGTTGTTGATGCTATCTAATGCTAATAATGCATAACTAATGCTAAAAATGGTAAGTAATGCTAAGTAAGGCTAATAAGCTACGCTAAATGCTGATACTAATTAATGCTAATGCTAAGTAATGCTAATGCTAAGTATTGTTAATAATGCTAAGTATTACTAATGCTAAGTAAGGCTAATAATAAGTAATACTAAGTATTATTATTAATAAGTAATGCCAATAACTCTAAGTAATGCTAAATATGCAAAGTTATGCTAATTATGCTTAGAACGCTTAAAACACCCAAAGGCGTACCCGCCCAATGGGAGTTAAACCTTGACAAGCCGACAACTAATAAGCACCTGGTCGTCTCTGTAAGAAGCAAGGCTTTCTTCCGTTGCATGGCTGATGAATATTTTTTTTCTCCAAATGCTTATTAGAGGAATGAATATACGCCTCCTATTCTCGACGGACCCTCTAATGTCTGCTACACTGTTGTGCTTTTGTTTTGGCGAGACGCGGACTGCATAGGGATCCTGCTTGTTAGCCGAGGTCAGGGTGATTAATTGGGAAGGCTTTACTTCAATGTCTCAATATTTTTGTTTTCTTTTTGGCTCATTCGATCAGTGCGCCTTTCTCTTCAGGCTGCTTGTAACACACACACACACGCACACACACACACACACACACACACACACACACACACACACACACACACACACACACACACACACACACACACACACAGATTTATACTCCCTACTTCGTCTGTCAATGCCAGGTCATGCAGTGTAGGTAGGTGTGTGTACACACGAGTTCAACCGTTCTTTTTTTTCCCCCTCTCCCCATCGCCTGCAGTCCTACGTTCCTTCAACCTGTCACCGCCTCCCTGCTTCCTCCTCTTCTCCAGGGGCGGATGTAACATTTCCCAATTGGGGGGCAGGAGAAAATGCTACGCCCATGCCCATGCCCATGCCTAGATCCGCCCCTGCTCTCCTCTCTCTATCCCCTTCCCTCCCTCCCTCCCATCCTCCCGACACTGTATGTTGTCACCCGCCCTCCCTCGTTGTCGCCTGCCCTCGTTGTCGCCTGCCCTCGTTGTCGCCTCGCTTCCGTTCCGTAGTGGCATCGTGCCACGTTGTTAACATTTAGCGGCGCTGTATGATTTTGATAACGTCTAAATTGAGCTCATAATTTCCCAAGTCAGCTAATTTCTAGCTAATTAGAGACGTTTGTATGTGAGAATGAGCGAAGATCGTGGGGCTGGGAAATGTGGCCGTGTTTTTAAAACCGGGATTTTTAACTCTGTTATTGTCCTTGATGTTTGTTGACGCATTATTTAATCCCCGATGATTGTGACATTAATTTCATACGATTAGCATTTTTTTTTAGAATGATCAACTAACAGCAGGTAGTAAATTAACAGGTAGATCAACTAACAGCAGGCCAAAATCGTTGGGCGCACACTTGTACGTGCTTTTAATATGCTTTATTTGATTGGCATTCAGGGGCGGATTTAACATTTCCCAATTAGGGGGGCAGGAAAAATGATATGGGGGCGACTTCATCGCCTGTGGCGCGAAGCGACACGGGCGATGAAGTCGCACCCATACCATTTTCAGTCGCACCCATACCATTTTCAGTTAGAGGACTTTTATTAGGCATGCATGTAAGCATCAATAATAACATCAGTTGTTGTTGAAATTGCAACAGACACGCAGCATGCCTAAAGCTAAAGGTCTGACTTAGAGTTTTCGGTTTTCAATGATGAAATTCTGTTGGTTTAGTGGTGCAACAACTGTAGTTACTTAGTCGCAGTAGTAGTGGTTCAAGTCATTTTGAATATAAGCACTTTAATTTTTAATATTGTGGGTTGTTTGGCAGTGGGGTGGGGCAGTCAGGGTATTTAGGGCAGCATTGCCCCCCCCATGCCCATGCCTGAGAACATGAGAATCGGTATTCAATGTTGGAATTATGAGGAATAATGGACTGGACAATAAGAGAGTTAACGTTGGCCGCTGGAGGCCGTGCATGACGTTATGTCGTCCCTCAGGTGGAGGTGGTTGTGGTGACGGTGGTGGTGAGCCTATAGTTTTGTTTGTTCGTTACTCAGTGATCAGAGGCTTCTAGATCAAGGTCACTGTCTGTTTTGGGTTTTGAGGAGACGTTTCCCCCGAGCGAGGAGAGAGAGTATAGGCTACGAAAAAAAAAGTTGAAATGTTTTGGCAGCACAATGGATCATGTGCTGACACACCCATCTGATCTCTCACAACGTTCCGCCTTGATTTATGAGTGATGAAATCGCGGGGTGGATGCCGCGCTGCATACAAAGCTGGTAAATGAAGCCCAGGAGTTGGTTCCATGAAAACTACAAAAAAAAACCCTAACAAATAACAATCCGAATGGGCTGTTAACCCTTTGTGCACTGAACGCGTTTTGGTGATCAACTCCTCATGTTACACTTGTGCGATTGAAAAATATCAGACCTACAAGCTCACAGCGCGCCACCGAGTGGCGCGCTGTGAGCTTGTAGCTCTGATATTTTTGAAAAATTGTGAAAATGTGATGCAAATCTTTGAATATATATTTTTCAGAAGCAAATATTTTGAACTAAAATCGTTGCTTCTGGGGGATCCCTACAACAACATGTTTTCAGATGGGGGGGTCCGCCGCCAAATATAGATAATTCTGGGGGTCCTTGGCATGAAATATGTTGAGCATCACTGAGACAAGAACTTTCAGAGAAGATTCTTCAGAGAAACTAGAATCTAGGAATCTAGAAACTAGTCAGAAACCACAATCTAGTGTCAGAAACTAAAATCTGGTGTCAATCTGGTGTTAAATATCAGACCTATAAGCTCATATCGCACCACCGAGTGGCGCGACATGAGCTTGTAGATCTGATATTTTTTAATAGCTATAAGTGTAACATAATGCGTTGAACACCAAAACGCGTTCGGTACACAAGCGGTTAATCACCGGCATTAGATCAAAAGCGACACGGGGGGAGACAGGCGTTGCAAACCTTACGACAGCATGCTTCTGAATTTGACCCCTCACTGAGGCTTTGATCTGATCCACTACATTTTAAGTTCACCAACCCTTAGACTGCTAAAGGAGTGCAGAATTGGATTGAGCAATGTTTCGCCAGTTTTAACTCAATGTTTTCTAACCACCCCCGGGTCAAAGTGCCAGCGCCAGTGCCTGCAAAATTGACGAAAACTCCAAAGTTAGGAGTAGAAGATCCCTGGATGTGTTAGCCAGACTGCGTTACACTGAAGTTCAACTTCAACTTAAACGCAACTCCGTCTGGCAAGGAGCCTATCTCCATCAGTGGGCGTGGCTTATGAAGGTCGAAATACTGTTGAGGCTTCTGATTTGTTTGGGGGGAAAACAGCAAAACAAAACAACAGTTTACCTTCATTTTAAGAAGAACATTGAATCAGAAACAACAGCGTTACGCAACAGGTGGCATCAGGGACATTCCTCTATCCAGACTCAGTTACCGGTAACGTGTCGCAACAGTAAATGAGGCTGGTCCTGCTAGGCTACAGATGTGTACCCCCAGCCACCCCCCCCCTCCAAACTAAGTGTAAAGCGGCCAACCGTTTCACTTCACCGGTAACTACTAAACCTAACCCTAACCTGAACAAAAACCTATATGCCTAAACCTAACCTCAACCCCCAACCATTGTGCCATTAGCGGCCACGGCCAGTCGTAGAAAAATGGTTTCGTGGCAGTTTGAAAATGGGCCACTGGGTCATGATGACCGCTTGTCCCAACAGCCGTGACCGTTAATGGCACAACGACCGTTTAATATTATTTATAGTCACAAATTGATTTCGCCCGTGCTGTAGAAAGGAGTCATAAGCGAGCGCACTGCCTCCAGTCATTGCTGCGATGTCGTCTAAACATAAGAACAGAACAGAACATGAAATAATAATGCAAAAATAAAACCGCGAAGAGGTGCAATTATAGCGCCGCTGCCTCGCCAATGTGGCTCGGATTCTGTCAAAGTACACAGGGCCCTAACCAAGACCCCGGGGTAATGCCTGAGGGCAGTTCTTTACTCTGTGGCACAATGAGTATTTCATCTAGAACAGTGTGTACGTACGGTGTGCGTGCGTGTGCCATATACACTACGTACTGCCATCAAGGCAGACCAATCGCAGAGAAAAACACGGCCCTCATCAGCTGACTCTGCAACAGCGATCACACACAGCTCCCCACCAGGATCGGATCTAGGCAAGGGCATGGGGGGGGGGGGGGGGGGGGGGGGGCGGGCCATTCCCCCCCCTAATTGCCCCCCCACCCCCCAAATGCCCAGACTGCCCCACCAAACACGATGGCATACGTGCAAATCAACCCAAGATATTTCAGTGCTTATATTTAAAAGTATTTGAACTACTGCTACTAACTACAATCATCCCACCACTAAACCAGCAGCATTTTATCATTGAAAACAGAAAACTATCTGAGTCAGACCTTTAGCTTTATGCATGCTGCGTGTCTGTCGCAACTTCAACAACAACTGATGTTATTATTTATGCTTACTTGCATAAAAGTGCTGTAACTGAAAATGGTACCATTTTCTCCTGCCCCCCCCCCAATTGGGAAATGTTACATCCGCCCCTGCTCCCCACACACATGGAGACCGATCACAGGAAACCACACGGCTCAGCGGACGCTGCCGCCGCACTAATCAGCGACTCAGCAACAATCGCAGCTCGGCGACATGAAGGAATGATGGACGATGTGGAGCTTTTTTTTCCTACAGTATGTGTGACCGGGGATCCGTTTCCAACTGACGTTGTTTCTACGATGCCGGCCAGGGGCGGATGTAACATTTCCCAATTGGGGGGAGCAGGAGAAAATGGTATGGGTGCGGCTTCATCGCCCGTGTTGCTTCACGCCACGCGCGTTGAAGCCGCACCCATACCATTTTTGGTTACAGGACTTTTATTAGTCAAGTAAAAGCATCAATAATAACATCAGTTGTGGTTGAAGTTGCAACAGACACGCAGCATGCATAAAGCTAAAGGTCTGACTCAGAGAGTTTTCTGTTTTCAATGACGAAATGCTGTTGGTTTAGTGGTGCCACAGCTGTAGTTAGTTAGTAGCAGTAGTAGTGTTTCAAATCATTTTAAATATAGGCACTTTAATTTGAAATATCTTGGGTTGTTTTGCATGCCATCGTGTTTGGAGGGGCAGACTGGGCATTTAGGGGGGCAGACTGGGCATTGCCCCCCCCCCCCCCCCTCATGCCCATGCCTAGATCCGCCCCCTGATGCCGGCTGAAGCTCGCGTTGGCGTGTAAAGCAGCTGATGCCGCTACGCCAATTAATCTCATCTCTGTCACATGGTGTCTAAGCTTGCGTCCGCTCCAGTCAAGTCGAATTCTGTTTGGAGGGAAAAAAAACAGCAGCAGCAGCAGTCGAAGTGCTTGTCAACAGACAGGAGAAACATTCAATGGACACTGACTGACTGTCCAGATTTTATTTTTTATTTTTTTTTTACTCTTTTTTTTACTTCTAATAGCCAGCCGTCGATGGTGTGCTTTACACCCGGTGCGTTGCTCTAGAGCAGTGGTTTTCAACAGGTGGTCCGGGGACCACCAGTGGTCCCTGAGAGAGTTCCAGGTGGTCCTCGAGGATAAATGACAGTTTGGTAATGGGCCCTTGTAGATCTGACACTCCTGAGAGCGTTGAATTGAATAACTGGACCCTTATGGGTCCATTTAGTGTCTCTCAAGAGTTAAATTATATTCAAACATCTGAATGACATAACTCTCAAGAATCTACATGTGTGGAAAATCTAGGAAAATAGTGGTGCGTGGCTAAAACGCAGATCAAATAGTGGACCCTCTTATGAAAAAGGTTGAAAACACACTGCTACAGCAGACTGCATGAGTTTCACTGTGAAGAGAGACGGATGTACTCTGCAGTGGTGTTTCTAAGCATGAAGCTCCAGGCAAGATTTTCCCTGGAGCTCCCCTTACCAAATGGACCCATAGGACTCCATTTGGTAAGGGGGGTATAGAGTAGACCCTAAGTGTAAATGTGGCTTTAAATCCCCTCCACACCACCAGAATTTTCCTGTCTGTGTGTGTGTGTATGCGTGTGTGTGTGTGAGAGACAAGAAGCCTCTCTACCCCTAGAAGTTTAACCATGATTTGGCTCTGGCTCCCCTGATATAGCAGCTCCATCCATGCATGTTATCAGAGCTCTGCTCTGGAGACTGGCCTGTCAGAGGCAGCAGCTGTACACATCTGGAGAGAGAGAGACGTTAGAACAGACGCAACAAGTACTGTATAGCACAACCGAAGAAATACTCATCTTGAGGACATTTTTTTGTTCTTTTGTGTTGTTGCATGGTTTAACTGCTGAATAGTTGTGTTTCACCATGTTAATGTTTTTTTCTTTAGGACCTTTTTTTCGGAAAGTGTACAAATGGAACAAAATGGACCCGCCAGGGACCTGCCAGGGTCCATTTGGTTCACATTTGTACACTCTCAGAAAAAAAAAAAAAATAGAAATGTCCCTCTTTTTGTCCCTCTTTCAGGCTGCAACAGCCCTCATGAGAGTTCAGTTTTTTGACCCCTCAATGTCGCAACCTTTCGAGCTGGTCCGTGTAGTATTTGGGCCAAGCCTTCGTGTACCGTGCATGCCATAAATCCCCTATAGGGTTGTAGTGGGTGATAATGTGGCTGCAGCCAGAGTGTGAGAAAGTAAATGTGAAGCAATGGACAGTTGCCAACGTAGAGTTACCGCAGTTAGAGGACGGGAGTGGAGTAGGCAAAAAGTGCATGCGTGGGTGGGTGCGCACGCGGGAGGAATCCTGTCCACAACCCCACCGTATACTAAAAAAGGACCATTCCCGTGGGGTCCCGGGACAGGAAATCACTAAATATTTTAACGTGGTGCCGGTGCTCTCATGTGAAGGTGCCAAAAGGAACTGCCATGATGGGTACATCACATAGGGACAGGCGATCGTGTGTAGTACGTGCGCCCACGCGACGCGTGTGCTTGCATGCACTACAGTACGAGGGTGATTTACGCCTGCACTTTTGAACCCTACCGCCTCTCCTCGATAATTTATAGTCTAACAGAGTTGTAGACGCCGGCACGTGTCTCGCACGCCGAAAATGGGTCACGACGCAGCGCGATGCGCCCTTTTGTGAGCTTGTAAATCGGCTGTATTCAGGCGTAAAAGGCGGGGATGTAACTGTGTGTGTGTGTGTGTGTGTGTGTGTGTGTGTGTGTGTGTGTGTGTGTGTGTGTGTGTGTGTGTGTGTGAGTGAGACACAGTCTCCCTCGAGCTCCTTATGCCTCTCGCTAGGAAAAAAGGTGACACAGAACTGAGACACTGTTGGCCATTTTAATTCACTCCCTGTGTTGGTCACGCGAGCTTCTGACTTTGGTGTGTGTACAGTATGTGTGTGTGTGTGTGTGTGATGGTGAGAGAGTGAAGAGAGTGGTGACTGGCTAGCATGCCATACTTTGTCAGTAGTTTTCAAACTTTTTCAGACCAGGGCCCACTATTTATTCTGCATTTGAGTGAGCCACGGACCACCATTTGATGACATTTTAGCCCCACAGACCCAAAGCTTTTGCTTTTGTCCACAATAACAGGATGGATTTCGGAGAAAACAAAACAGTCAAACATACAGATCAAAATGACCATTAATCTTCTACATTCTCTAGTTGTGTAGACTTGGGCTAATTCACATGATGAATATTTTAAGATTTAAGATTCAAGAAACTCCTGCCATACGGTATATCATGCAAACTCTTAAAGTGGCACCTTTCATACAAGCCACTTTACCAAAAAATAACGGACAGTACGTTGGAAACCGATGCAAACATCGGCCGCCAGGTTGTGACACAGAAACGTACATTATAATAGTATGGGTGGGCTTGCTTCTAACTGACAAAATGTTTTTTTTTCCTTGTTTCTTTACTTTGTTCTTTTATTTTTACAGAGATTGATTTTCACCAGGAAGGGTTTTTTTTAAGCTTCAAAGCTCACCTTGATGTTCCCGCTGTGCACTCTCCTCCCCACCCTCAAAAAGAAAGACATTGACGTTTTACTTTCCAATGCTTGGAAATGAATAGGTGAAAAAAAGGGGGTTGATGATGGTTGTCAATAGGCTGGTAAAGGAAGCAAACCCATCAAACTGCCAATATTTCACTTTAACACAGAAGGCTATAAGAGAATCTAAAGCATTACATCGAATCACGGAGGACCACGGTGAAGGTCATATCGGTTCCCTTAACAGTTGTCGGATCAAGTACAATGCTTTCAAGCACAATTGTCCACCTTAAAAATCCATGTTTCTGGTCTATTCCGATCTGGTCTATCCAAAAAAATAAAATAATAATTATAATAAAATAAAATCAAAATTATCTTGATATATGTCTCTTTTAAAAGAGCTATATGTTTTCAAGTGGTGCAACCACTCTCTGGAACTGCAATGCCTCTATGTCCGTCCCTATGTATGCCCTATGTACTGTATGCCCTATGTCCCTATGTATGTTTAGGGTACCAAACGGGGTTGCACCACTCACTTCAGAAAATGCCTGAAGTGATTTTTCCTATCCAGAGAATAATGCATTAGGGATTTGACAGTGGGTTTCAACCAGTGGTCCCCAGGCTAAATGATGGACAGCTGGTTAACCAGATGTAACTCTTTGAGAGCATAAAAATGAAAACAAATGGACCCTTTTCATCTCTACTCTAATGAAACCAACTCCATTTGGTTTCATTTTTTACGCTCTCAAGAGTCCTGAACCCAGAGGCCTGATATCTTACTAATAACTTGCGTGATTGGCACATTGAAGCTGTGTGTGTGTGTGTGTGTGTGTGTGTGTGTGTGTGTGGTGTGTGTGTGTGTGTGTGTGTGTGTGTGTGTGTGTGTGTGTGGTGGGTAGGGGTGCGCATTCAACATTGAAGTGAAACAGAAACTGGGAGCAGGGGCGTTTTTGCCATTAGGTAGTCTAGGCAGTTGCCTGGGGCACCATGGGGGGTGCTTTAAAAGGATCCCAGGCTTTAAAAGGATCCCAGGCCTTAAAAGGATCCCAGGCTAATAAGCCTCATCTGGATAAATACATTACACTTGTCCTCTATAAGTACAATTTAACATTTAAAACAGATATATGTAATATGTCCTTAAGTTTAAAATTAGTTCATAATTTTATCCCTTGGGGGACGCCATTTTACTGTGCCCGTCATAGGTATGACGTCACAGGAGATTTTCCTTGGAGCCCCTCCGTACTCAATGGACCCATAAGGGGGGGCTCCAGGGAAAATCTTGCCTGGGGCTCCAAATTGCTTAGAAACGCCACTGACTGGGAGAGAATGATGCATGGCTCCCATTGTATAGAGAGGTTTATGTCAGGAGTCAGCATAATATTCATAATAGCTCACATGCATAATAAATGATATGTTATGGTAACAGCAAGCGAAGAAGATAGATTCTCCTGAAATGTTTTTTTTTTTTATGAATCCTACCTGGACATGCATTCACTTACATAATAAATGGACAATTCCCCACCAACACTTGCATGCATAATAACTACATCTATGTAAAACAATAGCCTTTGTGTATTGGCTGCACAAAGGGATACTGTGGGTTCTAACTATTGTGACTATGTGAGGCTATGTAAAACTGCACAAAATAATTGTAAATTTGAAATTAAAGTTAAAAAAGAAACACACATTGGGGCATTTTCCTCACTTTGCATTGCTTTGTGTGGGATACTGTGGGTTCTAACTATTGTGAGGCTATGTAAAACTGCACACTCTTGTGTCTTAGCTGACACAAAGGGCAAAATAATTGTAAATTTGAAATTAAAGTTAAAAAAGAAACACACATTGGGACATTTTCCTCACTTTGCATTGCTTTGTGTGGGATACTGTGGGTTCTAACTATTGTGAGGCTATGTAAAACTGCACACTCTTGTGTTTTGAGCTGACACAAAGGCAAAATAATTATAAATTTGAAATTAAAGTTAAAAAAGAAACACACATTGGGACATTTTCCTCACTTTGCATTGCTTTGTGTGGGATACTGTGGGTTCTAACTATTGTGAGGCTATGTAAAACTGCACACTCTTGTGTTTTGAGCTGACACAAAGGGCAAAATAATTATAAATTTGAAATTAAAGTTAAAAAAGAAACACACATTGGGACATTTTCCTCACTTTGCATTGCTTTGTGTGGGATACTGTGGGTTCTAACTATTGTGAGGCTATGTAAAACTGCACACTCTTGTGTTTTGAGCTGACACAAAGGGCAAAATAATTATAAATTTGAAATTAAAGTTAAAAAGAAAAACACATGGCTTACACACAGCAATGCAAAGTGAGGAAAATACACTACTACACTATTTTAAACTATGTGAGAATGCATAGTGTGCAGTAAGCAGTAGAGTACAGTAAAGTACAGTAAAGTACAGCTTTACTGTACTTTGTACTGTGATTTCTGCTACCAGAACAGGCCATTGTTGCTAAACAGTAACAAGTACAAATCATCCTATAATCTATATTTGGGGAATATATTTCACAATAATAACATATGTACATGCTCTAGACATTCTAATGGCCACAAAAAAAATATTACAGGCATATTACTTACGTTTAGTGAGTTGAATCTTCCAAAGAAAAGAGAGTTGTTGGTCTTCGAGAAAATTTCAAGTTGTGATGACTCTTGGCTCTGTGGGGGGTACTTATATGCAAATGCCCGGCCAATAGCGTTGTGAGACTAAACAATGGGGTCCACTGAGGAGGAGGAGTTGAAAAAAGAACAGAAAAAACATGTATATACATGTACAAAAATAAAATAATAAATGTTACTAAATAGCAACATTGGGTCATCTAGGGTTAAATATATATTCTAATGGAACAAGAAAGCCTTGCCATGCTCTTTTACCGTCCTATGATGCACACAATCAGCTTTTGTAGACAAGTATGCAGAGTGTTTTGCGCTAACGGTGTCAAATAATAAATGTTTGTTTGCAGTGTTTGGAAATGAAACTCCATGGTTTGTGGTTGTGTGTAAAAGTGAAAAGTGTCCCAAGAAGATAAATTGGAGGCCAGAGCCAGCGTGAATGGGTTTATAGAACACTAACGCTGTGTTTTTGTGTGCCAACATTTTGTTCTTTTCTCTGTGGCTAGACAACAAGGTATCCCATACCGTGCAGGATTACTCTGAGCATATTTAAACGTCAGACATCAGGTCACTCATGGCTGTCGACGACATGGCCCTGGTGAGTGCCGTTACTTCTACATTACATAGATGTGCTAACAAGATTATTTTGGAGCAGCCAGCCGCCACCTGACGGGTCCCATTGACTGACTAATTGATTAGTGCTTCAATTCAACGCGACTCGATCGCTATATCGCTCCCACTATCTGTGTCAGGGATGCGAGGGATGCCCCTCCCCAGTGTATCGATCAGGCATTATTAGGCATGGTTAGAAGATGCTGAGACATTCAGTGGGCACAGAGCAGTCGTCACCAGTAGTTAGGGGAGAGACAGAGAAGCCGAGGGAGTCCTGCTTTCCACCACTGTCTGAACACCTCAGGATTCCCAAACCTTTGTCGTACTCAAATTGACCATATACTGTAGCATCTGGCCCTGTGTTGCCCTATGGCGAAACGGCTTTGAAAATAAAAGAAAAGGAAAGAAAAGAAAAAAAATTCCTCACATCGTGATTTGAGAATATCAGCTGTTTTTTTAATATATTTTTTTTCAAAGGAGCTTTGGCTAATGAGCCAAATATGGATAAATACTACCTGCCCTCTATAACTAGAATTGAACATTTAAAACACATGCTCTTTAGTTTAAAAACAGTTCCATGTCAGGCCATGTGACAGGCACAGCAAAATGGCGGCCCCCATGGGATAAAAGCACAACCTATTTCTAAACTAAAGAGCGTATTCTATGTGTTTTAAATGTTCAATTCTAGTTATAGAGGGCAGGTATAATGTATTTTTTTCCATATTTGTCTGACAACCAGGGTTCCTTTTTAATAGTTTAATGGTGCATTTTCAATTTCATTTGCCAACTTGCGGAATAATCTTCCGAATTTTAATTGAATCCTGTATGTATTGTTATTTGTTGTCCTTGGTGTCTATATTTCCGGAAGGCGATTATAATTCTAGGCATATGCATGATAATCAGGATGGAAATTGCTTGTTGTTGGTGGTTGTCGAAACATCAATACGTGCATAAATCCATTTTAGGCTATGATTTCTGCAGTTATAGAGCTATTGCATCCCTAAATGCGTTTTCAGTTGCGGTGACTAGAAAAAAGATTACCCTCCTCCATCCATTGCAGATCTATAGTAGGAACTCATTTGAGTGATTATTATTCCTGACTCCGGTGGGTCCCCATCAGGGGCGGATGTAACATTTCCCAACTGGGGGGGGCAGAAGAAAATGGTAAGGGGGCAGCTTCATCGCCCGTGTCGCTTCGCGCCACGGGCGATGAAGCCGCCCCCTTACCATTTTCAGTAGTGTTTCAAATACTTTTAAATATAAGCACTGAAATATCTTGGGTTGTTTTGCATGCCATCATGCTTGGTGGGGCAGACTGGGCATTTAGCGGGGCAATGCCCCCCCCCCATGCCTATGCCTAGATCCGCCCCTGGTCCCCATGGTTCTCGCTCAGCCCTGTGTTTTCTGGCTCCACATGACTCGTATTGTTGTTGGATGCTGAACAAAACCACAGGTAGGCTAACTGGGTGTGGCATGGCATCAGAGGCATCGTGTTGAAAAAGAATCTCTAATCAGGGAGCGACTAGAGGCTTCTGGTGCACAGTAATAATCTACCTCTGAGAGTGTGATTTTCAAACCGTGATAGTTAAATCTGTTCTAAGAATTGTACAATGTTGGTATCTGTCCAGTGTGTGTGTGTGTGTGTGTGTGTGTGTGTGTGTGTGTGTGTGTGTGTTTCTTAATACTTCATGTGTGTGCAGTGATGTATGTTTGACACGCTTGTGCGTTTGTGTTGTGCTGCCGGTGCATAATGGAGAGACTCGTTTGGCAAAGAGAAAATGTTTCCCTATTTTCCCGACTAGAGGCTTGCGGTGCACAGTAATAATCTACCTCTGAGAGTGTGATTTTCAAACCGTGATAGTTAAATCTGTTCTAAGAATTGTACAATGTTGGTATCTGTCCTGTGTGTGTGTGTGTGTGTGTGTGTGTGTGTGTGTGTGTGTGTGTGTGTGTGTGTGTGTGTGTGTGTGTGTGTGTGTGTGTGTGTGTGTGTGTGTGTGTGTGTGTGTGTGCGTTTCTTAATACTTCATGTGTGTGCAGTGATGTATGTTTGACACGCTTGTGCGTTTGTGTTGTGCTGCCGGTGCATAATGGAGAGACTCGTTTGGCAAAGAGAAAATGTTTCCCTATTTTTAGGACTTCTCTTGTGCTGTCTGGAACCTCACTCTATATCAGGGGTTTGCAATCTTTTTTGATACCAGGGCTCACTATTTATTCAGCATTTGAGCCACAGACCATAATTTGACAACATTTTCACCCCCACAGACCCCAAAACTAAAGATTTATTTTGTTTTTGTCCACAATTCCCGGCTGGACTTCTTAATTAAGTGGGCTACTTTAGATGATGAATATTTTAACTAGTCTAAACATGAAAGCAAATGGACCTGCAAGGGTCCATTTTTGGTAACCCTTCATGCTTACACTCTGAAGAGTTACATCCGGCTAAGCAACTTTTCATCTAGTTAACCAACTTAGCTGGGGACCACCTGGAACCCGCTCAAGGACCACTGGTGGTCCCCAGGACCACTGGTTGAGAACCGCTGCTCTATACTGTACGCCTTTTAGTTCAGAAGATGTTCCGTGTCAGTATATCCCTGCATGCATCGGTAGAACGGGGATTGAGCTGTCCAAAAACCATCTAGAGATAAAACAAGAAAAAAACCTTTGGACAGGTAAGTAAAACGTTTAGACAGGGTCTAAACAACTCCTCAAATCATAATCAGGTGTAAATTTCATATTTTGTCAGACTGTGGCGTGTTCGCCCGTGTAGCACTCCTTCCGTAAGATTGCATTCTGTAAGATTGCATTCTGTCTAAAACTTTTTAGGTCTTATTTGCCACGGTTCTTGGACCTGCTCAATCCCTAGTTCTACTGACTTGAGTCATCCTGACACCGAACTTTTTTTCTCCCAGCTAAAAGCGTAAGGGCACTATGAGAGAAATGGCAACGAAACAGTAATAAATCATATATTTACAAAGTAGACCATTCTAATATTTATATGCGCCGTCCTGTTATAATTTCATTTTCAGCGGAGAGAGAGGGCACTATACTTTAAACTTCAGTAGTGTCCCAGTTTCGGCTAACTGCATTTTACAAGAGCCCTTTCTTTCATCTCTCTCTCTACCTTTGTTCTCGCCTTTGTTTCGGGGCGCGCTCCGAGTCTTTTTACTTTTTATTGGGCTGTTTCCAACACGCTGCGTCCGTCAAACCCGGAGTATAGTGGAACTGTAGCTCGCTTTCATCACTTGTTCTTTTAGCCTAGTTATTCCTGCACTCCCTCTAATTGTCTCCCTTCATTTTGCCTGTAGTCTTTAAATGTACCTTTTAACTGCCCTTTACTTACCACTGACCAAGAGCAACGACGCTCTCTGTGGTTGAATATGGAAGAAGTATAGAAATAACAAAGAACATTGTAATCCACACTCTTTACTCTTTTCTTTTCCAATCCCAGAAGCCTCTCTGCTGTCCAGAGGCTTATGCGCAACGTAGATCACAGGATTGTGAGCTTTGATACACAAGCCAGCCCTGGGCGAACTAACACACACACACACACACACACACACACGCACGCACACACACACACACACACACACCAGGGGCGGATCTAGGCATGGGCATGGGGGGGGGGGGGGGGGGGCAATATCCCTCTAAATGCCCTGACTGCCCCACCAAACACAATGCCATGCAAAACAACCCAAGATATTTCAAATTAAACTGCTTATATTTAAAAATGATTTCAAACACTACTACTCACTCAAAACAGAAAACTCTGAGTCAGACCTTTAGCTTTATGCATGCTGCGTGTCTGTTGCAACTTCAACAGCAACTGACGTTATTATTGATGCTTCACTTGCCTAATATAAGGCCTGTAACTGAAAATGGTAGGGTGCGACTTCGCACCCCTACCATTTTCTCTGCCCCCCCCCCCCCCCCCCCAATTGGGAAATGTTACATCCGTCCCTGACACACACACACACACACACACACACACACACACACACACAACACACACACACACACACACACACACACACACACACACACACACACACACACACAGTAGTGAGTGATAATGATGGGGGAAATTCTCAGAACTCGGAGTTACTGCTGCGTTCTATAGAGAGGTGCCCGGGGCTCAGTCAGATGGCTTCCCCCCTTTATGCAATCCCCGATGGATCAGTCCTTACCATAAACAAGATAAATAAATCACAGCCCCCAAGTACCCAGGAGCAGAGGGTCCTGTGTGGGAGGGAGAGAGGGAGGCCTTCCCTTCCCTATTTTAAGACAACGTTATGAGGCCAAAGATTAGGATGGATGTCTTCTACCGCTCATAGATTTCTCCATTTACATTTTATTCTCCTCATCGCCACCGGGAGAAGATGACAGAGTGGTCTGTCTATCTGTCTATCTGTCTTTTTTCTTTCTTTCTTTCTTTCTTTCTTTCTTTCTTTCTTTTCTTTCTTTCTTTCTTTCTTTCTTTCTTTCTTTCTTTCTTTCTTTCTTTCTTTCTTTCTTTCTTTCTTTCTTTCTTTCTTTCTTTCTTTCTTTCTTTCTTTTCTTTCTTTCTTTCTTTCTTTCTTTTCTTTCTTTCTTATACAGTACATCAGGGTTCCTCAATTAATTTTGCTCGAGGGCCGTATTTTGACGGCGGTTCCAGGCCGGGGCCGAGTCCATGTGCGTGAAAAATTGAGGTTTTATTTTTTCATTAATTAATTAAAAGGACATTTCACTTCCAAAAAAAGGTTTGGTCATTTTAATATCTACTTAGGCTTTTGTAACACCCCGGACACAGTTTTTTAAGTTAAGTTGATATTCATTTCAGCTGCCCTGTCCCCTTCATATCAAACAAATAAAAACTGAGTGACTCAAGCAACTTAACTGTTTGGGGTCTTTACATAAGCGTTAAAGTTACCCAAATAAATCTTGAAAGTGAAATATCAACCAACCAATGGTCCTGGGACCACCAATGGTCCTTGAGAGGTTTCAGGTGATCCCCTGCTAAATTATGCAGAGTTGATAACCAAAGGGACCCTCCTAGATCTTTAATTCTTGAGAGTGAAAATAAATTAATTTTCAGGGCAAAACCCACTTATATGTATGACAGTGTTCTAGCAGTGATTCTTGTCATTGTAATTTGAAGGGTGCCCAGTTTGACATGCATAGGCTAATGCCCCCCATTTAATTCTATTCATATCTGCATATCATATTTCAATTTCTTATAATATTTATTTAGTTTATTTTTAAAGTCTGTCAACTTAACTGTAAGAAGGTAATCTTAGTTATAGAAGTTTATTTGTTGCCACTAGGGGACTAGGAACTGAGTACAAATGAAACAAAAACGATCTGGAATGGACATGGTCCATGTGGTTCCAGAAGTGCCAGACAGCCTGCAATATGATTAAAGATCGGCAGCGCCCCCTAGTGGCCCGCGGAGGTATTTTCTAAAAAAAACAAAAAAAAAAACAAAAAAACAAACAAAAAAAAAAAATATTTTTTAGAAAATACCTCCGCGGGCCACTAGGGGGCGCTGCGGGGGCCGCAAATGGCCCGCGGGCCGCCTATTGAGGAACCCTGCAGTACATAGATACTGTACATACATACAGACATACATTCATACATAAATACATACACACATACTGTACATACTTGGGTACTATAATTTAGACTCAGGGGAGTGGATGCCTCTGCCTTGCATAGTCCCCAGTGAATGGCCAGGCGGCTATTAGACTGGCAAACTAACCTTGACTCCAACTAACATTTAAAGGCATTGTAGGCTGGACTTTACCAAAAAGCCCCCCTTTTAACATACATACACACATACAGTACATACATAAATGCATGCATACATACATACGTACGTACGTACGTACGTACGTACGTACATACATACATCTCCCTTTTAACATACATACATACATACATACATACATACATACATACATACATACATACATAGGGATTTTTAGCATGAAGTACGCCATCTGGTGGTCAAATGTTGAAACTGCTTTTAGAACCCTCTCTTCGGCCAGTGCAGCAAAGCATGATTTTTGCCGTCTTTTGAACATTACCTATTTTAATTCATTACATACATACAGATTTTTAGCATGGAGTACACCATCGGTGGTCAAATGTTGAAACAGCTTTTAGAGCCCACTCTTAGGCCAGTACGGCAGAGCATGATTTTTCCTTTTTAAACATTACCTATTTTAATTCAAAACATACAGTACATACATATACATAACATACATACATACATACATAATGTACCGAGGAAAAAAGGGATGGGTTTGTTCACATATTCTACAGCGCGTGGTAAATGCGTGGACACATGTCTTTATTGAAGCACATGCAGCGACCA
Source organism: Benthosema pterotum (assembly GCA_039105355.1). NCBI lineage: Eukaryota > Metazoa > Chordata > Actinopteri > Myctophiformes > Myctophidae > Benthosema > Benthosema pterotum. The sequence goes on along the minus strand of CM076981.1, from coordinate 40,552,336 downwards.
TTCAAAGTCCATGCTGCGCTAAAGAGTTAAAAGGTGCACTCCTGTGTACTCCTTTCATGCTTTGATACAGGGAAACAGAACAACAACACGTGTACGACACAAAGGAGAAGCGAACGAAGCGCAACAACAACAACAACGCGGTGCACTCAGCTTGAAAAATAGCCCTTGCCATGTCTGCCTCGCAGCGGTGTGGAACAGGGTGTGAATCTTGACCGTATAGCTGAGAGATAAGATACAGCACTGCCTCGGTATCTGTGGGCTGCATCTCTGCTTGATGCAGGATGGAGCATGTGTGGTTTCCGCTTGTAGCCGCAACTCACAGTAAAGTAACAACAGCAGTGCTGCTGCAGTCGCATACGCAGTGGTTGTTAACCAGTGGTCCTTGAGAGGATTCCAGGTGGTCCCCAACAGCTAAATGATGGAGAGTTTGTATCCAAATGGACCCTTATGGATCTGTAACTCTTGAGAGCGTTAAAATGATACCAAATGGACCCTTACGGGTTCATTTGGTATCATTTTACGCTCTCAAGAGTTAAATTATATGTAAACGTCTGAATTACTTACTGTAATTTTCAAGAATGTAAACATTTAGAAAATGGAGAAGAATTGTTATTTTGACCAACGTTGTGCCACTTATCTCTGAAATTGTAGACCAAATTGTGGACAGAAACTGAACTCAACATCAAATGGTGGTCCTTTCATGGCTAAAATGCAGAACAAATGGTGAGCCCTGGTATGAAAAAGGTTGAAAACCCACTGGCATACATATAGCCAGTGTTGGGCAATATTCTTAGGAGAGTAATGTGCTACGTATTACTTGTAATCAAGAGTAATGCATTACATATTACTTTAGCATCTCCCAACCACGGAAAAAAGGAAAGTACAACAACACATTGTGCACAATCAGCTACTTTTAGAACTGAACTCAATTGTTTTCAATAATAATATTAATATCATTTTATAGCTATAAATGCTATAAAAAGCAATAAATGCTATAAAGTAGGAATCTCAACATTTTAAGTGAAATGATTCCAAGCCAAGTTACAAAAAAGGTAAAAACGTAATATTAGATTTAGAATTATTGTTTACAGATTAAGACAGATTAAGTAATAATATTACGGTCATTTATTACTAGTAACTAGTTACTGCCCAGCACTGCATAGTACTGTACTGCACACTGACTTGTATAGCATCAGAACGGCCTCCAGAATACCCCAGAGCCTTATAGTGGGAGAGTTAGGATATTCGTGTACCCGGAAGCAGAGCGGAGCAGCCAATTGTCACGTGACTATACAGAGCCTCTCTGAGTCCTAGCTGCAGTTGGGGATACATTGTTTTCAACAAGAACAACGCAAATAAGAGCTATTTTAGGTATGTATGTAAAGCGACAACTGTTTTAAAGTATCGTTCAGTCACGACTACCATCTCTGTAATGCTTATCATTAAAGGACAAGGGTTTTAAAGTTGGATTAAATATCTGAGTCCATTTCTGCATACTCATGCTGCTAATCCTACCCCCAATAGGACTCAGCTGCAGCCTCGCAGACAGTCTTGCGAGACGCACCGTATCGCGAGACTGTCAGTTGTTAACAGTTGTGTGAATGGGGTGCTGTTGTCTCTATGCTCCTCGAGCAGAGCAGGCGCCCGGGCACATAGGAGTGAACGGGAATATCTTAACTCTCCCACTATAAGGCTCTGGAATACCCGCAGTGAGGCTGTGAGCCGTCCAAAAAATTCTGACGCTAATTGAATTGAAAGCTGACCTCCTCTCCTCACTGCCTAGACCCTCCCCTGATGGGTGACAGGGTGTGTTTAAATGTTCGCTTTGCTACCTGGGGAGGGAAAAAAAACTCCCACCCAACCCCCACACGCACACTAGCATGTGTGTGGTTTTGTTTGTGTGCGGCCGCACACCTTTGTCAGCGCCTTGGTGACAACGAAGCTTGGCGAAAAACAGATGGCGTTTGGGGAGGGGAGGGGGGTCCAGACGTGTCGTTTCCTGCCGTGCCCCTGTGGCGCTGTCATCTCGCACGCTGGCATGCACCGCCATCTTAATCAGGGGCTTAATGAAGGCTGCTTCACACCTGCACACTGTCAGTGGATGAACATAGAACCAGCGGGCCTCTATCTGCATCAGGGCCGGATTTAGCCAGCCCTACTAGGGTGGGCAGTAAGACGGCAGGGTGCGCAACTCCAAAGTTGTTCATATGAAGCAGTGGTTTTCAACCTTTTTGATCCCAGGGCCCACTATGTATTCGGCATTTGAGCCACAGGCCACCGTTTTAGCCCCACAGACCCCAAAACTAAAGATTTGTTTTGCTTTTTGTCCACAAGGCCAGGCTGGATTTGGGAAACAAAACTGTCAAACCTACAGATCAAAATGACCATTAATCTTCTACATTTTCTAGTTGGGTAGACTTGGGCTAATACACATTATGAATATTTTAACGCTTGAGAGCGTAAAAAATATCCATTTGGTCCATTTGGTTTCATTTTTATGCTCTCAAAGAGTTACATCTGGTTAACCAACTTTCCACCATTTAGCTGGGGCCCGCCTGGAACTCTCCAGGACTGGTGGCCCCCAGACCACTGGTTGAAAACCACTGATATTACCTTTCATTGGGTGGGCAGGATGCACATTTGGACGGGCTCTGCCCACCACTGCCCCTCTCTAGATCCGGCCCTGATTGGCATTCGTGTCCATGTGTGACTTGAGAAGAGAAAACTTCTGACACCTATCCAACCAGGGAAACTCCCCCAAGTCAGGTAAAAAGAAGGTGGACTCCTCATGCATTGAAGGAAGCATGAGGCCAGTCGGCTGCCTTCCCATGTTTGTGAAGGTTGTGTAGAGCCCAGAATCACATTAGGTAATTGCTAATGCATAAAAGATAGAAAAGATCAAAAATGTCTAAAAATAGAAAGAAAGCTTGGTTAGGAAAAGTAACAAGAGCCAAATCATTGTTTACAGTCAGATGGGAAATAATGACTTCCATATTATGTTATCATCTATGTTTGCAGTGCGCATATTCTCCTCCCATAACACTTCTGTGCCTTTACTTTATGCGTTTCTCGGCGACTTGGCGAACCTGCGCTGCTATTCCTCAGCGACGCGATAGACTTTAACCCTTAGTGTCCTGAACGCGTTTTGGTGTTTTATCTGTTGAAAAATAGCAGATCAACAAGCTCATGTCGCGCCACCGAGTGGCGCGACACGAGCTTGTTGTTCTGCTATTTTTGAAAAATTGTGAAAATGTGCTGCAAATCTCTGAATACATTACTTTGGAAGCAAACATTTTATCTCAATTTTTCGCTTCTGGGGAACCCCGAGAACAACATGTTTTCAGATGGCGGTCTGCAGCCAAATATGGATCATTCTGGTGGTCCTTGGCTAGAAATATGTTAGCATCACTGACACAGGAGCACAGATTTTTCAGAAAAACTAGAATCTAGTGTCAGAAACTATAGAATCTAGTGTCAAAAACTCGATTCTAACGTCAGAAAGTAGATTCTAGTGTCAAAAAGGAGATCCTAGCATCAGAAACTATCATTTAGTGTCAATAACTAGAATCTAGTGTCAGAAACTACTGTACATTCTAGCGTCAAAAGCTAGAATGTTGCTGCAGCTATAATCTGGTGTCAGGAACTACTGTATAATCTGGTGTCAGGAACTACTGTATAATCTGGTGTCAGGAACTACTGTATAATCTGGTGTCAGGAACTACTGTATAATCTGGTGTCAGGAACTACTGTATAATCTGGTGTCAGGAACTACTGTATAATCTGGTGTCAGGAACTACTGTATAATCTGGTGTCAGGAACTACTGTATAATCTGGTGTCAGGAACTACTGTATAATCTGGTGTCAGGAACTACTGTATAATCTGGTGTCAGGAACTACTGTATAATCTGGTGTCAGGAACTACTGTATAATCTGGTGTCAGGAACTACTGTATAATCTGGTGTCAGGAACTACTGTTTAATCTGGTGTCAGGAACTACTGTATAATCTGGTGTCAGGAACTACTGTATAATCTGGTGTCAGAAACTCGAATCGAGGGTCACGACACGATAGGCTTTAATGAGTCCAGAGTCTGCTGTAGTTCTTCCATAGTTCACAGCCAGCGAGCAGATGGAGAATTAGAGTCACGGTGCCCACGGCTCCGCAAACTCGGTGAATAATATTACGGCTTCATCAGTTAAGATTGTCCAGTGGCCATCTGTTTAATCTTTTGCTCTAACTCTCCTTCCTGACATCCGCAGAGCCGACTGTATTTCACCGGCTTGTTGTATATTATTAGCAGTCTCAGCAGGTGTCGGGCTAATGTATTCTGCATTATGGTTTTTAAATCATTGTGTCCTGATCAGATTCTAGTTTCTGATGCTAGATTCTAGTTCACAGCGCTAGATTCTAGTTCCTCATGCTAGATTCTAGTTCCTCTCATTAGGTTGTATAGTTTCTGAAGTTAGATTCCAGTTTCTGACACTAGATTCTAGTTCCTGACACTAGATTCTCGTCCGTGACACTAAATTCTAGTTTGTGACACTAAATTCTAGTCCCTGGCGCGAGGTTCTAGTTTTTCTGGAAAAAATCTCTTTCTGTGTCAGTGATGCTTAACATATTTCATAGGAAGGACCCCCAGAAATATCTATTATTTAGCTGCAGAACCTCATCTAAAAACATGTTGTTCTAGGGATCCCCCAGAAGCAAAGATTTGAGTTAAAAATGTTTGCTTCCGAAATAATGTATTCAAAGATTCGCACCACATTTTCACAATTCTTCAAAAATAGCAGAACTACGAGCTCATATCGCGCCACTCGGTGGCGCGATATGAGCTTGTAGATCTGCTATTTTTCAACAGCTGAAACACCAAAATGCGTTCAGTATACAAAGGGTTAAATCAATACCGGCCTCTTAGACAGATGTCAACTCTTATCATAAATGCTGCATGCGGAGTGCGTCGGCCCGTTTTTTTTTTTTTTTTTTTGCTTTTAGTGCTTTTTATGTTGGGGTCGAGTCGCTACGATGACCCTTCGTTCTAAGCACATGCTACCTGTCGATAGCATCAAATATTTATCAGCCGACAGTACCTGTCTCCCAAAGCTGTAGCCCGGAGGTAAGAGAAAAAACATTGTCAAGAAAGCAGGAATCCATAGGAAAGTCTGTTTCCATGCAACCCCACCCCTCCATTCTCATACGTAACCTTGCTAATGCCAACGGAACTCCTAGCTGCCAAATCTTTGGAATCAAACCATATCCTTCCACCTCAAATGATTTCCCCAGTAGAGCCATCGTCTATAATAGTTTGATGATCGTGATCCAACGCTTGCTAACGAGACACAGTGGCTCTTTGGCTTTCCGATAGTGGTTTAAAGACAGCTCATCTTTCCATGCTTTGCTTCTAAGGACTGCCAGAGGTGGTTTTTGGCTATGGCAGTAAGTGACAAAGACGATTATGAGCTCAATGGCTGGCATTGTGTGTGTGTGTGTGTTTGGGGGGGGGTGTTGGAATCAGACAGGACCTCCTGAGACAGGTGAGCGGAGGAGGTGACCACCAATCATCAAGTAATTATACCAGGGGCGTTTTTGCCATTAGACAGACTAGGCAGTTGCCTGGGGCACGGGGGCGACCACCAGACGTGCTTTAAAACGATCCCAGGCTAATAAGCCAGAAATAATACTTGTCATCTATAACTAGAATTGAAACACAAACTGTATAAGATGTTCTTCATATTTTTATCCCTTGGGAGCGACATTTTACTGTGGCTGTCATAGGTATGACGTCACAGGAGATTTTCCCTGGAGTCCCCTTTTACTAAATGGACCCTTACAGGTCCAAATGGGCCATTTGGTAAGGAGGGGCTCCAGGGAAAATCTTGCCTGGGGCTCCAAATTGCTTAGAAACGCCACTGCTGACTAACATTAGCTGCTTCCTCCGTGTTCGTCCCGATGCTTTCCAGGGCCAGTGTGGAGATGCAATGCCTCCATCTGGTCCTTTGTTCTGCCAGAGGGTGGGGGGTCTGTCTTCCGCTTAGTTTTTCCTAAAGGAATTGTACTCAGTGAGCAGCGGGTTGGTGGGGGGACAAGACGTCAGAAAATCCACACATAGCCTACAACGACTTTTGGTTCTGCTTAGGCGGCCGTGAATGTTTAGAGAAATTCTAATTTTTTAACACAAATGAGTAACGGTAGTAGTGGCAGTAGTATCAGTAGTCCTTCCTTTCCTTTATCGTCGTGTTGCGCTTCTGTTTTCGCAAAAGTTTTGATTTTTGTCCGTTTCTCCGAATACATGAATGCTTGGCACAAACTGGGGCCGGCAGAAATGTTGCGACATAGAGGGGTCAGGAAACTGAGCGCTCGATCGCTGTTCATGCAGCCTGAAAGAGGGACAAACTGGAGTTTGAAGTACGTTGCTTTCAGTGAGCGCGGCACAAATAAGTATAGCACAGTGACAACTTAAGTCTCTAAAATAAAGGGATCTAAATCATTAAAGCTGGGCTGATAATGTTTATTCTATATTAAATGATCTAAAATACAGGTATTTATAAACATTAAAGCTGGGCTCTTGCCTGATGTATGAATTATGCTGTACTATATTACTACAAAACAATCTAAAATAAAGATAAAGAAGTGCACGCATGGGGTATCTGTTACCATTTGTAATGGGGATCTTAATAAATTAATGTGAGAGTTAAAAGTAAAAGCCTGATATATAATTGAACTGTATATAATTGCTTCAGGATACTCTAAACTGTATTCTGAAATCATGTCGATGTGCAAGATGTTAAAAAAACAAAATCTTTTGCCCACATCAAAAGTTAACAAGATAAAGATGGAAAAACATTATGCTTCCAGCCGAGGAGGAAAGCATTTGCATTCTCTGTTTCAAAGTTCAATGAGACACTTGTAATGAAACATTTACCATCATCACTGCTAAAAAACATTGGCCTTGCCTACGCCATCCTTCTCTAATGAGATTAACTGAACGCGGGGATTTTCATCATGCTACATTAAAATATCTCAGCGCCTCTGGAGAAGTGTCTGGTTGCTTCCTTTCTTCGAAATCCAGCGATTTTGGGAATTAGTCAGAGGGGAACACACATACTACTGTATGGAATCTGTGAGGTTTCTTTCTCTTTTTTTGTGTTGCATTGTGTTGTGTTTACCTTGGCATAGGCAAAATAATAGTTGCTTCTGTCACTATAGAAAGGAAATACAACCTGCACTCTCAGTAGCATTAACCCTTTCCCAGCCGGGGACGAGATTGGGCGAGATAGGCCCCGCCTCCAAAACAAAATGGCCTCCGTTTTCATTTCTTTCTTTTTATTTTTTTATTTTTTTTTTAAAAAAAGAAAAAAAACTTGGTCTAGGCCATTCAATGCCCATTCTAGCGCAGTTTGAAAAAAATGTATTTGCATTGGAGGTAATGAGCCTTTTTTTGGGTGGCGGCCATCTTTAGTTCTCTTTCAATGGTCAATAAAAACGATTGGCGATCGCCCAGGACCACTTTAGCCGTTTTTTATCATTGACAATGCTTCATTTTGGTACCTTTGAATTGCTTCCACATTCCTGGAAGTGTGCCAGGCTGCCTAATAAACAGGCACAGGGACTTTGGAGATGGAACGGTTGCTGAGAGACGACGACATAGCCAATCAGAAGTCGTGGCCTTGCCAAAGAGACCAATTGGCCAATCAGATAGCCGGTCCAAAAAAACATTCCATGGCTGAGAGGTCGAGAAAAATTCTGCAGCAATAATACAGCAGCTGACACATATGTGCTGTTATTGGGCAATATTGGTATCAGCAAATACGTAAAACTGACATTAACCAATGGCAGTAGCGGGGGAGCCCACATAAAAACGACAAACACTGTAGACTTAAAAAAAAAAAAAAAAAAAAGTCTTCCTCCACATATAACATTAATATCTGATGATGTTTTTTTTTTTTTTTTTTTTTTTAATCATGGCACTCCATCTTTAACTAACTGCATATTTATAGTGTATAGTCTTGAGCTTAAACAAAACTTTTTACAGGTAAGCAGCGCGTTGCCGGTAATTTGATATAGGGAATCACTTAATATCGTGCACCTTAAGCAAAGCAAATAGCTAGAAGAGGAGATCTAATCTAATCTAAGTGAATGCATTAGGCGGAGGCAGTGAAATGCGTGCACGCTTTAGCGAGCATCAGGCGGTTTTTAACCCATTTCGTCCCGACTAGATTCTAATTTCTGACACTACATTCTAGTTTCCGACACAAGATTGTAGTTTCTAACACTATTCTAGTTCCAGACCCGGCCTAGATCCTAGTTCCAGACCCAGCTAGATCCTAGTTCCATACCCTAGATTCTAGTCCAGATGCTAGATTCTAGTTTTAGACGCTAAATCCTATTTTTTTTTATGTTAGATTCTAGCTCCCAACAGTAGATTCTATACTTTTCGATGATAGATTCTAGTTTTTGACGCTATATTCTAGTTGTTCTGACATAGATAGATAGATAGACAAAAGATTCTAGTTTCTAGTTTTCGGAGGGAAAAAAGCTATACTCCTGTGTCAGTGATGCTCAACATATTTCATGCCAAGGACCACCAAATTACCTAGTTGGCTGCAGCCCACCCCCCCCCCCCCCCCCCCAACCACCATCTGAAAACATTTTCCTAGAGTTCCCCGAGAAGCAAAGGTTTGAGTTAAAAATGTATGCTTCTGAAATAAAGTAAATTTATAATATAATATTATATATTTTGCACCACATTTTCACGATTTTTCAAAATTATCAGACCTACAAGCTCAAGCGCGCCACTCGGTGGCGCCTATGAGCTTGTAGGTCTGATATTTTTCAATAGCTGAAACATAACACCAAAATGTCATCGGCACAGAACTGGTTAATATGATCTATGCTGGCCTGCAGCACGCAGAAATCACTGAATCATGGCACAACCATAATGTATTTGATTAAAAGACAAGGGTGCCACTTTTTCACTCCTTTGCAGATATCAAGGATAAGGAGGAGAGATGTGACTGGAAAACAGAAAGGCCTTAAAGCACCACTCCGGTATTTTAGGTGTGCATTTTGCATTTGCTAGTAGTTCTAATATAAGCTGATTCCAAACGCATCATAAAACAAATAACCCTAGTCAAAAATCCTATAGGGATTCCTCCTATCAGATTTTTTCGAACAAATGCTATTGGATTTCCAATAGGATTCCAATAGAATCCTATAGGAATCCTATAAGAAAATCCTAGGATTTTATTATAGGATAGGACTTTTCTATTGGAATCCTATAGGATTTTTTGACTAGGGAAGTGAAGTTTGAGTTCTTTCAACAAGTTCAACATTGTAAAGCGTGCGTGTTGTGTGTGTGTGTGTGTGTGCGTGTGCGTGTGCGCGTGTGTGTGTGCGCGCATGGTGTTTGCGTCTGCGTGTGTGTTAGAGTCTTGCATGAACACGACATGATAATAATAATACAAAAAACATCTCTAGGGCATTAAGACTAACCCGTTAGAGATTTAAACTGTAATGCATATCAAATGAGTCATACCATGAACAAACTTGAACAGTACTACTGCTACTCAGTAGAGTGTTATTAAAGAATACCCAATAGAATAAAAAACTCTGTTCAATTGAAACTTTGTATAAAATAACCGATACAGATAAATGCTTATTTGGTCTACAGCTTGGTAGACTACAGATGCCCAACATACATAGTCAATGCAAAATGTACTGTATGCTTATGGTTAGCCTGGTGGGTGATGATTGGTGGTGATCCACCTGAACTGAAGCCACATCCACAGCTTTAGTTGTGTGAAAAGGGGGAGGAGTTAGGGGAGGGGCTGGTGTGTGCTGTCATTACTGTTTTTTTTTTCCATTGGTACATTTGACTGGAAAGGGTTCAGCCCTTTCAGTGGTGTTGGTGAAAGGGCCTTTCTGTGTGGAGTTTGCATGTTCTCCCTGTGTTCCCTAGGGTAGATACCCTCACAAAAACATGCTGTAATCCTGGACTCTAAACTGCCTCCCCCTGGCCAGCCGGGGCGCCTGATGGAGGGGACAGGAACTGGTTGGAATAACGTGTTCCTTCCACGCGCTATGTCCAAACCAGGGAAACTGTCAGGTGAAAAGAAGGCAGCTTGGACTCCTCATGCCTTGAAGGAAGCATGAGGCCAGTCCGCTGCGTGCCCAGGTTGGCGGAGGGTGTGGTGTAGAGCCCAGGATCACATTAGGAATTGGCACTGGGTGAAAAATGGGCTACAAAACTGATGCTGATTTTTGAGTTGAGAAGCTTGTTTGCTGTATTGATCGCCATCCTTGTGGTAATGATCTTGTTTTCTCATTCCCTGCATTGCTTCCACTTCAGTATATGGAGGGTATGAATTGAAAGTGAATTTAATGTGTAAAGCAGCATGGGCGGATCTAGGCATGGGCATGGGGGGTCTGCTCCACCAAACATGTTTTAGTTACTGCTACTAACTAACTACAGTTGTGTCACGACTAAACCAACAGCATTTCATCATTGAAAACAGAAAACTCTCTGAGTCAGACTTTTAGCTTTATGTATGCTGTGTGTCTGTTGCAACTTCAACAACAACTGATGCTATTATTGATGCTTTACTTGACTAATATAAGTCCTGTAACCGAAAATGGGTGCGGCTTCATCGATGAAGTCGTCCCCATACCATTTTCTCCTGCCCCCCCCAATTGGGAAAGGTTTCATCCGCCCCTGTAAAGCAATCAGATTTTCTGTTTTGGGTGTCTGAGCTGTCAAGGCCAGAAAGTATTACTTTGGGAACGTCCGGGCTGTGCGTAAAGTGTGTAAAGCTTCTATGAACAAATTAATATTATGCTCCTCCAGCTTGAGAAATGAGTTGTTTTGATGGACAGTAGCAGAGGTGATTAAATATCCCGAACCAGTGAAGAACAAGATAAAAATCGAGTGTGTAGACTTCCCACTTATCTTTGACACGTATGCTCTGTTTATCTCTCCTCTCCTTGTTCTCCACATAGGCTATTTCACTATAGTTTCTCTTCTATCACTGTACTCCCTATTTAAATATGCACTGGTATATGTTTTTAATTTTATTTCTTCGATACTTTCTCAATCTGTGATTCTGTACCTAATTGCTGGATTTTTTTTTATTTTTCTTCACTTTCCAGCATGTCAATTGATTTTTTTTCACACTGCCCGTCAAACACACACGCACGCACCTACACGCACAGATCTTTATTTTCCCCTTGAATATAATGTTAGTTGGACTAGGTGGTTTATACTTAGGTGACATAGGGCAGGAGAAAATGGTATGGGGGCGGCTTCATTGCCGCACCTGTACCATTTTTGGTTACAGGTGCTTTTAATTCGGCAATTAAAAGCATCAACAATAACATCAGTTGTTGTTGAAGTTGCAACAGACACGCAGCATGCATAAAGCTAAAGGTCTGACTCAGTGAGTTTTCTGTTTTCAATGATGAAATGCTGTTGGTTTAGTGGTGACACAACTGTAGTTAGTTAGTAGTACTAGTAGTGTTTCAAATAATTTTAAATACATGCACTTTCATTTGAAATATCTTGGGTTGTTTTGCATGCCATCGTGTTTGGTGGGGCAGACTGGGCATGCCGATTGGACAACAATGGATCGGGGAGGGACTTAGTGAAGGGCTAATTGCTCATGCTATATAGCTCATACCGCCCGTGTTGAGATGCAAAGAGCGAATGGGAGAGATACGTGTGCAGTTGACTTGTAATTCCTTTGATTTTGATTTGCATTCTTTCTCCGCCTCGTTGACTTTGCCGGGTAGAAACATTATAATTGCTGTTTTATCTTTCATTATCTTTCAAGTCTACTCCTGTGCCCCATCAACTGTGATTGGATGTGCAAATGCAGCTCTCCTGATTGGATATTTTTATTTCAAGTGAATTTTCATCTATCAATGTTTTTACTGAAATCATTTTAGTTACTACAAACTCACTGCACTGTATACTCGTGTACATTGTTAATCTCTCGTATGTGTGTGCGTGTGTGTGTGTGTGTGTGTGTGTGTGTGTGTGTGTGTGTGTGTGTGTGTGTGTGTGTGTGGTGTGTGTGTGTGTGTGTGTGTGTGTGTGTGTGTGTGTGTGTGTGTGTGCGTGTGTGCACCCATTGGGTCGCATTTAATATGAAAACCTTAATCTACCGTCCCTCCGAGTTAGTCACCCATGACTCATGACATCACCCCCCACCTCACCTGGATCCCCATATACTATACTGCAGTGTTGGGACATGTGCACTACGTAACTCAATATATTACATAATATATTACCAAAATGCAGTAACTTGTAATATAAATATATTACTGAACAAAAACAATCTAATATATTATGCTTTTCTTTCTGCATTACAGCATTACTTTCAATATTACTTTCGGTCAATCTGTCTCGTTGCAAATGTTCTTGTGAAATTTTCTTGACAACTGCAGAAGTTAAATAATTACTTTTTTCTATAATTGTCATCAAATTATTTATTCAGGAGGACGATTTTTCAAGTTAGCCAAGTGCGCTTTCTTTTATCTATGTCACTGGCCTACACAATATTTGATTAATAGTGACACTAAATATTTAATTTATATATTTTGCACAACATTTTCTTTTAAGTAATATGTAATAGTAATATTAATATATTACACTTGCTCTGACAGCAATATTGTAATACAATATATTGGTTTAAAATGAAGGTAATAAGGTAATAAGTAATACATAACAAGGTATAGTAATATTCCCAACACTGCTATACTGTAGACTATGTACTAGATCCTCATAGATGAATCAGCCAGTAACTCTGCATCTGACCTCAATAGTTTAACTCCTGCTTCTCAACCGTGCTGTACCCAGCATGACCTCGCCCTCATGGCATCATGCTGGTATATTATCCATCCACATCCTGTTAGTTTTAAATAATTAAATACATATTTTAAAGCCTAGAATGATCACAATTATCCAGGATCCTGGATGAATCATTGCCATTAATCTTTGCCAATGATCATATTGGAAGATTAAGAGGATACCGAAATTAAACCTTGTCTGTATGGTTATACTATCGTGCATTCGTGCCTCTGTGTCCGTGTCTCAGTGCATACTGTAGTGGAACACCAGCGGAGGGGGTTCCAGACTGTTTACCACCTACGTCACTGCCCTAAAAGTGACGTAGGTGGTAAACGTTTCCCAGAGCACTGAACACTAAAGGAGGCAGAGGAGAGCAGCAAGGCACGCACAGAATATACTTTCTCTAGCGCCACTGTGTGGCTTTTTTTTTTACATATATATTTTTTTTTCACATATTTCGAGACCGTTGTACAGCATTTAAAGGCATTCCGTACCGGCGAAGCACTCCTTTAAAAAAGAAATGATGCAAGGCTTGGCGTCTTCCGTTTCGCTGTGTGTACATCTCTTTCTTTTGCTTCGACCATTCCAACCTCACTTACTTCACTGCAGCGTGGCTTCATTCTCCATAGCTATAGCCTTTAGCCATTTAACTCCGCTGTGGGCAGTCAGGCTGAACGAGAAGATACTGGGGCTAAAGGGGAGGGGAAAAAGTGTCATCTTATGCACAGATTGTGCAGTGTTTGCAGTACACCGCGCGGGTGTAGCAGCAGCAACATTGGATCAGGGGCGGATCTACCATTTCCCAATTGGGGGGCAGGAGAAAATGGTATGGGTGGAAGCCGCACCCATACCATTTTCAGTTACAGGACATGTATTAGTCCCGTAAAGCATCAACCATAACATCGGTTGTTGTTGAAGTTGCAACAGACACGCAGCATAAAGCATAAAGCTAAAGGTCTGACTCAGAGAGTTTTCTGTTTTCAATGATGAAATGCTGGTTGGTTTAGTGGTGACACAGCCGTAGTTAGTTAGTAGCAGTAGTAGTAGTGATTTGAATCATTTTAAATATGAGGTTGTTTTGCATGTATGCCATCGTGTTTGGTTGGTGGGGCAGACAGACTGGGCATTTAGGGAGGCATTGACCCCCCCCCCCCCCCCCCCCCCCCCGCCACCCTCCCCATGCCCATGCCTAGATCTGCCCCTGCGTTGGATCTGGTTCAGGGGAGAAACCAGGCGAGAGAGAGAGAGAGAGAGAGAGAGAGAGAGAGAGAGAGAGAGACTCAATATGCAGCACTCTGCTTTGTTCTCTGTGTTTTTTTTCCGTGTCTCATAATCATCTTTGAGGTCCTTAATCCTGTGTTTGCATCGTGGCATAATTTTTATCCTCCTGACACAGGGGGGGTCCTTCATTACCAGGGGGTGGGGCTGGCTTGCAGGGGCGGATCTAGGCATGGGCATGGAGGGGCAATGCCCTGGCTGCCCCACTAAACACGATGGCATGCAAAACAACCCACGATATTTCAAATTAAAGTGCTCATATTTAAAATGATTTACACTACTACTGCTAGTAACTAACTACAGCTTTGGCACCACTAAACCAACAGCATTTCATCATTGAAAACAGAAAACTCTCTGAGTCAGACCTTTAGCTTTATGCATGCTGCGTGTCTGTTGCAACTTCAACAACAACCGGTGTTATTATTGATGCTTTACCTGCCTAATAAAAGTCCTGTAACCGAAAATGCTTCATCACCGATGAAGCCGCCCCTTACTGTTCCCCCCCCCAACCCCCCCCCCCCCCCCCCCAATTGGGAAATGTTACATCCGCCCCTGCTGGCCCAGCTCTACATACTTTCTCACACGGTAAAAAAAGAAGAAGAAAACCTGCATTAACAAAGGGTGTTCAGACAGACCGCTCGAGACCCTTGTGGATAACGGTCCTCAAGGAGGTCTTGAAGGAGGGGGCTGAAGTTTTTCTTTTTTTTTCCTTTTCTCTCTTCTTCTTCATGGCCTTCCTCCATTCTCGTCAGGGAAAAAACCCTTAAAGGGTTTCTGCTCGCTGGCTTTGCTCTAACGATTCGACTTCCGCTACTCGATGCAACTCCTCTCTCTCTCTCTCTCTCTCTCTCTCTCTCTCTCTCTCTCTCTCTCTCTCTCTCTCTCTCTCTCTCTCTCCCCTCGTTCACTCGCCCGCTCTTCCATACGCACTCGCTCTCCTTTCAAATCATTGATTTTTCAGAGGTTGTATAAAATATTTACAATGTGTGGGCAGAGTTCTTTCTCTGGGAATTTAGAGGGGGGGATCATTTTGAAAGAGGAGGGAGTAGAGAGAGAGAGAGAGAGAGAGAGAGAGAGAGAGAAGAGAGAAGAGAGAAAGATGGAGACAGAGAGAATGTGTAAGGAGACAGATAAGAGCCGTAGAGGCCCGCCCCGAAACGCATGCCTGGAATATCAATGCTTCACTTTGAAACGGTTCCTAAATATAAATAAATAAGCAGCGCCACTGATAAAGGTTGTTATTCGGAGTTCTTGTATTGCCACGTTCTGCCCTTTATAACGTCAGATCATATTGATTCGTGCACGGATTCTGACAGATTTTAACCCATTTTGTCCTGTTTTTTTTAGTTTTTGGCAATATATTGTTCTAGTTTCTGATGCAAGAATGTAGTCTCTGACACAAGATTCTAGTCCCTGGTGCCAGATCCTAGTTTCTGACACCAGATCCTAGTTTCTGACACCAGATTCTAGTTTCTGACACCAGATTCTAGTTTCTGACACCAGATTCTAGTTTCTGACACCAGATTCTAGTTTCTGACACCAGATTCTAGTTTCTGACACCAGATCCTAGTTTCTGACACCAGATCCTAGTTTCTGACACCAGATTCTAGTTTCTGACACCAGATTCTAGTTTCTGACATCCAGATTCTAGTTTCTGACACCAGATTCTAGTTTCTGACGCTAGATTACAGTTTATGACATGAGATTCTAGTTTCTGGCGTTAGATAGTTTTTTCAGGAAAAAAAAAAATCTACGTTCCTGTGTCAGTAATGCCAAGGACCACCAGAATTATCTATATTTGGCTTCGGACCTCCCATCTGAAAACATGTTCTAGGGATCCCCCAGAAGCAAAGAGTTGAGTTAAAAATGTTTGCTTCTGAAACCACATTTTCACATTTTTTCAAAAATAACAGAACTACAAGCTCATATCGCGCCACTCGGTGGCGCGATATGAGCTTGTAGATCTGCTATTTTTCAACAGCTAAAACACCAAAACACGTTCGGTGCAGAACGGGTTAAGGCTTTGAAGGTAATGCGCGGCATCTTTTTGTTGTTGTTGTTGTTGTTGTTGTTGTTGTTGTTGTTGTTGTTGTTGTGGTTCATCCTTACCTTCTCTTTCAGACGTTTGACTCACACTCTTACTTATGTTTGTGTTTTTTTTGGAAATGTTGCGTCAGAGCTGCTGTACATTTAAACGGACCTCCGAGTTTTTCCTGTCGTGTCTTGAGGACAAATGGCGCCATTAGAAACTGCTGCTGTTGGTTTAAAACAAGGGGGGAAAAAAGCTCTACTCCCTGTTAGAACATGTCCTACAATGCAATGTTACGTAACTCTGATTGTACAGCAAATGCTGTACCCCCCTCCAACTGTATATACTTTCCCAGTGTTCCACTGTTTTTCTTGTATTTGTGACGCTTGCTTTGGCAACGGAAATGTTCGCTTTCTCATGCCAATAAAGTTCAATTGATTTAAATCAGCCCTTCGCTAAGTCCCTCCCCCCAATCCGCCCTTGTGACCAATAGGCACGCAGCAGAGGAAAGCTTCACCAGGAACGCTTGACCCTGCATAGCAACCGTTGCTAAGCCATTTGGATTGGCTGGCATTGGACAATGACGAAACCCCGCCCCAAACGGGGTGTGGTCTTGAGAAGGGCTGTTTGAAGTGAATTGCTATGCTTTGGCAGTCCTGGTGTAATGTGCAGAAATGTGACTCAACATATATTGACATAAAGTACCCAGAAAATAGTGTGGGAACCAAGTTTGAATGGCACGATTATTTGAATAATTACTGCATTAGTTTTTTGATTTCTATTTGATTTGACTGTTCATGTTCATGCTTATGATATGAAAAGGTTTGAAATGGTTGATTTTGTTTGTTATTTTGATTTGCTGTGTTTTAATTGAAAACAATTATGTTGCTGTGGCTTTGATGGGAGGGCTCTGGGTTTTGGCTGGGGACTTGATTGCTGCAGGTGTGTGTAGGGAAGTCAGGGCGTGCCCTTGATTAGTTTTGTTTGTACAGGGCAGTAGCTGCAGTACAGCTTTCAGTTATCAGTGCAGTTGGACAGCAAAGGCTTGCTTAAAGGGGAACTCCACCCATTTTCAACATTTTAATATGTCATTAATATACCTTAGAGATGTTGTGTGGACATGATGAAAAAGTTCCCCCAATTCTGTATTT
The DNA here is from genome assembly GCA_039105355.1 of Benthosema pterotum. Lineage (NCBI taxonomy): Eukaryota > Metazoa > Chordata > Actinopteri > Myctophiformes > Myctophidae > Benthosema > Benthosema pterotum. The sequence goes on along the minus strand of CM076981.1, from coordinate 40,535,038 downwards.
CCTAAAAATGGAGGTCTGAAAAAATCATTAACATGGTGAAATACATCTGATGACATCATCAAGATGTATTTCACCATGTTTATGATTTTTCTTTCAGACCCATCAGACCAAAAATTTGAAAATGGGTGGAATTCCCCTTTTAGGTTGGAGAGACACGGTTGTTGACCGCAGTTTATTTTTTGAGTTTGAAAGACCTTGCATGTATGTATAAACACTTTTATATTGGAATCGACCACCTTTTGTTTTTTTACATCTGAGTCCTTTGGATGATTTCAACTCAGAAGATACACACAAGTTAAAGGTGTCTCACTTACCACTCACAAATAGGGATACCAGGTTGAGAGTGGTAAACACTAATCTACTCTCTTACTCTTTTCCCAGGTGGGAGGGACCATGTACAACACGGGTCGCCACGTCTCTCTGCGACTGGACAAGGAACATCTGGTGAACATCTCGGGCGGGCCGATGACGTACAGCCATCGCCTGGAGGAGATCCGGCTACACTTCGGCAGCGAGGACGGACAGGGCTCCGAACACCTGCTCAACGGACAGGCCTTCTCTGGAGAGGTCAGTGGAACTAGAATATGTTTAACCATTTATGTGCCGAACGCGTTTTGGTGTTCAACACATTATGTCATGGGTGTCAAACTCTGGCCCGCGGGCCAAATTTGGCCCGCCGTGTAATTTCATTTGGCCCTCGAGACATTATCAAATTAAACGGGAAGACCACCCATTTTCAACATTTTAATATGTCATTAATATACCTTAGAGATGTTGTGCAGACATGATAATAAAAAAAGCTCCCCCAATTCTGTATTTCCGAAAAATGGAGGTCTGAAATAATCATTAACATGGTGAAATACATCGGATGACATCACCAAGATGTATTTCACCATGTTAATGATTTTTCTTTCAGACCCAAAATTTTCCTGAGAGGGTACAAATGTGATCCAAATGGACCCGCTAGGGTCCCCCCCCCCCCCCCAGAAAATTTTGAAAATGGGTGGAATTCCCCTTTAAGAGGTTAGTTCGTTCAAACTTGGCCCCTGGCTTTGTTCAGTTTTAAATTTTGGCCCACTCTGTATCTGAGTTTGACACCCCTGCATTTTGTTACACTTTAGCTATTGAAAAATATCAGATCTACGAGCTCATATCGCGCCACTTGCGCCACACTTTTTTTTAAATTGTGAAAATAATGCTGCAAATCTAAGAATACAGTATATTCTATTTGACACCTGATTGTAGTTTCTGACACTGGATTCTAGTTTCTGACTAGTTTCTAGTTTCTGATGCTAGATTCTGACAGATTCTAGTTTCTCTGAATAATCTATGTTCCCGTGATGCTTAACATATTTCATGGCAAGGACCACCAGAATTATCTATATTTGGCTGCCCCCCCCCCCCCCCCCCCCCCCCCCCCCCCCGATGAAGCAGAGATTTAAGTTAAAAATGCACTACGTTTTCACAATTTTTCAAAAAATATCAGAGATACAAGCTCATAGCGCGCCACTCAGTGGCGCGCAATGAGCTTGTAGATCTGCTATTTTTCAATAGGTAAAACATAATGGTGAGAACACCAAAACGCGTTCAATACACAAAAGGGTTAAACACTATAAACGGACCTTTTTCTCTGCGATGAAGGCATTCGATCTGATGTACGGTGACATTAATACCATGAAAAAGACAGATTTGTCGTTTTCCGCCGCCATCAGCGTATTTGCTGGGATGGTTTTATTGCTTTCTGGCAATAACTGGGATAACTAATTAGAGTTAAGATGGCGCTTCATTGATCTCCGGGGTCAATCGATAAAGTATTGCATTCTGGCCAAGATATTGCGGAGGATTCTTAGATATACAGTAGGTGACATGCAGACAAGTAGTCACTGACTGTGCAGTTTATAATGATTGGTAATGTCAATTTCCAAATAAGAAGTGTTGCTATTAGGGCTGGGACTTTAACTGATTAATTAATTACAGAAACAATAATGCGATTAACAAAATTAACTGATTTTAATCGCACAACAGAAACTTTTTTCACTGGACGGATTTCAGGCGTACCAATCATACCACTGCATCCAATGGGAGAAGAAGAAGCCATTCAGGGTAACCAATAAGGGCTGCCATTGATCCAAACCCCTCACTGTTCCGTACTCCCATTGGTCCGAAAGTACTAACACTATCTTTAACCCTCAACCTCAACATGGAACAAGGGTTTATTGGACCCTTACACGGCTCTATTTGGTTTCATTTTACGCTTTCAAGAGTTAAATTATGTTTAAACATTTGAATTATTTAATTTTCAAAAATCTACACATTTAGAAAATGTAGAAGAATTGCTATTTTGACCAAAGTTTCACCAGTTATTTCTTCTAAATTAGTCCGAGAGACTTGAGAAACTGAACATTAAATGCATTAAATGCTGGTCCTCCATGGCTAAAATGCAGAATAAATAGTGGGCCTTGGTATGAAAATGGTTGAAAACCCACTGCTCTAGTGCATTCTAGTGCACGTTGGAAGTGGCACTATAGTGCATTTTGGATTTTGGCAGTTGGCAGCACTGGATTTGGGATTCAAGGCACCGTGGCAGACTGGATGTAACATTTCCCAATTGGGAGGGGAGAAAATGGTAAGGAAGCCGCCCCCATACCATTTTCAGTAGTGTTTCAAATACTTTTAAATATAAGCACTGAAATATCTTGGGTTGTTTTGCATGCCATCATGTTTTGTGGGGCAGTCTGGGCATTTAGGGGCAATTGGAAGTGAATTGTGAATTATCAGAGGAGAAAAAGGCAAAACGACCAAAAATTGTTCAATTTTGCAGAAAGTGAAGGAGGAGTGGGATGGTTTAAAGAGTTCCCCTTGTCACAAAAGCGATCCAGATTGGTTGATGAAGGGCTGTTGAGGGCATTCTTGTGAAATGAGTTGGTGAATTTGCCTGGCGTAGCCATGGAGGCAGAGTGTGTAAGAGACAGACTTGGGGGTTTTGTTTATGGGAAAAGCTGAATAGGCTATGACAGGCAGACAGTTTGAGAGTGATACCAATTATATGGGAGAAGTTTATTTTATTTATTGTGGAGGAGAGAGAGAGAGCATATAGAGGTTGATAGATTTTAGACTCCAGAATGTTACAGAGTAGTGGTTTTAGCTCCCCCACCATGGATAGCCCCAGCACCATGGATAGCTCCCCCACCATGGATAGCCGGAGCACCATGAATAGCTCCCCCACCATGGCTAGCTCCCCCACCATGGCTAGCTCCCCCACCATGGATAGCCCCAGCACCATGGATAGCTCCCCCACCATGGATAGCCCCAGCACCATGGATAGCTCCCCCACCATGAATAGCTCCAGCTTAGCTCCAGCACCATGGATAGCTCCAGCACCATGGATAGCTCCAGCACCATGGATAGCTCCAGCACCATGGATAGCTCCCCCACCATGGATAGCCCCCCCACCATGAATAGCTCCAGCTTAGCTCCAGCACCATGGATAGCTCCAGCACCATGGATAGCTCCCCCACCATGGATAGCCCCAGCACCATGGCTAGCTCCAGCACCATGGATAGCTCCCCCACCATGGATAGCCCCAGCACCATGGCTAGCACCATGGCTAGCTCCCCCACCATAAAAATTGAAATGATTTGAAACACTACTACTGCTACTAACTAACTACAGCTGTGGCACCACTAAATCAACAGCATTTCATCATTGAAAACAGAAAACTCTCTGAGTCAGACCTTTAGCTTTATGCATGGTATGGGTGCGGCTTCATCACCCGTGGCGCGAAGCGTCACGGGCGATGAAGCCGCACCCATACCATTTTCTCCTGCCCCCCCAAATGGGAAATGTTACATCCGCCCCTGAATCGCACTTACATAACCAATTCTCAGGTGGATGTAAATACATAACCTGCTGCTCATATCCATCGCTACTGACTCCACTCGCCCTTTCCGCCTGACTTTAGAGAGGGAAATACATCACTTCAAGGTTCGCTAATGTACCGCGAAACAGATGCTGTCCTGTCCTTATTTATCCACTTATTCGTTCGGGTTTAATTTGTTTTCATGGCCACGAAAGGTGACGGAGACAAAGTGCATTTCTCCAAAAAGTTTTAGTTGAACTTTTGAAAGCACTGACCAGCACCTTTTTATAAAAGCCTCCGCTGTGTTGGAGGGGCAAGTATATCCAGAGTAGTTTCTTTTAACACAAACAGGGTGTCTGTTTTGTCATCAAAATCACTGTAAGGCAGGGGTGTCAAACCCAAATACAGAGTGGGCCAAAATAGAAAAATTGGTACAAGTCGAGGGCCGGAGATACCGGTCTGTGTTTCAACACCGGTTTACGATGACGTCCCTGTCAAACAGCAAAAAAGTAATTTCCCTTCAAAAATCCATGTCTCTTAATGGCAAGATAATTGTAAAGATGAAACTGCCTGCATTAAAAAACTGTTTTAGGTTTTAATGAAAAATAGCAGGCGTTCACGTCTCAGCGCGCGCTATGAGACGTGAACGCCTGCTATTTTTCAGGGATTTTTTTTTCTTCTATGATCCTCACCTAGTGCTGCTTTCATAGTTAATTGAGAAAGTAAATGAGACTGAGTTGAGGAAATTAAAACAATTAGTTGCATTCATTTCTTATCATGGTATGTGCAATATACCAGAGGGCCAGTTCTAATACTAATTCAATATCATCCCACGGGCCAAAAATAATTCATTCACGGGCCTGATTTGGCCCCCGGGCCTTGAGTTTGACATACAGTATGTGCTGTAAGGCTTGTATATACGCACCAGGGAAGGGCGGGCGGCTTCATCGCCCGGGGCGCGAAGCGTCATTTTAATTTAAATTCTTAACTTAAATACCATTTTAATTTAAATTCTTTAGTTCTGTGACGAGAAGAAGATATAGATCTTGTACAGGACTTATATTTGGCAAGTAAGCGTCAATAATAACATCGGTTGTTCTTGAAATTGCAAAAGACACGCAGCATGCATAAAGCTAAAAGTCTGGCTTAGCTAAAGGTGTTGGTTTAGTGGTGCAACGATTGTAGTTAGTTAGTAGCAGTAGTAGTGTTTCAAATCATTTTAAATATAAGCACTATAAGCAAATATCTTGAAGTGTGGGTTGTGTGCAAGCCATCATGTTTGGTGGGACAGTCAGGGCATTTAGGGGGGGCATTGGCCCCCCATGCCCATGCCTAGATCCCGCCCTGGGGAGGGAAAACTTTTCTGTAGATTTTTTTTTCTTCACTTCAATCCACAACGGCACGCCAAATCCGACGACACACTAGTAGTATCTCACGTTGATTGCTGCGCGCTCTAATTGTATGCAAATACAGTCGAGCATAATAGATTCATTGTCCTTATTATCATTCCAATTGTTATTTTAATACAGTTAATCATTAAATCCTTATAGGAAGTGGCACTAAATTGCAAAACTGTCTGTCCTCCTTAATTATCTCGTTATTCATATCCACAATATACCTGATTAGAGGGGGAAAAGCCCTCCTCTTTCCTGATTGGACGAAGGCTTTGTCTCCCAAAGCACAAACTGAAACTAGATGTTTATGGCTCCTCCAGTTCACTGCAGACAGGGAGGAGAGATGACACTTCCTCAACATTTTCTAATTGTGTAGAAATGATGTTTAAATATAATTTAACTCTTGAGAGTGTAAAATGATTTGGTTTCATTTTACGCTCTCAAGAGTTACAGATCTGTTTGGTTACCAACTGTCCATCATTTAGCTGGGGACCACCCGGAATTTTCTCAGGGACCACACCAAAATGGGCTTATAATGGGGCTAAGGGATCTAGTGCAAGTTCACCTACGTATATACATCGCTCCAAAATGCAATTTTCTGTTACATATTGTCTCCCCACCATGTCAGTAGTGTGTTAACACTCACACTTTCACTTTTGGTACAGCAGTGAATCAGCTGAGGTGGGGGCGTGGCACATGGTTTATGGCTGAACCACTGCTGAAACGAAAGTGAAAGTGAGTGTCAACACCCTACTGACATGGTGGAGAGACCATATATAGCAAAAACTTGCATTTTGGAGCGATGTATAAAGGTGAACTTGCACAAGACCCATTAGCCCCAGTATAATAATAATAATAATAATAGTATAATAATAGTGTTTTCACAAAATAACACCTGGACCACTTTTTTTCCAACAAATTAAGTGCAAATAAAGATTAAAAACCGTTTGGTGTGCAATTCTAATCCAATCAGATGCCGACTAGAAGTTTTTTCGACTCTCCTGCTTTGCTTTAAGGCTGGTACACACTGCGCGATTTTTGGGGACTTTCACGACGTCGTGCACGACGTACCCTGTCACATTATGCGATTAAAATTGCATAATTCGTTGACGATCATTTGTCTTGCGAGTGTTCACACTGCACGTTCCCGACGTATTGACGGCGGGGGCGGTGCTCCCGAAAATATTACCACCGACATAAGGTCGGGAAGGGAGGGTACCTTGCGTCAGTCTCTGTATATTATCTGACTGGTGTCACAGCAATGTTGTTTCTTTATACACTATGCCCCATAAAGTCATCCGTATGGCGTTTTGGTGACGACAGACACACAGACAGTGAATCCATGCCAGTTGGCAGTGGCACAAATGTAACCAAATGGACCCCCAATGTGCCTATAGTTCATCCTTTTGGTTACAAATAATTGACACATAAAGGGGAGAATTCCACCTATTTTCCACATTTTACTATGACAGAGATGTTTTGTGGAATTAAATAATGATAAAACAAATTGAAATTACCCATGTTCCGTTTTTTCCTGGAAATTGATGTCAGAAAAAAAAAATTGACGCTGTCATCAAGATGTGATCACCATGTTAGTGTTTATTATTATTATTATTAACACATGGTGATCATTAACATGTTGATCATTAAATAGCTTAAACACGCGCCCACGGTGTTGTGGAACGATCGGTTCTTTTGGTTACATTTTGTGCGGCATGCTGCTGCGGCGCTGCCTGGTTATATTACAAAGTGATTAAATAAATAAACGCATAACCACAATACCAACAATTGTAATATTGTGTAATATTGGAGCCAATCACCAATCACCTGCTATGCATCTGATCTGTCACACTTAAAAAAAAGTTGTCGTTTTTACGCGCGGGGAGGAGAGAGAGAGAGATGACGGAGCCAAGCCAATAATAAAAGGTCAGTAACTATTTGTCATCTTCTCAGCGGTTTCACTGCATCCCTTGCGTCCACTATTCAGAATTTGGCTCAAATTTTGAGCCACGGACCACCATTTGATGACATTTTAGCCCCACAGAACGCAAAATACCTCTTTTGTCCACAATTCCAGGTTGGATTTTCGGAGAAAACAAAATGGTCAAACATACAGATCAAAATGACAATGAGCCTAATCTTCTACATTCTCTAGTTGTGTAGACTTGGGATAATTCACATGATGAATATTAAATCTTGAGAGTGTGAACATGAAACCAAATGGACCCATTTGGCAAGGTTCTATTTGGTTTCATGTTTAAGCTCTCAAAGAGTTACATAGGCCTATAGTTTAAACCAACTTTCCTTCCATTTAGCCTGGGGGCCCACCTGTTGGGGGAAAAAAAAACGTTATAGGAGAAGCAGCCACCTATAGCCTATGTTTTTTATTTTATTTTATGTAGGCTACATGCAGGTTTTGTAGGCTATCATCAATCAATGACCGCCGGCATTGTTCCCTTCCCATCGTCCCCCTTCACTCAAATGCGCAAAAGTTAATTCGAGTACAAAATAGGCCTATAGACAATGCATAAATCATTTGACACGCGTTGTAGAATGTTGATCCCTGACAACTTTACGCACGGAGAGAGAGAGAGAGAGAGAGAGAAGGAGAGAGAGAGAGAGAGAGAGATGATCGAATTACAATGTCATACGTTTGCTGCGCTATGATGCTTTGGATCAGAATTATTTGAATGATAGGAGTGGTCCGTGCGTCCATGCAGCCTCGATCTCCAGGCTCTCATCCGCGCTGCGAGATGAGATGAGATGGGGGGACAGTGGCTGCCGGCCGGCATTGCAATGTTTTTACATTTGCCAGCACAATGCAAGTGTCGGGGGCTTGTCAGAAACTATGTCACACTGGACGAGGAAATGTCGCAAAAATCAAAATTGTTTAATATTGCCGATGTTTTGTCGGGGGCGTCCCGACGGCAAAATCAGGCCGATTTTTTGTCTTTTTGAGCTGTCACACTACAAGACGAAAAGACGGCCGTCAAACTGTCGGGAGTTGAAAAATCGTCCCCGACAGAGGAATTTTGTCGTGAGTCCAAAATCGGGGCTAAATCGGGCTAAAAATCGCGCAGTGTGTACTAGCCATTATTGAACCTTGTGGATGTTTGATTTCTCACCTGGAGGTGCCGACGTGGTGCCTGTGGGTTCTTTACCTGTTCATCTGAGTCATGGAGCGTTATGTAATGCAGAGAAACTCTCCCACTCTCTGTCTCTCTGTCTCTCTGTCTGTCTCCTCTCTCTCTCTCTCTCTCTCTCTCTCTCTCTCTCTCTCTCTCTCTCTCTCTCTCTCGCGCTCTTTCACTCCGCCGCTCCCTCCCTCGCTCCCGTTCTCGCCCTTGTCTGCAAATAAGTGGTGGCTGTGCGCGTCCTTGAAAAGAGAGAGAACAAAGAGAAAAAAAATATTATAACTTAAAAAAAACCAAATTTTTCAAAAGCAGAATAATTGAAATGGCCAAAAAAAGGAAATGGGCCTGTGGGAGGACGTAGATGGGAGGAAGGCGGGGGCCGCGGGGGGGCTTCTTCTTTTGAAGCGATAATTTTCCGAAGCTCGCAAAAACAACCCTCATATCTACAAGCTCACCTTGCTTTTTTTGTTGTGTGTGTATGTGTGGGTGTATTGGCTGACCGCTGTATATGTTCAAGGCATTCCAACACCTCTGGTTTAATTTATTCCCTTTTTATATTTTTTGCGCGTTGTTCAACTTCCCCTGGAGCAAATTCACAGGCCAGTCTGAAAATGAAAAACCTTGGTCTTTTAAATAGGTGCTAAGGTATCTATTGTTCCAGTAATGTTGATGTGGGTCCCTGTGTCTGTCTGTCTGTCTGTCTGTCTGTCTGTCTGTCTGCCCGTCCGAGCACAAAATAATACAGTAACTGCCTTCACATTGAACACAAGGATTACAAGGAGTATGCGTCTCTGCCACGGCTTTTACGTTTGAGACTCTTATTTTGAAGCGTTAGAGTTCCGGTGTCTTGACCATTCTGCTTGGATTAAAGAATGGAATCAATTAATTTCCGTGTTCCTCAAGTTTGGTGCAGGAGGCAGCAGTTAAGGGGCGGGTAATGCATTAATAACTGACATTTCTCCACTGTTTCGGATGCGGGACGGCTTTCCAGAACTTTCTGGGCCCCAAATAATACAGAACCTTCAGCATGATGCAGTAGTACAGAACAGTATGGTAGAGTATGAATACAGTAAAGACTTGGATCTGAGCATGAAAATTTGTTCTTAACTGAAAAAATTATTCAAAGATTTGCACCACATTTTCACCATTTTCAAAAATATCAGACCTACAAGCTCATAGCGTTCCACACTTTTAAACGTGGAAGCCGTGGCATGGACATACTGTATATGTAATCCACGGCCAAGTAGTGCAATCACTTCCTTAGACAGCTTTGTTTGTTTGTAACGTGTGGGGTCTTGTGGGCAACCCAGGGATTGCCACAGAGTCGCAACACTTACTTCACACGGGTGTGATTATTTTCTTTTTTTTTTTTTTTTCCAGTTTTTTCAGTGTGTAAGTCAAGCTGGTGTTCAAGGCTAACACAAATCATACACACCCCATATGTTTGTTTTTTTTCATCAGTTTGTTTTTGAGGTTGAATTCGAATAGAGGATGTAGCCAGGTACTGAATATTTTATACATTGATCTATTTTATAAATACTTAGCTAGGTGGAAAAGTTGCCATATGAATAAATGTGGCACATTAAAGGCTATGTCTTTTTTGGTGATTTTAATTTTTATTGGATGAGAACCTATTAGCCATTGCAGCACAATGTCGTCATGGTACAAAAGCCCTAAACAAATAGACCACTGAATGCCCATTCGTCTGTTTTGCTGGCATCTTCAAGGTTGAAAAACAGCAGACCTTCATTTATTTCTTGGCAACGTCTTGCTTACCTTGGGACTATAGAAAGACTAAAGCAGCCAATAGCATTTAATGGGAAACAGGTACTAGAACGATAAGTATTGGATTCGGTGCATGGGGTAGAATGTGCTTGGACATAATATGAAAACTAAAAGCAAAGAATTGGACCGTTTGCATACGAATGTGCTCATTATAAGCAGGGGTGTTTTTGCCATTAGGCAGACTAGGCAGGTGTCTGGGGCGCCATGAGGGGATGGGGGGGGGGCACCGGGGTGACCACCAGACATGCTTTAAAAGGATCCCAGGGTAATAAGCCTCATATGGATAAATACATTATACTTGTCCTCTATAATTAGAACAGTTAAAACACATATGTTCTTTAGTTTAAAAATAGTTCATATTTTTATCCCTTGTGGGCGCCATTTTACTGCGTCTGTCATAGGTATGGCGTCCCCTTACGTTATACCTTTTATGACATACCTATTATGACAAAATACCTATTACCTATTTTTGCCTGGGGCTCCAAATTGCTTAGAAACACCACTGAATGGGAAACAGGTACTAGAACGATAATTATTGGATTTGGCGCATGGGGTAGCATGTGCTTGGACATAATATGAATACTAAAAGCGAAGAGTTGGACCGTTTGCATACGAATGTGCTCATTATAAAGGTTGATATATCTATCGAAGTGCTCATATTGATTACTCCAGAGTTACATTATAGCATTCATAAAACTGCTATACAACTTCTCAAATAAGTTAGTGCCGAGAATATGAGTTAAGAATTAAACAAAATATGTCAGTCGGGACCAGTGTTGGGCAGTAACTAATTTTAGATTACATATTACTGTAATATTATTACTTTTGCTCCAAAAAGTAAAGTAACGAGATTACTCTGCAAAAATGGGTAATAAGTAACGCATTACTTTGCAAGTAACGCCAAGTTACTTTTTTAAAATGAGCTTGTTGTTGCATGCAAAAATAGAACAGATGTACAAGCTATTGACAGGTACTGTAACAACAGAGATGTACAGTAGATTGTAGATCCAGTCCACACGCTGCATCCTGCGCAGTTATGTACACTACAAATCGCTTGCTGCTTTATTTTGTAATAAACAGATTATGTTGTACTTCTCTATTTTTTCAAAAGCGGTGTTGAGAACTTGGGAAAGTAATAACGTAATATGTAATATATTACTCTTCAAATCCAGTAATAAGTAAAGTAATGATATTACTTTGTCTAAGGGGTAACGAGTAAAGTAAAGAAGTTACTTTCCTAAGTAATATAGACCAACACTGTCAGTCGGGACTACCTTAACTGATGAAGCTATAATATTGTTCACACAGTGACACACTCTACTTATCCATGGACTCACGGATGAATCTATTGGACTCACAGACAGACAAGAGCTAAAAGCATTCCATGAACTATATCTGCACTCAGTAGAGTGCCATCTTGCGGTTTGCGCACAAGTAGGCCATGGCCTACCTTTGCGTGTGTCAAACGAGCGATCGAAAAACAATTAATATAATCTTACCAATGTGTCATCACCCAAACCGGCTAATCTGAATATTTTGAGGGACGGTCTTAAACAACCAACTTCCGCAAAGTGTAAACGGATCACTTAAGGAAAAGGGGAAAAGGAAAGTGGTGAGGGGGTGATCACCTGTTCAAGGGGGCAGTGTCATTTCTAAGGAATTTGGAGCCCCAGTAAAATGGTGCCCCCAAGGGATAAAAATATGATTATTTTTAAACTAAAGAACACATGTGTTTTAAATGTTCAATTCTACTTATAGAGGACAAGTATAATGTATTTATCCATATGAGGCTTATTAGCCTGGGATCCTTTTAAAGCTTGTCTGGTGGTCGCCCCGGTGCCCCCCCCTCCTCCCCCCTCCCCTCATGGTGCCCCGGGGCAACTGCCTAGTCTGCCTAATGGCAAAAACGCCCCTGCAAGGGGGGAATGTTCATTCCCTTTCCCTTGGGGGGCCCTGCTGAAAGGCAGACTTTTAAGGAATTGATGAGCTCCTTGAATATGCAGTGATTATTTCCCGCTTGCGTCTATAACTGTAAACCCTGATGGCTTTCTGCTCAGAGCAGAAGATGTGACAGTCTGGATACGACCACAACCCTGACAGTGTGCGGGTTGCAGAGCAGCCTTCATTATACCCCTGATTAAGATGGCGGTGCATGCCAGTGTGCGACGGCGGCGCCACGGGGGCACGGCGGAGAAACGGCACGTCTGGACCCCCCTCCCAGAATGCAATCTGTTTTCTTTCCGAGCCGTGTCACCGCGGAGGCATTGGCACAGGCACTGAAGCTCTATGTGAAATGGATGCACACATGCACACCTCTCTGCACACACACCTTAACACACATTGGGTGGGTACGCCTTTTGGTGTTATTAGCATAATTAGCATCATTAGTATTACTTAGCATAATTAGCATTACTAGCATTACTTGGCACAATTAGCATTACTTAGCATTATTAGCATTATTAGCATTACTAGCATTACTTGGCACAATTAGCATTACTTAGCATTAGTAGCATTACTTAGCATTGGTAGCATTATTAACCTTTCTTACTTACCATTAGCAGTACTTGGCATTAGCAGCATTACTTGCTGAGCATTATTGACATGAATTAGCATCATTAGCATTACTTAGCATTATCAGCATTATTACTAACACTTAGGATCGGCATTACATAGCATTATTAGCATCATTAACAATACTTAGCATTAGCATTCCTTAGCATCATTAGCATTGTTAAGCATTAATTATAATACTTAGCATTAGCAGTATTAGCATTATTAACAATACTTAGCATTAGCATTACTCAGCATAATTAACAATACTTAGCATTAGTTAACATCAGTTAGCATTATTAGCACTACTTAACATTACGTAGCGTCATTAACAATACTTTAGTTATTGAAAAATATCAAACCTACAAGCTCATAGCGCGCCACTCCGTGGCGCACTATGAGCTTGTAGGTCTGATATTTTTGAAAATGGTGAAAATGTGCCACAAATCTGCGAATCGTTTTTATCAGTTCAGAATGCTTTAAGCAACAATAATCCTTGAAGTGATACAAGGAAACGTTTAGTCACACACTGAGGGACGACGACGACAGTTCTCCCTCCCCCAGGTAGCAAACGAACACTTAAACACACACCCTGTCACCCATCAGGGGAGGGTCTAGGCAGCAAGGAGAGGAGGTCAGCTTTCAATTCAATTAGCGTCGGAATTTTTGGGCTAGCGCTCACACGTCGCTGCAGGTATTCTGGAGGCTGTTCTGATGCTATACACGTGCAGTGTGTGTGTGTGTGTGTGTGTGTGTGTGTGTGTGTGTGTGTGTGTGTGTGTGTGTGTGTGTGTGTGTGTGTGTGTGTGTGTGTGCGACTGCGGCTGCGGCTGCAAGCTGAAACCACATGCACTCGCCTTGATGAGATAGTGTTAAGAATTAAACAAAATATAGCAGTCGGGACGGGACTACCTTAACTGATGAAGCTATAATATTGTATATACACAGTGACACACTCTACTTATCCGTGGACTCACAGATTCATCTATTGGACTCAAAGACAGCCCAGGCCAGAGCTAAAAGCATTCCATGAACTAGATCTGCATTCGGGACTGCCAACTTGCGTGTTGCACACAAGTAGGCCATGGCCTACCTTTGCCTGAGCAACACGAGCGAAAAGCAATTCATAATTTTAACCCTAGAACACTAAAGCTAATTTCTGTTAATCCATCACTAAACATGGGTTTATTTTACCCAATGTAAACTATTTAATAAAAAATATTTTTCATCAGAATACATGGAAGTACAGCAATACATGGCAACTTGGGGTACTCTTCTTTCATATATCATTATGACTTTTTACAAAGAAAAACTACAAAATATATATTATGGGGCTGGGGGGGGGGTTGCTGGCAAAATGAGAGAAAAATTATTTTTAAAAAAATCCTTTAAAAAAGAGGAGAAAGGAATTGATTTCTCCTTTGGTCTGACTCCACACATTGCTAAGACCTGTGAGATTGGTCCAGTTAAGAAGAATAAATAAATAAACAACATGTGCCCGCTTGCATCATCAGAGATGCTACAGATAAGAGCGATATACTAGTGTATCTTATCTTCCTAACTATGAGGTCAAGATGCACCCCCTGTTCCACCTGCTCCCACAACAGACCTGGGAGGTATAGGGAAGGCAGGGAGCCAAGTAGAGTGCAGTGTTGGTGATGCAATCTTATACTATTATATTTACTATGTATCATAAACACACCGTGTGAAATTAAAGGGGAATTCCACCCACTTTTAACATTTTACTATGTCATTGATGTACCTTCGAGGTGTTGGGTGGACATGATAAAAAAGTTCCCCCATTCTGTGTTCCCAAGAAATGGAGGTCTGAAGAAAACCACTAACATGGTGAAACATCTTGATGACATCATCAAGATGTATTTTCACCATGTTAATGGATTTCTTTTTTTTTCTGAGAGCGTACAATTGCAACCAAATGAACCCTAATGGGTTCATTTGGTTGCAATTGTACGCTCTCAGAAAAAATGTTGAAAATGGGTGGAATTCCCCTTTAAACAAGTGATTCCAAATGGGTGTATGTAATGCACACTACTGCAGGGGGTTTCAATTCACCTGACCATTGTGGTCCCATGGACCACGGCTTGAAAACCACTTCAAATCCACTGCTGTGTAAAACACAATGTTGCGCAACAACGCATTACAAGAATCGGTACTAAACAGTCCATTGTGCCGTTATTCTTCGCATACTTTTCAATGCGTACAGTCTCAGGAGAGACTGAGAAGAACGGTCAGTCTTGCTTGTCTGCAGGGCGTAGCCCCACACACACACACACACACACACACACACACACACACACACACACACACACACACACACACACACACACACACACACACAGGCTGCACTTGACTTGCGTAACTGTCTGTACTCTATGGCTGGTTGTTAAAGATCTGCCGAACACGCACCCTCAGGCAAAAAATAAATAAAGAATAATATTTGCTTAGAAGTTCAGTGATGCAAGTGTATGTCAAGTTGATCAATGGATATTATTATTCTCCGCTACGATAATAGTGAAATTAAAGCTACAAGGGAGCCCTTTTACAAGTATAACTAAAAGGTTTGGCAATGGTTGAATAATGGCGTGATGGGGTGGGGGTTGGGGGTTAGGGTATATAAATAGTAATAGTAATGGAAAAGTTACTTTTCACAGTAACGCAATACTTTTTTGGTGTAAGTAGCGTAAAGTAATGGAAAATCCTTTTTGAAATGAAGTAACTAGTAATGTGCACAAACACTGGTAAAGCATCTTGGTAAAGGCACTATAGAAATGCACCATTTATGGAATACTTTGATCATATTTGTTATCCATCAATATCCGTTTAAACCCCAAGTATAAATACTCTCAAGTTCTACCTATGACATACTTATGACAAAAATTAAATACAGAGGACTGTTGGGTGCCATGGATGACATACATGGATGTGCTGGGTGAATGGAATAACATGCCAAAGTTAAACAAATGCAAACAATCTAGGCTACACACTTTGTACTCATTAACCCAGGTAGCCAAAATCATTTGGGCCAGTTCCAGCCCGATACCGGCAAACCAGAACACCCGTGTCTGGCCCGGGCCTGGCTGCTGGACTCGGGCCAGATCTGTTTTGAATGACTTTCCGGGATCGGCCCGAGTACACTGGGCCGATTCTGGCAGCCGGGTCTGGCCCAGATCCTGTTGTTGGACACTGGGCCGATTCCGGCAGCCGGGTCTGGCCCAGATCCTGTTGTTGGACACTGGGCCGATTCCGGCAGCCGGGTCTGGCCCAGATCCTGTTGTTGGACACTGACTCTCCGGGATCGGCCCGTGCACTCTGGGCAGCCGGGTCCGGCACAGGTCCAAGCAAACCGGGTCCGGCAGACAACTGGAAAACGGGTCTGGCCCAGATCTGGTTCACTTGCGGCAAACCAGTGCCAGAGTATACAGCCAGAACTGCCAGAACTCAGCCAGAATTGTGCCGAGTCGGCTGGCTACCTGGGAAGTTTCCTGTTAGTAAGCTATGAATCATCATCCAGCTGCTCTTATACTATCTCTTACTGTCTGTCTGTAGTTGTGCCATCATGTCTTATAAATGTTCACGTGTTTAGTGTGGACTAGGATGATGTTATTTGGTGTGTTGACATGCTTAGTATTTCATGTTTGGGTGACGTGGGTTTGTTGGTTGGGCACTGCGGTGCACAAAGTGCACTAGCACTATTTATTCATGAATGAGTTGATTCATGGGTGAAGCCAGTGAAAGGCGATTCTGATTCTGTCTACTGTGATGTTTGCTACTTTCTCAGTGACACTGAGAAACTATTTCTGGATGTATTCATTGTATCCATTGTCTTAGAGTATTGTACTTATAGTGCCTGTATAATTTCAAAACTGCAGTAGTTTGCTTTGTTAGGAGGACGATAGATTTATAAGTAAATATGTTTTACTTGGTTTAATTCATGCCATCACGATCAAATCGTAACAACCACCAACGAAGGCGTTGGTGGTTGTCAGCACAGCTGGTGTATTGTTTGTGGGTCGTGTCGTCCAGTAAATGGTACATTTAATAGTAGTTCTATTTGGCCATAGTTACTATCACCATAGTCCTGTGCTACTGAATGAAACATATGGCAAACCATAGTGGTGGTATGTCAAGGGAAAGAATATAAATATCAAAATAGGGATAGAATGTTGTTATTTTTAGGTCGTTCAGGAAAGAGCTTTGTCGGTGTTGTCCACAATTGAATTGAATAAACAATGTCAAACCACATATACTTCTTATTGAACATTATTATACCAATTATCATGAGGTTCCTGGTCTAATGGTCCACCTGGCCTGAGAAACCTGTTCTCAAGGATTTATTCCTGACCATTATTTAGACTAGAGGTTTTCAACCGGTGGTCAGGGGACCACCAGTGGTCCTTGAGAGGGTTCCAGGTGGTCTTCAGCTAGGTTGGTTAACCAGATGTAACTCTTGAGAACGTAAAAACGAAACCAAATGGACCCTGGCGGGTCCATTTGGTTTCGTTTTTACGCCCTCAAGAGTTAAAATATCCATGATGTGAATTAGCCCCAAGTCTACACAACTAGAACATTTATGGTCATTTTGGTCTGTATGTTTTGCATGTTTTGTTCCCCAAATCCTGCCTGTTATTGTGGACAAAAGCAAAAGAAGTCATTAGTTTAGGCGTCTGTGGGGATAAAAATGTCCCCAAATGGTGGTCCGTGGCTCAAATTCTGAAGAAATAGTGGGCCCTGGCAGGAAAAAGGTTGAAAACCACTGATTTAGATTAGTACACACACATTTTGGACGCCTTCAGCAGAGTTCAACTGAACCATTTTTATCGCTATTAATCGTGACTAACTCCAGGATAGCAGGATAGATGTTTACATAAGTCTGTGTAAGTGTCTCGTTCCTAACCCACCGTCACTATTGTACCAATAAGAATGTTAAAGCTCACTCTCTCTTTATTAATACAGGATAGGCTGAGATGTAAAAGAAATGTCAGTGTGGGTGAAACAAAGAGAAAGTCTTAACATTAGATATGAATTTAAATCAGGCCACGGAGGCGGCGGAGGAGCCTTTTTTTCTCTTCTAGAACTCCCATAGATTGTCTACAGTCATCGCATTAGACTGCATAATTTAACTTTATGCGCAGATTTCCCACATGGAAGAAACATATATGGTGCATGTATGTTTGTGATATAGGGCCGCATACTAAAAAATTGGCACCTTTCCTATATGTATATGTGCATATATGTACCATATATGGTACATATATGCACATATACATATAGGAAAGGTGCCAATTTTTAGTATGCGAACATATATGTGTATGTAGCATATATGTACATATATGACCTATATGTACCTATATCTACATACATGCAATGAAAATACCTATACATTAATAAAATCCAATAGAAGCCCAAATGTAGAACTTAAACACTTTATTAACAAGTTAGCTGATAATACGCAAAGATGAAACATTTTAAAGTCCATGAAAAGTGGCTTTAAAGTGGCAAATAGAAACAAAACAAATCTAATACATTTAATTAAAAAATCTTACATATTTTTAAACAAGTTAGCCTATAATATGAAAAAAATGAAACATTTCAAATTGCACAAAATATTATGGCTTTAAAGTGGCAAACAGAAACAAAACAAATCTAATACATTGTAAAACCCAATGTGTTGTTTCATTTCATTGTTAGTATTAGTTGATACAACTTGCTACAGTAGTTGTTACAACTCGATATCCTAGTTGATACGATTTGTTTTCATCTATAAAATGAGAAAGACTATCAAGGGCACTGTTTAGTGTATTGTTGCAGATAATCCTAGTGCACACAACATTGCAGGCTTTGTGGAGAACTTCATATATATGTAGTGGAGGGTCGACATGGGGGGGGGGGGCTTATAACATCTAAAATATTTTGGGGGCATGTGTAATTTACTTTTATAGATACAATTGTAAACCATTTTTCTCTATGTTATACTTGTCTGTATGTTTTTTCTAGTCCTACTGCAACACTGTGTGCAGATATTGTACAGTAACACAGAAAGGAGTTCAGACTACACAAGTTTAATTAGGAATATTCACTCGGAGAGAGGAAATTCATGCAGCACATCTAGAGGCTATCAGGCCAATAACGTGGATAGTCGTCATTATGGTGTAAAATGTGCATGTGTTAATATCGGATAAGCTGTCTCACTTCAACATATATTCACACAAAAGGCTTTAAAAAGTTCAGCTTGGTCAGTGGTACATCGAGTGTGACTCCTCGTCAAATGAGTCTTAAGGGAATTCCAGGTACTATAAGCAAGGGCAGGTTGAATACATGTGTGGGTATACTGCCACACCCAAACAGTATATGATCAAGTATGTAGTGTTTGAGAAGTGCCAACCTTCTTATTTGCTAACCCCAGTATTTGCATTTCAACATTCCACACTTACTTTGCACCAAGTGGTAAATCAGTTTAAGATCCCTCCGGCACCACACGTAAATGATCGGTGCTCGATATATAAGCCTCACGGCGGTCAGAGCCTTTCCTCCGACGGCAGAATGCAGCTCTTGGCATCTTGTTAGCAACGTGGGCAAGGGGTGCACTGTAGAGGAGCGTCTCCATGGAAACCAAAGACGCCAGTGTAAGAGGTGGACCCCGTCGGCATCGCCTGTTTTCTTAACTATGCCGGTCTTCTGTGGCGACTGCGACGGAGCACGCCCACATCCTCGTTGAGTGTCGAAGTTGTAGAGACGGCGTTCTTAAAGTCCTTAATGACTTGCAGGTGGAGGGGATCTGGTGGAATGGGCTGACTGCAGAGCGTCGACACAGCATGGCAGCCTACAGAGAAAGAGGCGGAAGTTGTGGGCTTGTAGATTTGCTAATTTCTCAATATAAGCAGGTTTAAATCAGTTGCTCTGCTGTTTGATTTCACTGACACATTAAAGAATCTGCTGCAAAGATTCAAGTATGGCAATCAGAGTTGCAACTAATGATTGTTTTCATAATCAAATCATTGGCCGATTAGTTAAAAGATGAATAGGATTACAACACTTCTCTAACCATCACCTTAAAATATATGTTAGACAGTTCTAACCAACAAAAAATTGTGTGATTAACTGCTGATTAGGCTAATAAACACAGTTATATTAAAGCAACTCATAGTGTATTTAGGCTTATTCTGACTGCATAGATTTGACTAAGGAATAGCTACACATCTCAATCTAAAAAGGTACAGTACTCTTCTGAACTCAAATAGGACCTTTATAAATAAATATTCAAGCTTCATGTTTGGCTCTCAATATAATCAATGTTACAGTATGTGTCAAATGTTCCTTTGCAGTTGCTTCTGTCCATGTGCAGCTATATTCAGGTTGTAAAGGACAATTAATGCTGAAAAACTAAGTGGGAAACACCCATTAATAATCAATCACTAAATTAGTTGAGAAATAAATTATGAATTCTATTACGATTAATCGCCGCAGCCCTAATGGCAATGTACTGTAATGTTTTTTTGTTTTGTTTTGTTTTGTTTTGTAAAACCTGCCTTATGCAAGGTAGATGACAGTAGAATGAGTCGTAGAAGTGAACAGGGTTCTGCAGTCCAGAACCTACCGACAAAGAGAAACAGCATAATGTGAGTGTGTAGATCAGCTAATACATGCCCACAATCAAAACAAGTGAGACACCTTAAAGAGGGGTGCCGTGATTTTTGTATTTTTTCCAATTTTATACATGTTTAAGAAGTGACAGTATGTAAATAGACCTGTTTTCTTAACTATGCCGGTCTTCTGTGGCGACTGCGACGGAGCACGCCCACATCCTCGTTGAGTGTCGAAGTCGTAGAGACGCCGTTCTTAAAGTCCCTAATGACTTGCAGGTGGAGGGGATTTGGTGGAATGGGATGACTGCAGAGCGTCGACACAGCATGGCAGCCTACAGAGAAAGAGGCGGAAGTTGTGGGCTTGTAGATTTGCTAATTTCTTATTATAAGCAGGTTTAAATCAGTTGCTCTGCTCTGCAGTTTGATTTCACTGACACATTAAAGAATCTGCTGCAAAGATTCAAGTATGGCAATCAGAGTTGCAACTAATGATTGTTTTCATAATGAAATCATTGGCCGATTAGTTAAAAGATGAATAGGATTACAACACTTCTCTAACCATCACCTTAAAATATATTTTAGACAGTTTTAACCAACAAAAAAATGTGTGATTAACTGCTCATTAGGCCAATAACAAACACGGTTATATTAAAGCAACTCATGGTGTCTTTAGGCTTATTCTGACGGCATACATTGATTACGGAATATCTACACACCTCAGTCTAAAAAGGTACAGTACTCTTCTGAACTCAAATAGGTCCTTATAAATAAATATTCAAGATTTATGTTGGGTGCTTTAAACCAGGGGTTTTCAACACGTGGTCCCTGAGAGGGTTCCAGGTGCTCCCCAGCTAAGTTGGTTAACCAGATGTAACTCTTGAGAACGTAAAAATGAAACCAAATGGACCCTTGCGGGTCCATTTGGTTTCATTTTTACACTCTCAAGAGTTAAAATTCATCATCTTAATTAGCCCAAGTTGCAATGACCACCTTCAAGACAAATTTATCTTGTGTTGTGTTATAATGCACTATGTTGCACGCTTGCCCGATCGGGCAACCAGGTAGCAGTCTTCACTTGCCCCACCATTTTTTTTACTTGCCCCGGGCAAGCGGGCAAGTGTTAGTGTCAAGCCCTGATTAGTATACCCTAGAGGTGCTGGGTGGACATGATAAAAAGTTCCCCCATTCTGTGTTCCCAAGAAATGGGGGTCTGAAGAAAACCATTAACATGCTGAAACATCTTGCAGGGCTTGACACTAACACTTGCCCACTTGCCCGGGGCAAGTAAAAAAAATGGTGGGGCAAGCGAAGACTGCTACGTGGTTGCCCGATCGGGCAAGACCTCTGTGTCTTTCCCTGCTTTCTAGCTATCCACAATTCCAGGCTGGATTTGGGAAACGAAACAGGCAAATTAACATACACATCAAAATTACCTAATCTTCTACATTCTCTAGTTGTGTAGACCTGGGCTAATTAAGATAATGAATTGTAAGAGTTACATCTGGTTAACCAACGTAACTGGGGATCACCTGGAACCCTCTCAGGGACCACTGGTGGTCCCCGGACCACCTGTTGAAAACCCCTGGTTTTCCAAGTAGGAAGTAAACTTAAATGCAAAATTTACAATATATTTTTGGGGGGCAAGTGACCATGACCTGAGGGCAAGTAGAACCTAACTTGCACTTGCCCGATGGGCAAGTGCCTCGGATACCTTAGTGTCAACCCCTGTCTTGATGACATCATCAATATGTACAGTATTTCAACATCATCAAGATGTACAGTATTCACCATGTTAATGGATTTCTTTAGACATTTTTTTCTGAGAGCGTACAAATGGAACCAAATGAACCCGTATGCGTACAAATGCGCCACGGACCACCACATCTTCTAGTTGTGTAGACTTGGGGCTAATTCAGATGGTGAATATTTTAACTCTTGAGAGCGTAAAAATGAAACCAAATGGACCCGCAAGGGTCCATTTGGTTTCATTTTTACGCTCTCAAGAGTTACATCTGGTTAACCAGCTTAGCTGGGGACCACCTGATCCCTCTCAGGGACCACTGGTGAATTAAGCCAGGGGTTTTCGACCTTTTTGAAATGAAAACCAAATGGACCTGCAAGGGTCCATTTGGTTTCATTTTAAATGAAAACCAAATGGACCTGCAAGGGTCCATTTGGTTTCATTTTTACACTCTCAAGAGTTATCTGGTACATAAGCTTTCCATCATTTAGCCTGGGGACCACCTGGAACCCTCTCAAGACCCCTGTGTTAGCATATATGCTAGTCGCGATTAGCATCATTCTTTCATTTTACACCATAGAGCAGCAGCACCAACAGCAGCAGCCTGAAGCCTAGTTGGTTTAACTCACGAGGTGTTTCAACACATTATACTCTCTGAACTCTTTATCCTTCAAGACCCAGTTGTCATTCTAAGGAAGGAAAAACACAAGATATAAATATGAAGTAATAAACAAACATACCTTCGTCTCTTAATCCGTTTCGTTGCCGTTCACAGTCACTTCACAACAACAGCAGTTGTTGTGTTGTGAACTGTGCTGTGGTTTGAAATGTCCCCGCCCCCTTGGGCAGTAGAGTGGCCAATGAGAGTGCAGTACAAGGGGGTATCCAATGAGTGTAGGTTAGTGGTTGCTAGGGAGACCATTAGAGCCAATGGTATGGCGCTTGCTTTTTAGGCATTGGGAATGGATGAAAAAAAAAAAAAAAAAAAAAAAAAAAACTTTAAAGGGGAATTCCACAGATTTTCAACATTTTACTTCATTAATATACCTTATAGGTGTTGTACAATTAAAAAGCTCCCCATTCTGTGTTTTCCTGGAAATTAAGGCCTTCAATTCATTAACTTTAAAGGGCTATTCCACAAAAAAAAAAAAAAAAAAAAAAAAAAAAAAAAACATTTTATGGTCTACTCAGTCTCATGTGAACAACCCAGACAGTTTATAAATACTCTTTTCAGTATTTTAGGGCTTTAGAGATTTTATTTTATTTTTTGAATGGCTGGAAATGGAAATGGAAAGTTGGATGCCAACGATGAACCTCTGCTCCAAAGTCTACAGAAGGGCCTATTATAGCGCCACCAGGAGGCAGATTCTTGCAATTATTTGGCAAAAATCTGTGTGTGTGTGTGTGTGTGTGTGTGTGTGTGTGTGTGTGTGTGTGTGTGTGTGTGTGTGTGTGTGGTGTGTGTGTGTGTCCGTCTGTTACCAGCTAATCTCCCAAACCATTAACCTGATCAATGCCACAATTTGCAGAATTGCAACAGCCTGTTATAGCGCCACCAGGAGGCTGATTTTAGCCTTTTTATTTGTAAAAATCTGTGCGTGTGTCTGTTACCGTTAACCCGATCGATGCCACAATTTGCACACATATTTTCTGGTTACTAACAATGAACCTTTGCCCCAAATCTTCCACAAAAGCCTGTTATAGCGCCACCAGGAGGCTTTTTCTTGCCATTTTTTTTTACCAAAAATCTATTTGTGTGTCTGTCTGTTACCAGCTAATCTCCCAAACCGTTAACCTGATCTAAGCCACAATTTGCACACACACACTCCCTGGATGCCAACCATGAATCTCTGTCCCTAACGGACTGTTAGAGCGCCACCAGGAGGACGATTTTATAAAGATTTTGAACACAGCAGGCAATTTACATAAAATCTTTAACGCACTATAATACTAGCCTGAGAAAAAGATTCCACTCTTTTCAAAATGGCTTGTTATATCGACATTTGCAAAACACATTTTTTGCACAAAATGCCTCAAATCATCAAAATTCTAAATACAACAATAAATGGCACCCTTTTAACATTGGCTTTTTATAGCGCCACCAGGAGGCCACAATCTGACCTGGCCTGGTGGAGACCTGTGTCCAGAAAGGCACTTTTTGTAGTTGTACATTGTGCTTGTTGTGCTGAAAACGGGAGTTGATGGCGATGCGCCGATGTGATATTAATATCCCCGCGACGCCAACGGTAATAATTATTATTATGACAGCTGGTACAATGCAGTGCCAATTCCTAATGTGATCCTGGGCTCTACACACCCTCTGCCAACCTGGCAGCAGACTGGGCTATGCTTCCTTCAAGGAATGAGGAGTCGCGCCGCCTTCTTTTTAGCTGGGGGGAGTTTCCCTGGTTGGACATAGCGCGTGGAAGGAACACGTTATTCCAACCAATTCCTGTCCCCTCCATCAGGCTGGCCAGGGGAGGCAGTTCAGAGCCCAGGATTACCGGATGTTTTTGTGAGGGTATCTACCCTAGGGGACACGGGGGAACATGCAAACTCCACACAGGGCCACAAAGGCCCTTAATTTCGCCAACCCCGCCTCGGGTATCGACACTGATGACTCGGAGGAGGAGACAGATCCGCCAGCACCCACAGCAGCGCCCCTAGCAGGAATCGAGCCCAGGACCTTCTAGCTGTGAGGCAACAGCACTAACCACTGTGTCAACGTATGATATGTACTTCCGTAGTGGTCCGGTGTATGGGAATAATAATAATAATGAATAATAATATTTTTATAATAATATCAGCACTACACATTTAAAGCATGTCAAATCATCAGAGGGAAATTCAACATTGAAAATAGATTATCTATACCACGTTAAAACAACGTAGGGAATTCAATATTGAAAATACAACATACTGTAGGCCTATATACCTGCATGTCAAATCAGTGTAGGCAAATTCAACAATGAACCTCTATACTAAATAGATTCAACAATAGTTTTTCAATTGTTGAAATAGTAACTGTAATTAAATATTGAATCAAGAAAATAACCAGTCTGACCAAAATCCAACATTGAATCAATGCATTTGGGATATGTTCTGTATTGTAGGGCCTATATATGGATATGGGTGCCTTATAATGGATTGCATTTTTAATGGATTGCATTTTTATAGCGCTTTTCCAAGTGCTCAAAGCGCTTTACAATGGTCCATTCATTCATACATTGGGAAGTAGAGCGGCGAACAGTTGACGCCAGCGTCCCCACTTCCCACATTCACACACCAATGGTGGCCAGCTCACACTGACCAACTCATTGGAGGCAACTTGGGGTTCAGTGTCTTGCCCAAGGACACTTCGACACGTAGACAGGAGGAGCCGGGATTCGAACCGCCGACCCATGGGTCATTGGACGACCTGCTCTACCTCCTGAGCCGCCCGCCCCCTTATATGTACATACATGACCTATATGAGGGTATAAAGAAGCTATATAGGATCCCATATAGGTCCTATATGGCCTTTATGTGCACATATATGCACCTGATTTTGACCTATATGTGAGATGTATGCAGCCTATATGGAGCATATATGTGGTATGTATGCGCATATATGTACCTGATTTTGACCTATATGTGAGATGTATGCAGCCTATATGGAGCATATATGTGGTATGTATGCGCATATATGTACCTGATTTTGACCTATATGTGAGATGTATGCAGCCTATATGGAGCATATATGTGGTATATATGCACATATATGATCCTTATATGGAGAATATAGGTTTGATATAGGTGCCTATATGGAACTTATATGTCTCTTGCATGTGGGTTCTTTTAAACGGCTTTGCCCTTCACCTATACGGCATTAAGAGCTGTAATGAATTTATGGTTTGCTACATCATTATGTAATAGCTCCATTCCTCTCACCATGATGGAACCCGGATTCCTTGAGTAATAATGATCTTTATTTAGATACACTAATGGACATGAAATTTTAACAGTAATGTGCTTTTTATTAAGACTAAAAGTTTTCGTTTAAGGTTAAGGCTCTATTCGGAATAGTATTCTCAGTAAAAAAGGGGTTTTCCCATCTCTCCAGCTCTCTAACAGAAAATCGGTGGAATTCTCGAACGCTATAGTGTAGCCAGGTATAGTGTAAGGCTTCTCAGTGGCTGCATAGCAGCCAACCAGGTTTGGGGCCTGGTGTGTAGGCCAAAAGCCTACACCACTGCAAAAGCCTATTCCCCTGCTTTCTTCATCATGAGTTGAAGCTCTTGATGGCTGGTTTCTCTGATTATGAGTAATTATTTGGTAAGTGGTTCAGGCTTTTGGCCTACCACAAGGCCCCAGACCTGATTTGCTGCCATGCAGCCAATGAAAAGACTTACACTATACCTGGCCACACCATAACGTTCAAGAATACCAGCCATTGTATTTTTATTGGGGTAAATGATAGCGGAGACCAGACATACTTTAAAAGGATCCCAGGCTACTAAGCCTCATATGGATGGATACATTGTGTTTGTCCTCTATAACTAGAATTGAACATTTAAAACACATGTTCTTTAGTTAATAGTTAATTAAAAAAATAAAAAAAAAAGCATAATTTATCCCTTGGGGGTGACATTTTACGCCACTGGACCCCCCCAGTTGTTGCACTTTGTGTCTTGGGCCAAAGTAAAAAATAAATCACAAATAGAAAAGAGTTCTCCTCAAGGGGCGCCAGGTCTCCACCAGTCTGGGTTGCCTACCATTTTGCTCATTTTCCTCACTGATGTTTCAGAAACAAACCCCCTTCAGGATAATTTAAAAACCTCGGCTTTGCCTCCGCGTTTAATCATCCTGTCGGGCGTTATTTCTCCACAACTCCCGCCGTGGCATATATTATCTCTCGTGTAACACTTCTTCTTCAACACTATGAGCCATTATTGCATTATGAACTGTCAACAGTACGTTATGTAAGGTTCTTAATATGACGCATGATTCAGCTCTGCGCGCATATGTCGTGCGCTCATAATTTTATTACATTATGAGCTTACTATCGCATTATCAGCTTATATTGCGTTAGTTTTATTATATTATGAACATGTTTTACATTAGGAGCTGTTATTGGTGTAGTATTAGTCGCTACAGGGTAGAGAGGGCCGTGCATGGCTAAGAATAGGAATGATAACTACAGCATCACACTGCATCGACATGTGGGCAGTGGTGTTTCTAAGCAATTTGGAGCCCCAGGCAAGATTTTCCATGGAGCCCCCCTTATCAAATGGACCCTTACGGGTCCATTTGATAAGGGGGGCTCCAGGGAAAATCTCCTGTGATGTCATACCTATGACAGGCAGAGTAAAATGGCACCCCCCAAGGGATAAAAATATGAACTATTTTTAAACTAAAGAACATACAGTATATGTGTTTTAAATGTTCAATTCTAGTTATAGAGAACAAGTCAGGCAACTGCTCAGTCTGCCGAATGGCAAAAACGTCCCTGCTGCCTCGACATGTGGGCATCCACACTGAACATTCTGTAACAGTCGTGCCGAGCACACGCTGTGCATTCTTAATGTTCCAGAGGTTGAAAATATTGATGTTGATGATAACCTGTTCTTGCATACTGTATGTCAAACAGTGCCTGAAAAGGAAGGTAGGAAGTGTGTGCATTTATGAAAATCAGTACTTATTGATCTCTCTCTTTTTTTTCTCTCTCTCTCTCTCTCTCTCTGCCTGTCACTCTCTTTGCCGCGTCTGTGCTTTTTCAATTACAGAATTCAGTTCAGAAAACCTGAACTTTGAACATTCTCTGGTATGGGGTTTTCTCTGGGGGGTTTGGAAGGCTTTTGAGCTACAACGAAAACGGACAAAACAGTGAAAACACTATAGTTACACCTGCTGACACCTGCTGCTATTATTTGGGCCGAAGGCTCAGCCAAAATAATGCTCAAACCTGAGTATAGACAGATATACGCCGTCGCAAACTCATGTTTATTTCAGTCCAATGGTGGCTCTTCTACATAGACTTCTTTATCTTTATTTTAGTTTTTTTTTTATATAATGATATAGCCCAGCTTTAATGATTATGAATCCCTTTATTTTAGATCATTTTGTAGTACTACTAGTAAGCCTACGGCCTAAACAGAGACTTTAGCACTGTGAAATACTTTAAAACAAATGTTGCACACGCAAATAGCTCTTATTTGATTCAAGATTCATGAACTTTATTGCCATGTAGTTGGTAGTTGATGGGAATTTGTCTTGCTTCATGCTCAACATATACCGACAATATTCATACAAGAGACAAAGACAGTACAGTGCAAGACCAGCAGCATGGAAATTACCTATGGAAGTGCTATATGCATTGCATATTGCTTCATACATGCATTATTACAACTGTAAACTAGCGAGAAAAGTTCAAAATGTCTAATAGCTACAGGGTAAGTGCTATCTCTGAAGCAAGATGTTGAGCAATTAATACTTCTGTACTTCCTGCCTGATGGGAGGAGATTGAAGAGGTGGTGTGCAGGGTGAGAGTTATCAGCTATGATTTTATTTGCCTTTCTGCTTATTCTAGTGTTAAAGAGTGTAATAGTGAGGCTACATCCAATGATTTTAGATGCACGTCGCACTACTATTTCCTGGTTGGTCTTGTCCTGAGGGGTTGTGTGACCAAACCAGACAAGCATGGAGAAGAACACTCCACCAGTGGTCCTTGAGAAGGTTCCAGGTGGTCCCCAGGCTAAATGATGGAAAGTTGGTTAACCAATGTAACTCTCAAGAATGTAAAAATGAAACCAAATGGACCCTTGTGGGTTCTTATGGTTTCATTTTTACACTCTCATCATCTGAATTAGCACCACTTAATTGAGAAGTTTTTCACTGTTTTGTTGGCAAAATCCAGCCTGGAATTGTGGACAAAATCAAAAGAATTCTTTAATTTTAGGTCTTTGGTGTGGAAAATGTAATCAAATGGTGGTCTGTGGCTCAAATGCTGAATAAATGGTGGTGCCTGGAGTCAAAAAAGTTGAAAACCCCTGCCTTTAACCATGGTGTGATTGGTCAGGGCCGTGCAGCGTTCATGAGAAGAGCACGCTCCAGTTCATCTGGAAGAGGAGAAAGGAAGGGAAGGGAAGGGAAGGAATTGGCGGTTGCACCGGAGAGAGAGAATCGGTTCCGCCCTGGTGCTCTCTCTCCAACTCTTCCTGTTAGCGTCGCCCACCTCTCTTCCTATATCGACTTACTGTCTTCATATATTTCCCCCAACCTCGAGGGCCAGGCCAGCCATCATGCCATAAAGAGGCTGTCATGGCTCACAGCAGCATCTGGGCCCGCAGCCCTAACCCGTCAGACCCTGTCCAGGGTGTTACTGTAATTGAGTTTAACAGCGTCTTGTTGTTGGCAGTGCCCAGTTTTTATTGACGCCCCACGGTAATAAACGTGACACCATGCTTTTTGTTTAATAAAACATAAATAAATAACACCAACTTCGAGGGCCCCCCCTGGAAAGACCTCATTATACGTCTCCTGGCAGCCCATAATATTGCCAATCAGTGAATGCACTCCGCAGCAGCACGCTGGAGTTGTAAAACATTTAGAAACCGCTAGACGTCGTTGGGGCCAAAAAATTCAGTTTGCAGCCAACATTTTAAATTAAATAATAATAATATCAACTCCATTATAACACCTTCCAAAAACCCTTCCTTTGGATATGGATTAGGTGTGTTAATTTGTTGAATTAATTTTCTTGATTAAATCTGATTAAAATTTTAATGCAATCAACTCAGGCACACGGACTCAACCCCCTGAGCATTTTCTCATTGGGAAAAAGATGGGTAGAGCCGGTTTTATGGAGACCTACAAGCATTGGGGGCTTGTAGATCACCTATTTTAATAAATAAGAAATAAACAGATCTTTTTTTGTCCCGGATTATTTTTCTTCTTCAAATGTTCAAATCCTGTAAAGGAAAACGGACATATTTTGAACATACTTCGGATGGTGATTAATCATGATTAAATTAATTTTGAAGCTGTGAATAATTTCATTCAAAATTTTAATCATTGAACACCCTAAAAATGACATAAACAAAGTGCAACTAGAACTAAAGTGCACCCAGTGTAACTAAGTCTATCCTTTCACCACTCACCACCCACCCGAGACTAAACAACATTCATCTACCTGTGTGTGTGTGTGCGTGTGCGTGTGCGTGCGTCGCCCTAATCAGATCAGCACGGGTCCTAATCACTTCCTCTCTAGCCCTGATTGCATTTATAGACGTTCTGCCACACTGTGCCTCCCCATCGAGCATTTCATAATTACCCTCCCCGTACATTTGTTTATGTCCTCCAGCCAGCTGCCTGTGCCGCAAACTCCGTTTTCAAGCTATTATGGTCATAGCAGAGCCTTATAGTGGGAGAGTTGCGATATTCATGTACACCCGGTTCGTCACTTGACTATACAGAGCAAGTTGGGAATACGCATTTTCTGCATACTCCTACTGCTACTCCTACCCCCAATAGGACTCAGCTGCAGCCTCACAGACAGTCTCGCGAGACTCCCCGTATCGCAAGACTGTCAGTTGTTAACAGTTGTGTGAATGGGGTGCTGTTATCTTTATGCTCCTCCAGCAGCGCGAGCACCCTGTTGCACAGGAGTGAAACGGGAATAACCGGACTCTCCCACTATAAGGCTCTGGGTCAGAGGAGGTATAGCGTTATGAGAACTTATTGTAATGCTGTATCGTAATGCCTTTTGGCGTTCTAAGTGTTTTAGCATTATTAACACTACTTAGCATTAGCATTATTAGCCTTACATAATTAGCATTAGCAATACTTAGCATTACCAGCAATATCATTATTAGCAATATTAACAATACTTAGCATTAGCATTATTTAGCATTACTTGGCATCTTACTTTAGTTGATGATGTTGATATGAAACATATCAGACCTACAAGCTCATAGCATGCCAGGGAGTGGTGCGCTATGAACATGTAATGCAAATGAACATGAAACGCAAATCTTTGAATTGTTTTTCAGTTCAGAACGGATTAATGAACTGCCCTCCTTTTCGTAGGCTATAATCGCAGCAGTATGCAATAGTAATACAAATACAGTAGTAAATTATGTGGGACTTTTTAGAGTTCCATTGTTTGGACATGCAGGTCAATCCTAGAGAAGTTTCATTGGCACTACTGTGCAAATACAACTTAAACAGAGATCCACAACTAAGGGCAGAGGAGTTTATTTCTTTATTTTGTTCATTCGTTTTGTTTGTTCCTGCCTCTATTCTGTCCGTCCTTTCTTCTTTCTCTCAACAAGTTTGGATTGTGTGTGTGTGTGTGTGTGTGTGTGTGCTAGACAGACGTCAGAAGTCTACCCACGTAGAAGAAGCACTAAAGGGCATGAATATTGAACGGCTGGAGTGGGTGAAAGCATCTGTATGAGTTAAGCATTATCCTGGTGGTGAGAGAGAGAGAGCGTCATGGTTTCCACCTCTCTGTCTGAAAACGACCCTCTGGCCGAGGAATGAATCTCAAAAGAGAGGCCTCTGTCCCTTCATGTTACTTCTTTTATATGTCTCCTTTTTACAATACTGAATATCCTGCTCAGAATGTAGGGTATTAGGAGCACTTTACCTCGAGCCGACTGCTTGAATACCGCTAAAGGCCTTGAACCATGCTGCTGCCGTCTGAGTTCTGAATAGAGACGGACATGAGGGCTTTTTGAGCGGTGCAGTCACTCCTAGAGACACTGCTATGTGTGTCTTTGACTGTGTCCGTCCCTCTGTCTGTCTGAGCATGAAAGTCGAGATAACTGGCAAAATGTCAAAATAGAAATTCTTCTACATTTTCTAAAATGTGCGCATTCTTGAAAATTATGACATTCAGATGTTTGTATGTAATTCCACTCAAAGGGTCCATTTGGTTAACCAACTGTCCCATCATTCAGCTGGGGACCACCTGAAATCCTCGCAGGGACCACTGGCAATAGATGGTTGATAGTTGTTGATGCAATGACAGGGTTTCACTAACATAAAGTTATTGTACCCCTCCTTCTTTATTTTCTGTATATTCCACAGGTCCAGCTGATCCACTACAACCACGAGCTGTACACAAACTACACAGAGGCAGCTAAAAGCCCCAACGGACTGGTCATAGTCTCCATATTCATGAAAGTAAGTTTCACCTTTATTGCATTTTTTTACTTCATGTTTTATACAGTTTCAGTTATAAAGCGGTTCAGGTGTTTATGTTCCATATGATTTGAGTTTATTTTAAGTTTATGCCTTGTTTTTTTATGTATTAACCGGGTATGTTTCTCTTCCTCGCTTACCTTACTATGGAAATCCATTCTCCAGTTTGGCTTTGTACAGTAATTGACTGCATATATATACACCACATACTGTAGGATAGAATGGGATTGTGCAGTGGAGCACAAGGGTGCACTGCTATTGCTGTGGTAAGCATTAATTTAGAGGTGGTGGAGAGAAAAAAAAAATAAAGAAAAATAAATGAGATAACTCTGCTGGGAAGATACAGTTAAGTGCACCAGAATAGTCTCAACATAATATGGGCATGTTGACGTTTTGCCATCCAGAAAGGATATTAGATGATTTCATCATATCCTGTCGGCGCCATCAAATCACCATGAGGCAGACTGTCTGTCATGTAGAGGTCTGTGGGCTACTGTAGGTTGCACTACTGTACGTATGTGTCTATGCCACGGCTTTCATGTTTGAAACACTTATTTTGAAGCGCCAGATCTCTGAAACCAGATGTATGATGACATAATTGTGTTTATGGTGCCTTGCCCATTCTGCCCTCTAACTCTCACTCTGTCCCAAAAACATCCGGTTCGCGAGTCCCGGATGTACCGCTGTCTCATAGGAAACGGCTGATTTGCTGAAAAAAAAGAAATACTGACATTGAGAGGTATAATGCCTTTCAAAGGGAATATACAGGGTGCAGGCGCAATTGTTTTCTGTTTGTTTTTTCCTTTTTCTCCAAAATGGTCGTGCCCATTTTTACCCAAATGGAATGCAACAAAGCAATGATTGACAAACGATATGTTTGGATCAAAAGATGGATTAAAATTGGAATCAAATAACCTTTGCATTTATGCGCAGTAGGCAGCACATACAGCAGCGGTAAATGTATTAACAGTTGATACTAAGGGAGGCTAGTCATTGGTCACCGTCAAGATGTGGGTCACCGTTTCAAACCTATATTCGACAGATGATGTAATGTGCCCTTAATTTCATCCTGCCTGATCTCTCTCTCTCTTTCTTTCTGTCTCGTCTTTAACATCTCACTTCGTTGTGAGAGGTGTATCAATTAGCGATTCAATTATCCCGCTGACGGGAAACAGTTTGCTCTTTGGCTCTCTGTCAGCATGGCAGCGTCGCAGTGGAAGCAGGGGCGGATGTAACATGTCCCATTTGGGGGGGGGCAAGAGAACATGTTGGAGGGGCAAGAGAAAATGGTATGGGTGCGACTTCATCGACTTCATCACGGGCGATGAAGTCGCACCCATACCATTTTCGGTTACAGGGCTTTTATTAGGCAAGTAAAACATCAATAATAACATCAGTTGTTGAAGTTGCAACAGACACGCAGCATGCATAAAGCTAAAGGTCTGACTCAGAGAGTTTTCTGTTTTCAATGATGAAATGCTGTTGGTTTAGTGGTGACACAGCTGTAGTTAGTTAGTAGCAGTAGTAGTGTTTCAAATCATTTTAAATATAAGCACTTTAATTTGAAATATCTTGGGTTGTTTTGCATGGCATCGTGTTTGGGGGGGCAGACTGGGTATTTAGGGGGTAATTGCCCCCCATCCCATGCCTAGATACGCCCCTGAGTGGAAGGTGGCAGCAGCAGCAGCAGCAGTGACGACTGCGGCAGCCCCCTGTCTCTTTGTTGTGGATGAGAGAGGCGCCCCTCCCGAGTGAGCTGCCCCTAGATCAGAGGGGCTTGCGAGCGTACACCCTGGCAATCGTGTGAACCGAAAGAAGTAAAAAGTTCAGCCCGTTAACTGCTAATTAGCTCCCCAAAGTCAATGGCACTGTCACTCAATGTGGAGGAGAAGTTGACTCGGGGTCAACGACGCTTCTCCCCCCACCCCCTCTCTCTCCGTCTTCCATGACGACAGTAGGGGATTATCACATCCTAGGATGTAGAGAGATGTAGTGGAGGCACACTAGGCAGGATTTGAGCCCGGAGGAGCCGTAGCGTACCACTCACAACCTCCACAGTGGTGAATCATGGCAGCAGCAGCAGCAGGGTGAATCCCTCCATGCAGTCTCGCCCCCCAAAAATAGAATGACATGCTCGTAGCCTACTGTATATAATTATGTTCGCATTTCGCAGCGTGGTCCGAGGCAGGAAGGCCAAGCCGTCCAGGTAAAAAGGTCACTTCAGCATCACGGACAACTTTAAGCCTCTATCAGTGACGTAACTATAGGGTCTATCAGCCATGGGTTTTAGCCTACTACTATACATAATACTGTACTTTGGCCAGCTCCAGTTCCTGGTTAAGTAGGCCTTCAGCCTGGTGGAGACAATTTATTGGATCTCCGCCTTCTATTTTGAATAGGCCTATACTGTATATTAAGCCAGCAGTTGGGCATAGCGAGAGAGACTGAGAGAGGCAGGCACTGGGGGCGCCCTAGTGGGTGGCGGCGAGGCCCATGGGTTCACTGAACCAACAAACCCATTGTAAATTACAGCAGTGTTCTTTATTGAAGGTGTTTGAAGGGGTGTAGTGCAGACAGTGCCTGACATTGTTACTACATCTTCACGAGTCTGAAGTAGTAACGTCGAAACATCAGTGGTTGTCTAGCGGAGCCTTCAAGAGACTTGGAAGTTGTTCCTGGCTGTGCCATAGTGCCTTACAACAGAAGCTCCCAAACTGTGCTGCCGCACGCATCCCTCGTGGCACCCAGACGCCCTCACAGAGAGCGTGTGATATAAAAAGGCGTCTTTTTTACAGTGTTATTTAACACAAACATTAAAAACACTGTTGTGAGGAGATGGATAAAGCGGCTGTGTGTCTCTCGGTGCAGTGAATCGTGTCTTTGATGGTAGCTAAAACCAGAGAACCCAGCAGCAAATAACTACTTTCTTCTCTCACCTTAAATAACTATTTACTTCTCTCGCCTTAAAGGGAGAGTTTGTTTTTGGAGTTAAGCTGTGTGAAATACTTTAGCATAGTGGTGTAAACTGTAAAAGTACAAAAGTACATTAATCCACTAAACTAATGTCATTTCTATTGTTCTATTGATTATTTCTAAAATATTAGGACCTCCTACGTTCATTTTTGGCCCACATGGAACTACTTTTTTGGCGTATTGATATGGACACAAGATACATACAGTAATTCCCTGTGATAGAGGCAGGGCTGGACTGGGACAAATATTTGGCCCGGTAATTTTATGCGTGAATTTGGTCCAGACCAGCCATTTTTGCTCGAATTTGACCCAGACAGGCTCAACACAAACAGCGTGCAGATAGCCCTGCGCTGTCAGCAAACATGTAAACAAAATAAAATGATACAAATCAACAGACCCCTACACAACCCTTTCCCTCCTCTCACAAGAATGATGGTGGCAAAAGGATACAAGATAGCACAGGGTTAATTTGTCACTCACTGATACACGTACAATACACACCTGTATTATTAATATTATTTTAGCACCCCCTAGTGGCCCCCTATGGTCGTGGCCCACCGGGAGAGCTCCCTGTACTCCCTATGGCCAGTCCGACCCTGGATAGAGGGGTCAAAAATGAACGAAGGATGTGCTAACATTTTAGAAATAGGTCAACAATACAAAATGCGTTATTTTTTTGGATTCATTTACTTTTACTGCCTGGCCCCCATGCAATGACCCCCCCCCCCCCCCCCCCCCCCCCCCCCAACTTGATATTGCACCAAAACCAGAGCAGAACTCCCACCACAGGACTCTGGACATCAATTAATACAGTTAACACCACTATATTAAGCCATTTTGTCGTGACCCTCGATTCGAGTTTCTGACATCAGATTATACAGTAGTTCCTGACACCAGATTATAGCTGCAGCAACATTCTAGCTTTTGACGCTAGATTCTACAGTAGTTTCCGACACTAGATTCTAGTTATTGACACTAAATTATAGTTCATGACGCTAGAATCGAGTTTTTGACACTAGATTCTATAGTTTCTGACACTAGATTCTAGTTTTTCTGAAAAATCTGTGTTCCTGTGTCAGTGATGCTAACATATTTCAAGCCAAGGACCACCAGAATTATCCATATTTGGCTGCAGACCCCCCCATCTGAAAAATGTTGTTCTAGGGATCCCCAGAAGCAAAAAATCGAGTTAAAAACGTTTGCTTCCAAAATAATGTATTCAGACATTTGCAGCACATTTTCATAATTTTTCCAAAATAGCAGAACTACAAGCTCATATCGCGCCACTCGGTGGCGCGATATGAGCTTGTAGATCTGCTATTTTTCAATAGCTAAAACACCAACACACGTTCAGTACAGAAAGGGTCAATGGCAAGTATTTCATACAGCATTAACTTTAAACAAAAATCTGAACTATCCCTTTAAGGACTCACTTGTTTTGCCCCATTAGACTAGAAAATGTCCCCGGTTCATACCAGACTGAAGATGTGTTGGATTTCCCTCCTCTGCCACAGCCTATGCAGCGTGTATACTATAATTAGCAACATCGATCGCCCTGTTCTCGGACTCATGCTGTCCAGGACCTTTTCCATGATGTTGCTGTGCTCTGCCCCCGGCTTGGAGTGAGTCACAATGCCAGGAAACCCCCCTAACCATGCATGCAGGCACAGTGGCAGGATGGGTAACAGGAAGGCTCGGCCCAGGGCGGATCTAGGCATGGGGCATGGGGGGGGCGGGGCAATACCCCCCTAAATGCCCTGACTGCCCCAGCAAACATGGTGGCATGCAAATAAAAAGAGATATTTTAAATTAAAGTGCTTATTTAAAATGGTTTGAAACACTACTACTGCTATTAATTAACTACAGCTGTGTCACCACTAAACCAACAGCATTTCATCATTGAAAACAGAAAACTCAGAAAAGTCCAGACCTTTAGCTTTTTGCATGCTGCGTCTCTGTTGCAACTTCAACAACAACTGATGGTTGATGCTTTACTTGACTAATAAAAGTCCTATAACTGACAATGGCATGGGGGCGGCTTCAGTCGCACCACGGGCAATGAGATTATTAACACGCTGAGACCCAATACCGCGTCGTGCCCCTAGCCACTCCACCCCCCACCCCCACCCATCGACGCTAGCTGCATATAAATGCGTCTACTAGTTACGTACATAAATGAGCGGCCGCCGCCCCAACATTACAGCAGCATTGCGGTTGTCGGGCAGATTGATACGATCCATTCAAGAGAAAAACGTTTGTGCACTGTTTTCTCAAAATAATCCGTTCTTTCGTGAAAAGCACCCTCCATTTAGATCCTTATAGTGGAATATGACCGACAGGGCGTCTCTTAAGATGTCATTTTAACTGTGCTACTGGGGCTCAATGTGGAAATATACATGCGCGGCAGACAGGGGGGTCACAGCCAGTGAATGCAGAGGGTTCTAGAGCAAGGCCACTCACTCGCTGTTGCACTCGCTTGATGTGTGTGTGTGTGTGTGTGTGTGTGTGTGTGTGTGTGTGTGTGTGTGTGTGTGGTGTGTGTGTGTGTGTGTGTGTGTGTGTGTGTGTGTGTGTGTGTGTGTGTGTGTGTGTGGTGTGTGTGTGTTACTTAAGAGTATTGTGCGTCATGTTCACGCCGATTGCATTGTCAACGTACGCTTTTTTATCCCGGCTTTGTGTGTGGGGGTGTGGGTGTGTGTGCGTGTGGGTGTGTGTGCGTGTGGGTGTGTGCGCGCGTGGGTGTGTGCGCGCGTGTGCGTGTGTGCGTGCGTGCGTGCGTGCATTACCTTGTACCCTGATCCAGAGGCCACAGTATGATAGTATGAACTGCTATTCTTCCCCACTAAGTCCTCCCCCATACAGGAGCTAACCATATCCATTGCCAACGCCATGGTAACCTCAGCCCCTACGGTGGAAAACCTTGGCATTGTCGTGGACTCTCATTCTCATTCATAACACACATCTCAGCAGCTGTCACCCGATCCTGTAGGTTCACACTCCACAACATCAGACGGATTAGACCCTTCATCACCCAAGAGTCAGCACAGCTTCT
This sequence comes from Benthosema pterotum, assembly GCA_039105355.1. Lineage (NCBI taxonomy): Eukaryota > Metazoa > Chordata > Actinopteri > Myctophiformes > Myctophidae > Benthosema > Benthosema pterotum. The sequence goes on along the minus strand of CM076981.1, from coordinate 40,496,761 downwards.
CATCCAGACAACAGTCATATCTAAACTGGACTACTGTAACTCCCTTCTTACTGGTCTACCGGCATGTGCACTTAAGTCCCTCAAATTGATCCAAAATGCCGCGGCCCGCTTGGTCTTTAACCAGCCAAAATTCTCACATGTCGCTCTGCTTCTCCGTCCCCTCCATTGGCGCCTAGTCCCCGAGTTAAAAACTCTCACGCTTTGCAATCAAAGGAACCAAAGGCTCATAAAAGCCTACAAGGCCTCCCACACAGAGAAAAACCAATGGTCAAAAACAACCTAACTTCGGTCAAATTTCAACCAAACGTAGAGGTTGAATAAGGACCAACTGGGTCTTTGGTCAATCTGACCGAATAATGCGTGTTATTATATTTGACCGAATGCATTTGGTTACATTAATAACCCAATTATGAGGGTCAACATAACCTAAGTACCAGTTGATTTGACCGAACATATTAGCTTGCATTAATAACCTAATTTTGAGGGTCAAGATTACCCAACTGCCAGTTGAATTGATACAGAATATTCAGTTAACCCATTTGTTTTATTAAAGGGAAATTCCACCCATTTAAAGGGAACTTCGCCACTTTTCAACACTCTTTGTGTGGTGTTGGTCATTAGCATACATGCTAATGGCCTCCTGATTAATAACATTGGGATTCTGTGGCTCCAGCGCCGTGCTTCCCAAGTTGTCAGATTCTGACCCAGTGACGTCATTGGGTCAGAACGTCCCACTGACTTAAACTACAGCGAGTATGTGGACGGGTAAGGTTACCGTACCGGTCTGAGTAACGGTCTGAGTGCCGGTCTGAAGGAAAAGTCGTTGCAGTGTTGTGTTTACAGTGTTGGATGCATTCCTCGGCATTAGTATCCTATCTGTTCCTGTAAAAAGTATAAATAATTTCATTTTTCGTCATTTTGTCCGAGAAATTCTACAATACCCACAGTGCACCGCGGCATCAACCAAAGTCTGTGACCTAACAAATTGGTTACCGTACCGGTCTGAGTAACGGTCTGAGTGCCGGTCTGAAGGAAAAGTCGTTGCAGTGTTGTGTTTACAGTGTTGGATGCATTCCTCGGCATTAGTATCCTATCTGTTCCTGTAAAAAGTATAAATAATTTCATTTTTCGTCATTTTGTCCGAGAAATTCTACAATACCCACAGTGCACCGCGGCATCAACCAAAGTCTGTGACCTAACAAATTGGTTACCGTACCGGTCTGAGTAACGGTCTGAGTGCCGGTCTGAAGGAAAAGTCGTTGCAGTGTTGTGTTTACAGTGTTGGATGCATTCCTCGGCATTAGTATCCTATCTGTTCCTGTAAAAAGTATAAATAATTTCATTTTTCGTCATTTTGTCCGAGAAATTCTACAATACCCACAGTGCACCGCGGCATCAACCAAAGTCTGTGACCTAACAAATTGGTTATTCTCATTAAAACAACCCAAACCAATAACCAAATAAAACAACCCATGAATTCGGTCAAAATAAAATCCCTGCAACCCAGGAAAAGGTTATGGCTTCAAGAAATAACCCAGGAAAGTGACCTAACACCATTGACTGAAGTGTTTAGTTGCAATTTTGACCGATTAGTTTTTTGTGTGCAAGGCCTCCCATGCACTCCGATAAGCCGACAATGGGAAGCTGGCAGTACCCCCACTTAAAACGATTGGCCAATACTCCACACACCCCAAGCTCTTCTCCCTCCTGGCTCCAAAACTATGAAATGCACTTCGCACTGCAATCAGAACCTCAAACTCACTACCTACAGTATCTTCCGCCACAGACTGAAAACACACCTCTTCAGACTCCATCACGGCCCATAGCACTTGTTTTACATACCAACCCACAGTACTTGCAGCAGTGAACTGCAAGTACTGTGTAAACTTTTACTATTGTAAATCGCTCTGGATCAACAGGGTCTGCTAGATGCCTGAATTGTAAATTGTATTTGCAAATCGATATATCGATTCATCGATTTACTGCATGTCGATTATACATTTATTCAAACATAATGACCATGTACACTCTCAGTGTGTGTGTGTGAGTGAGTGAGCGAGTGTGCATGCATGTGGATATTGAACCAGATGACTAGATTGATGTGACATGTGAGTGACAGTCAGGGAGGAGTGGTTTGACACATGGCAGCATCATATGTCAGACTGACATTTAGCCATAATATGCACTTAAAGTTAAAGTCTCTGTGTGTGTGTGTGTGTGTGCGTGTGTGTGTGTGTGTGTGTGTGTGTGTGTGTGTGTGTGTGTGTGTGTGTGTGTGTGTGTGTGTGTGTGTGTGCGCGTGCGTGTGCGTGTGTATCGCACACGTATGTAGTGTGTGTTACGGATATTGAATCAGTTGACTAGATTGATATGACATGTGCATAGACGGATCTAGAAATGATGGGCCCCTGGGCCACCACCAGCCAAAGCCCCGACGTCGCCCGGAAAGATACAAATCGGTGAGCTTTTCGGCCGAATCGGCCGACGTTTGGCCCGAGGATAACCAATCAGAGCCATGCTGCTTTTTTTGCCCTCGACCCGAAACCATTCGGCGCAGTTTGGTTCCTAGTTCCGCCCCACTTCCTCCTCCACCATACTTTTTTTTTTCAGTGCACCACAGCACCGCCGTTTACGGTACTCATTTGGTCATTCTAAGCAAGAATTTACGGTAATGACCGTCGCCGTCACTGACATCGGGCAACGTTGCTTGTCCATCGCCCACTGTCCTCCGCCGTTAAAACGTACTGTTAGCAATCATGTAGACCCCCCCCCCCCCCCCCCCCCCCCACTAGCTCAGGAGCCCTTGGACCCGGGCCCAACGTGTCGGTTGGATAATCCTCCCCTGGACGTGTGAGCGACAGTCAGGGAGGAGCGGTTTGACACATGGCAGCATCATATGTCAGACTGACATTTAGCCATAATATGCACTTAAAGTTAAAGTCTGTGTGTGCGTGTGGGGGGGGGGTCTCCCTCTCCCTCTCCCTCTCTCTCTCCCTCTGTCTCTTTCTGTCTCTCTCTCTGTCTGTCTGTCTTCACTGGTTTCATATACACTTCATAAAAAAGTAGCACTTCTCTAATTGGTCCCTGAGGAAATAAGAAAGTGTCTGAGAGAGAGAGAGAGAGAGAGAGAGAGAGAGAGAGAGAGAGAGATTGCAGTAGGAGGAGAAGGAGAGAGGAGAGAGAGGGGTGAAGAGCAGAGAGGATAGGCATGAGCGGCTGGTAACAGCCTAGCATGGGAGCACAAAAGAAAAACAGGTCAAAGAGGAAACCATTTTCTCTCTGTCTTGCAGTGACGGGAGGCAGCAGCGTGTTCACATGCCTGTTTAATCACTTTGCCCAAAGACATGTCTTCAATTAGAGCTGTGAGAAGTGAACGCCGTTGATGCGGGGGTGGTGGTGGTGGTGGTGGTAGTGCTGCTGTGTTGGGGTGGTTGGTGTCTGTCTGCCCGCACTGTAGATTAGGGTGGCCAGATGTCCCTCTTTGCGTGGGACAGTCCCTCGTTTCCCAAGACTAGCATCATTAACATTACTTTAGTAATGTTAATGATGCCTACAAGCTCATAACGTGCAACTCCGTGGCACGCTATGAGCACGCTATGAGCACGCTATGAGCACGCTATGAGCTTGTAGGTCTGATAGATTTTAAAATGTTGAAAATGTGGCGAAAATCTTTAACCCAGTGTCCCACCAACGGAGACGCTGTCCCACCTTGTGACTGAGGGCAGGCACCCTGTGTTTAAAATGCCCTGATACTTTGTAGTCCCCTAATAGTTGGATTCATGTTGTCTCTTTTCCTGCTATAGAATATGTGTTTTTTAAGGCTGTTGAAAATAACGAATTAACAGGATGAACCCCCCCCCCCATGGTGACACTATTTCCACATTCAATCCAGAGGGGCCACGTGATCGCATACTGTCCTATCAAAAATAGCTGATCTTCAATCCGAAAACGCGTCGCGCAGCTATTTTTGCCACATTTGAAGTGTAATTTTGTTCTCTTATGCATTTTATGTATTTGCTGAATGACAATAAAGATATCCATCTAGTTCATTTTGGAAATTCTGACAACTGGGTGTTCATAATTTGCTCATTTCTGCCCCGTTTCCCCCACTCACCCATGCATGCGACACTTCTGTCCCTCTGAAAGGAACAGTTTGGGATCTGGTCACCCTAACACAGAGACGGGCCCGATGGCGTCACACACAGGGGAGGAGGGTGTGTGTGTGTGTGTGTGTGTGTGGTGTGTGTGTGTGTGTGTGTGTGTGTGTGTGTGTGTGTGTGTGTGTGTGTGTGTGTGTGTGTGTGTGAGTCGTAGTGGTGTGAGCCGGCGGCGCATCCAGCTGTTATTAAAAGGTTTTCCCCTGCTCTGGCGCTGCCTCTGGCTCTCTGGGTGTTTAGTTAACGTTATGAGCAGGAAAAAAAGGGTTCCTGGTTAACAGTGAAAGGAGGGATATCTCTCTCTTCAGGGAGTCCCCGCGGTAGCGACGGGAGCGGATCGATGGCGAAATATCCATACCGGCCGCATGGATTCCTGAAAGAGTGATAAAACGAAATGCCGCTGCGAATAATGGGGCCCAAGCAGGAGAGGAATGACTTTTCTTTCTCCTGCGGCTGGGCCCTGTCCTCCCTTAACCCGAGGAACACTTAAATTATTTATTGTTACACCTCCGCCATCACCACACACAGAGGAGGGGAGAAGGCAGTGTTGGCCTGTGTAAAGTATTTCGTGAAGATGAAACAATATGTTGAAGTGGAGCAGTGGTTTTCAACCTTTTTCATACCAGGGCCCACTATTTATTCTGCATTCTAGGCACGGTTGGACCACCATTTGATGTTGAGTTTAGTCTCTTGGACCCAGAGCCAAAGGATTTTTAAGTTTGTGTCCAAAATTTAGGAGAGATAAACTGGCAAATGTTGGTCAAAATAACAATTCTTCTAATTGCAAATTCTTGAAAATTATCTTTTTGCGGGCCCATTTGATTTCATTTTACACTCTCAAGAGTTACAGATCTATAAGTGTCCATTTGGTTACCAACTGTCCATCATTTACCTGGGGACCACCTGGAATCCTCTAAGGTACCACTGGTTGAAAACCCCTGAAGTAGAGCAATACGTGGTAACTCGGGCTACTCTTCTTCATGACTTTTCATCTTTTCATAAAATCATGTGGTTCCAAAAAGAAACATGAATTGAGTTGGGAACGTCGCCTTTGGTCCAAGAAATGTGAGAGATTGTGAGTCACTGGAGTTTTCTCTTTCTCTCTTCAAAGAAGTGGGACTGAGGTTACTGCTACCAGAAGAAGCCTTTTGCTATCAATACAAGCCTTGGCACTTGCCAAATGAGTGGAAAAGAAACCGTGCGGTATTTCCCATCCCTGCTTTTTGCAGTGTTCCTAGAGGGGTTAAGTGCAGACAAGTTGGAGCCAGCCTCACGCCTAGACCTGGAGGATGTCTCTAAGGAGAAGTTCTTAGCACTTCTCCAAGTCCACCGCACCGGAAATGTTCACACATTCTGTGGCCATTCTGTAGCTCCCTTTGCGTGCGCCGACATGCTGACACACGCACTGGGATGTCCCTGATAACAAAAAAGTTCTAGTTGGGAGTGTGAATTATTGCCAGTGCTCTACTGCAGCAGAACACTGGTGATTTTTTGATACCAGGGCCCACTATTCAGAATTTGAGCCACGGACCACCACTTGAGGACATTTTTAGCCCCACAGACCACAAAACTAAAGATTTATTTTGCTTTTGTCCACAATCCCAGGCTGGATTTGTGGAAACAAAACAGTCAAACATACAGATCAAAATGACCATTAATCTTCTACATTCTCTAGTTGTGTATAGACTTGGGCTAATTCAGATGATGAATAATTATCATAAATATGAAACCAAATGGATCCGCAAAGGTCCATTTGTTTTCATTTTTACGCTCTCAAAGAGGTACATCTGGTTAAAGAAAATTTCACCTAGTTAACCAACTTAACTAGGGACCACCTGTGACCCAACGACCACTGGTGGTCCCAGGACCACTGGTGGAAAAGTAAATCCATTTCCTTTTTTAAAACTTTGTGTCACTGTGCTCTGTTGCTATTATTGTTTTCCTCTACTATCCTTTCTGCATTTGCACAGAATGCACACACAAACACACGCGCACACGCACACACACACACACACACACACACACACACACACACACACACACACACACACACACACACACACACACACACACACACACACACACACACACAGTCACGCACTCTTACACTCACTCTTTTACTTTCTTGCTTCCTGCAGATCGCAGAGACGTCGAACTCGTTCCTGAACCGGATGTTGAACAGAGACACCATCACAAGAATAACATATAAAAGTAAGTGGCCGCGCCTTTTATTAACGCACCTTTCAGCTTAAAGAGACGTCTAAAAACAGCACGCGTTAATGGATCGGAAGCACCAGCTGCCCGCCATTTTCCCCATGATTAGCTTCCTGTTGTACCATGAGGCCCACATGCAGTATCTCTCTCACTCTCTCTCTTAAAAGCATTTGTGGATATCAATTAAGCGGCGGATGCTAATCGAGGCCATAACCGCAGTATGGGCGAGAGATATTTGCATTCTTTTTATTTATTTATTTGAGTTGCTTTCTGCGGCGTTGCATGATGTACGGTACAGTGGCGCTGGGGGTGAGACTACTCTAGCTAGGCATGCGGTCGACAGCTTGCTCTCCAGTGGGTTCTCCATGCGGCGTGGAGACAGCTAGGCCCCGGCCAGCCAGCGCACAGCGGCAGAGCTGGAGAGCTGGAGCAGCCGCTGCCGAGAGTAGCCTGGGGCTACGCTGGAAAAAGAGGCCAATAATTGGATTAATGGGGGGAGTGTATAATTGGCAGAATAAACAGAGTGTCCCCTTGTGGTCGGGAGGAGGCGTCGCAACAAGCAGCAGCGGCGGGCAGGCGAGAGTTTTCCAAAGCGAGGACGGGGGGCGGGGGGGGGGGGGGGGGGGGGGGGGGGGGGGGGGGGGGTCCTCTGGGCCCTGCTAGAAGGCCTGCAGAGCATGGACTCTGACAGCTGTCAAAACTGCCCTAGATACACTGACTTGCAACACACTGGTGGACACTCTCTCTCACACACACACGCACACAGGGGCGGATCTAGGCATAGGCATGGGGGGGGCAATGCCTAAATGCCCAGTCTGCCCCACCAAACACGATGGCATGCAAAACAACCCAAGATATTTTAAATTAAAGTGCCTATATTTAAATTGATTTGAAACACTACTACTGCTGCTAACTGACTACAGTTGTGGCACCATTAAACCAACAGCATTTCATCACTGAAAACAGAAAATTCTGAGTATCTGTTGTAACTTCAACAACAACTGATGTTAGTATCGATACTTTACTTGCCTAATAAAAGTCCTGTAACTGAAAATGGTATGGGGGCGGCTTCATCGCCCGTGTCGCTTCGCGCCACGGGCGATGAAGCCGCCCCCATACCATTTTCTCCTGCCCCCCCAATTGGTAAATGTTACATCCGCCCCTGACACACATATACACACACACGCACGCACACCACCCCCTCATCCTTATGAGTCCTCAGGCATAACTCCTCACCGCCAGCAATGGTGCTGCCCCAGCGCATGAATTTTTCAAATTGATCTAGAGACACATGCACACGTAAACACACACACGTACACGCACACACGTGCACGCGCACACACGCACGCACGCACAGGCATAGACAAACAGACACCACCACCACCATCCAAACGGAATTATTTATGTCGACCAGATTATCAAAGGTATATCTGCTACAGCTGCTCTCACACAACTATCCTCACAGTTTGTTGAGGGAGTGGTGCTGATAGGATCTGCACCGCCATGATTGATGTTCACATCATTTTAAGGACGTGTTAGGACGAGGAGGTAATTTTAATTTCAATAATGAAATCAATCTTTTTCTCCCGGGGAAGTTTCCAGCTACTAGACATTTCAAAACCAAACTGCACTTCATTAAAAAAAAAAAAAAGTGCTGTATATATGATTCCCAGAAATAACAGTGCAGTGAAATGTAAAATTCATTTTAAAGGTATAGTAAGTGGTTTGGGTGATTTGTAAAAAATCACCCTGGTAGCATGATGTGCACGTGCACATGCTCTACAGTGAAAGGAAGTACAATGTGCAAACAACACATGCACCCACAAGGCCCACCAGTACTCGAAAGGCTTTTATCCCAAAGCCCCAAACTGAAAGTAGGGTTTTTTGACCCCCAGGGGCTCACATAGGGACAGGGAGGAACTCCTTATATGGTCACCACACTATAGTAGGAAAGATTAGCCAAAAAAAGAAGAAAAAAATAACAATATTTGAATTGAGTGAAATCACTTACTATACCTTTAATATACCTCGCAAGTAAAGAAAACAGGTTGAAAACCACTGGTGTACACTAATTAGACAGGATAGAAGGAGAGCGATGTGAAGTAACCCACGGCAACGGCCCACCAGCCTCCAACCTAGACAAAACATGTGTTTATTAGGGTGTAACGATACGATTCAATGATTTGAAAACAATGACTGAATAACAGCAACTACTAAGCAAAACAGTGATATGGATATAGTATTTGAACTATAGGGGTGTAACAATATAGTAACTGCATCAACAAAGTGATTTTTAATTCCAATAATTGACGTGCATCGATTCGAAAATGGCAACATTGAATATGTATCGTATGGATTTGCAATGCCAGATAATCAGTATTGTTCGTTTTCTTTGCAGGTAATCGACTGCATTAAAACTACATTGAATTTAGCATTGTTTTTTTAAATAAAAAGGTAAAGAGTGGTTTATTGACTTAATTTAATTACTTAGTTTGATGTAGTATTGCATTAATACCACATCAATTGTAGCACCAAATGTGGTGTTTCAACTTTCTTTGAAAAATAGCAGGCGTTCGCGGCTCATAGCGCGCCACTCTGTGGCGCGCTATGAGCCGCGAACGCCTGCTATTTTTGGGGGGGAGAATGTGAGAATGCAGCACAAATCTTTCAGTATGTTCGTTCAGAGCGAATGTTTGGTAGAATCCACAATGTCAGGACGAAGTGGGTCTTCCTGTTTTGATGTTTCGGTTTGTTTGGTTTGTATATTCTTCTGGTTGAGCTTGCTGATGTTCGTGCTCTGTGGGTGAGAGACGATGCAGTGTGTAGAACAGAATACTGATGCAGCTCCTCACCAGGCAGCTTGAATTAGCATGGAGGCTGGAGTGGCCGACCGTCACCATGACCTCATCACAACAGGCAGAGAGGGCTCTGCCACCTATTTGTCAAACGGAAGCTCCAGCAGATGACAAGTTATTGAGAGTTGGCTAGTGGAGTGTGAAGAGAGGGGAATGGAGAGGGAGAGAGAGTCACAGAGAGAGAGAGAGAGTCTGTTTAATTAACGCCCTGACAAAGCAGACAGTTTTGATATAAGGGCTTTTGGTGACACAACACCAAGCCATAGCCTGTCGTTTCTGACTTTTCCCCACCAGCCCCAGAGAATGATATGTGACAGGACACAGGAGCCCCGACAACATAGTTGATGTAAAAGGATGAACATGATATCATGAATGATGAGGTTTGTCATGCTAAGGCATATCGATGCCGAAAAGGGACGTGCGCTTAAAAAAACGTAAGTTATATTCAGTTAGACACGCTCTAACCTTGAATCCAAGGGCGCGTAGTGCTGTGCAGTGGTAATAAACAAAACAAGTCCCTGCCCCCAGTGCCCATGCACCTACCACCACCACTGAGGTTGTGGGTTAGAATCCCTCAGAAGGAGCAAGTGCATTCTCCGGTAACGGAAACAGTAACGATCCATTCGGTAGTTCTGGTTAAAAATGCAGTGGCTGGGATGGATAGGAGGGCAGCAGCTAAGACATTAAACCAGTGGTTTTCAACCAGTGGTGCGGGGACCACCAGTAGTCCTTGAGAGAGTTCCAGGTGGTCCCCAGGTTAAATGATGGAGAGTTGGTTACTTTGAGAACGTAAGCATGAAAACAAACGGACCCTTGTGGGTCCGTTTGGTTTCATTTTTACACTCTCAAGAGTTAAAATTCATCGTCTTAATAGTTTTCCTGCCGTCCACGCGCTGCTCGTGGATTTCCCGTTAGAATCCCACCGCCGAACACGCGGACGGCTCGTATCACGCGGAAATGTAGATTTCATTCTTTAATCCAACTATTAGTCCGTGCGCATCGTCTGATGATCATCCCGTTGCTGACTTTCATTTGGGACAGAATTGGGGACAACTTTTTTTTTTTCGTCCCATTGACATTCATTCAATCCAATGCATTCAAACGGCTCTCCTCCGGTTTGCCCCCTCAATGTCGCTGGCGCATGGGTTAAGCAGCCAGGGCTACACAGCTCTTCCTGACTTGTGAACCGGATGTTTTTGGGTAGATCGCCAGATGATCGATTAGGCAAGACAACAGACACAGCATAACAGAAACAGCACATCCTGTTTAGGAGATCTGAGCTTCAAAATAAGGGCTTTTTTACGAACTGGTTTGAGCCGCGGCAGTGGAGAGGAAACAAAGAAGATCCGATCGCGGTCAATGAGTTAAAATATTCATAATCTAAATTAGTCCAAGAAATGTCATTTTTTGCCTGTTTTATTTTCCAAATTCAGCCTGGAATGGTGGACAAAAGCAAAAGAAATCTTTAGGTTTGTGTCTGTGGGGCTAAAATGTTCATCAAATGGTGGTCCGTAGCTCAAATTCTGAATAAATAGTGAGCCTTGGTATCAAAAAGGTTGAAAACCCCTGCACTAGACTGTTGCGCGTTTCCCAGGCAGGGTGATGTTATGGCATTTCTCATGGGTTATAAGGGTTTGAGGTAGAGAGTCGAAGAAACTCTGTCAACCGAGAAACACCGTCCTCTGACACTGGTGTTCTGTGGCTGATGCAGTTTACAGCAAAGGCACTCGCCCTCTCACTAGAATTCACTGTGGTGGAACCGGCGTCAGGGGCGTTTTTGCCATTAGGCAGACCAGGCAGTTACCTGGGGCGCCATGAGGGGAGGGGGCGGGCACCGGGGCGACCACCAGACATGCTTTAAAAGGATCCCAGGCTAATAAGCCTCATATGGATGAATACCTTATACTTGTCCTCTACAACTAGAATTGAACATTTTAAACACGTATATTATATGTTCTTTAGTTTAAAAATAGTTCTTAATTTTATCCCTTGGGGGGCGCCGTTTTACTGTGCCTGTTATAGGCATGACGAGTTTCCCTGGAAAAATCTTGCCTGGGGTTCCAAATTGCTTAGAAAATCCACCGACCGGCTTTGTCGGGAGTTCAGGACACAAATACACAATGGGCCCGTTGTGTGGGGAGGAGACCTGGGCAAGGACAAGAAAGTGGCGACACAGAAATGTGTGGAGAGGAATCAATTGGCATAATAGTGAGTCAACTGGGAAGAAAAGGAGGGTAAAACATGAAGTTCAAGGTTTTTTATTTTTTTATTTGTCAGGCTAAACTGTCGTCGGAAACATTCAAGAAAGGACTAAAGACTTTTCCTTTTAACAAAGCCTTTACTTTGTCAAGTCAGTATGTTTTTCTTTATTCACTTTTTTTCCCGATGCTTTTATGGTGTGATGCTTTTGCCTGTTCTATTTATCCGTTGTAGTATTGTACATGTGCAAGGCAATGATAGCAGCAGTCGGGTACATACCACAGGGTCTATCCCTCTGTTGTGAAAGACGTATTGGCGTTTTACAAACGTGCAAAACTGGCTACTAATGAACCTGCTGTGTAATTTCCCCCCTGTTTCCTTTTCCTAACCTGCCGATGTCGGTTTACTTCTTCCAGACGATGCGTACTTACTGACAGGCCTGAACATAGAAGAGATCTACCCCGAGACGCACAGTTTCATCACCTACGACGGCTCCATGACCATTCCGCCATGTTTTGAAACGGCCACATGGATCCTGATGAACAAACCTGTCTATATAACAAGGATGCAGGTAAGTGGCAACAACAAAACCGACACACCAAAGAATTCACTTGTTCAATTCAGACAACGAATGCCTCAGCTAGGAATAATAATGGAGTATATGGTGGATTCTATTTCGTGAGCTTTCTTATCTGAACTGTGGCCATGAATCATGATTAAGAGGGACAGCCAGAGGTGACATTCCTTATTTTACTCACCTGCGGCTAAGCTTGCATTTCGCAACGCCGTGCGAGACGAGCTCAAAAAGCCTCGCGTCTGGTTTGTTTTTCTCGTTTCTTCATCTTCTTCTTCTTCTCAGAGTTTTGTTTTCTCCCCGAAATTGACCTGTCTCTCCTCCTCCCCTCCCCTCTCCTCCTCCTCCTTTTCTCTTGGTTTTAAGATGCACTCCTTGCGGCTGCTGAGCCAGAACCAGCCGTCTCAGATCTTCCTGAGCATGAGCGACAACGTGCGCCCCGTCCAGCCCCTCAACAACCGCTGCATCCGCACCAACATCAACTTCAGCATGCAGGGCAAGGACTGTCCCAACAACAGGGCTCAGAAGCTTCAGTACCGAGGTACAGTGGTGAGCACTTTGAGATGAGTCACCGTTACCGTCCGACTGCCTCCGAGGCACCAGGGTGGTACCACTAGCCCTGTCGGGATATCAGTTTTCACACTTCATTTAAAGGGTGTTGATGGTTGTAGTGTGGCAGAGCAGCCACAGTGTGGCGCCAAGTGAGTCTCATGAACTCGTCATGACGTCATACCTTTAAAATTACCATTTTAAACTAAAGAACATTAGCTGACCTCAGTCTGAATTGTCATTTCGATTCACTTCATTATTCAGACCGGAGTCCCTCTCTACCACAGCAGTTTCTAGGGGGGGCGTTATCAAAGCAGCAGTCTTCACTGTGATTGGTTCATATGAGCCCCTAAGAATATTGCGAAAGCAGACAACGTTGGGGTGGAAGTGGTTGACAGGGCTGTTGGCCAATCAGGTGCTGGGATTGGATGACAACGTTGGGGTCGAAGTGATTGACAGGGCTGTGGCCAATCAGCTGCTGGGATTGGATTTCCAACCTGCACGAACGCCCCCAAAGGCAGGGAAGCCAGTCCTTGAATCACAGGAAAAAATAAGCTAGTATTTTTTAAGGTGCTGATTCAGGGCTGAGCCAGGCTAAAAGAACATATTAAATGTGTTTTACATGTTCTATCCTAGTTATAGAGGACAAGTATAATGCATTTATCCATATGAGGCTTGTTGGCCCAGGATCCTTTTAAAGCATGTCTGGTGGTCGCCTTGGTGACCCCCCTCCCCTCATGGCGCCCCAGGCAACTGCCTTGTCTGCCTAAAGGCAAAAACGCCCCTGGTAAAGCGCCTTGGATAAAAGGCACTACATCAATGCATCATTCACCATTTAAGTTGTCGAAGTGTATTGTAGGACAAGGTCTTCTCACACACAAAGAGCTAAAGCTGAGATATTTGTGCAGGAATGCATTGAAAAAAACAAAGGAGGCCGTTGAAAACCTTGACAGAGGTAGTCTGTTACACCATCACCGGCTGGCATTGGCACTGACTGAGGCTGATGGATAGCTTAACAATGCTCGAAACCGGCCCTAGCCGGCTGCTCTCTGATCGCTCTGTTTACTACTAAGTCCGTGTCTGGAACGCCTGCGAACAATTTCAATGGTAACCCCCCTGAAGCGTAAATACAATACAATACAAACCAAGAGCTATTCCGCCTCCACTTTGCACTCAAGCCCATACACGGACGGACGCACACATAGTATTTATTGTGATTTGTGTGGGATTTAATGCGCTGTAGCCGGCAGACACATTATCATACTGTACCCACCACCTCCGTCTGCCTCCCTATCTTTTCGTCTCTCTCTCCATTTCTGGCTGTCTTGGTCCAATCTTCCGAGCGGCACAGGCATTGCTAATGTAAGCGCCGTGAGTGTTAATCCTATTTTCCCGAACTGCCACGGGTGTCGTTTATACGCTATATGCACCCCTGTTGTTTAAGGCCCAAACCAGAGCCAGTTCTATTTGTACTTAGACAAAGTTGGGATATTGAGGGGGCAGAAAACAGCACGGTCACGTTCTTGCGTGATCCCATAGAAATGTGTTCCGTAACTTCTGTTTGTCCCCATCCAATAAGTCTATGAACTTGAACAGAATTGCCTAACTCTGTTATTACTGTATGGCTGAGGACCAATGCAACTCATTACAAGTCAAATATTTTCATTCGTGTGTTTTATTAAAAAGAAAAAAAAAAAGAAAAAAAAAGTTTTCTTCTAACTTTGGTGTGGTTTGGACTTTCAAATGCCGACTATTTTTTTGCATTGTGGGGTTTGTAGTACTCAAACAAGGTGTCACTCAATGTGTCACTCAAAGTGTCCCAAGTGGACCAATAACAGCAGGTCTTTTTCGGGACTTGTCAGAACGGCTTTGTGGCTTTGCCATTGCGGCGCTTCAATGTCATTCTGTCATCATCTGCAATGATTGCTCATCTAAAGACTGTGTTTTAGGACTTGATGAGGTCAGAATTGAACCCCTCAAAGACTACTGTCAGGTACCTTTTGCAAATATCTATGCAGTTGTTCACAGGGAGTCAGAATGTTTTAATTCAGGGATGCCCAAAAGGTAGATGGTGATCTACCAGTAGATCACACAGGCCGTGCAGGTAGATCACATGACAGTCCCCTAAAATGTATAGAACTGTAATTTGTGTTAAAATGAAACCAAATGGACCCTTACGGGTCCATTTGGTTTCATTTTACACTCTCAAGAGTTAAATTATATTTAAACATCTGAATTACATAATTCCAAGAGTCCACACAATTAGAAAATGGAGAATAATTGTTATTTTGACCAGTGTTTTGCCAGTTCTCTTTCCCAATTGTGGACAAAAACGTGAACGTTATTAGCTTTGGGTGCAAGAGACTAAACTCAACATCACAAACTGTCAACTCAAACCCCAAATACTGTTTTCAAACGCCAGTAGTAGCATATACAAGAAAACCTTCCAATTCTCCCCATCCATTTTTTATTATAAGTGCATTATTCTTAAACACTATAACAGTAAGTAACACCATCACCACTATTTCAAACTAAGTCAAACTTTCTTGTGGGCCTTGAAATTGTTTGTGTAGATCTTGTTGAGCCGCTCATTTTGAAAGTAGCTCTCAAGTCAAAATAGTGTGGGCAGCCCTGTTTTAATTCATTCCATGCCGTTCTTTAGAAAGGAAAAAACAATGGTATGATGGTATTTGATGGTATATTTGATGGTATGATGGTATTTTTGAACTGACCGACCGCTGGCCAAATGACCAACCTATGTCTAAACCTGGATAGGTTTAGGCATAGGTTTTACTGAGGCTATATCTATATGTTTGGGGTTAGGGTTAGGTTTAGTAGCAATTGGTGAAGGACGGTCGCGGCTGTTGGCCCAGCAGCGGTCGCCGTTGATTTATGGTATTTGCCAACGGTCACAGGCTTTTTATAGTAACCGATTTCCGACGTTGCTGTGTCTCCATCTGCTCCCATTCTAGGATGTTCAACTGGTTGTCAAGTGAAGACGAAAAGCCCAATTTATTTTTTATGTATCCATATAAGTGGAGATTTTCAGGGCTGCCAGTGTGGGGAGATTTAAACTACTCCCCTCTCTCCTGGCTGGCCACCGCAAATACATTTCACTCTCCAATAAACTACCCATAAAGGCCCACAGATATCACACCATAGGCGATTTTAGGCTCTCCCAGCAGGGGGCGGCGCATCGGATGCTTATAGATCTGTAACTCTTGACAGCATTAAAATTTTACCGCTCTCAAGAGTTAAATTTAAACATTTCAAGAATTCACACAATTAGAAAAGGTAGAAGAATTGTTATTCTGACCAACGTTTTTGCCAGTTCGTCGCTCCTGAATTGTGGACAAAAACTTTAAAATCCTCAGTTTTGGGTCCGAGGGAGCAAACTCGACATCAAATGGCGTTTCTCTGTGGCTAAAATGCAGAATAAATCGTGGGCCCTGGTATGAAAATAGTTGAAAAACTGCCATAGAATACTGTATAAGCAGCTATTCTTGATCAAAACTTGGAGGTGTGGCAAAGCTGTTTGGCCAAACAGCCAAACAGCTTTGCCACAACTCCAAGTTTTAAGACTAAAGCCCTGATACTTAAGACAATCAAAATAGGGTCCTATGTGATTTACACATACAGTACATTTGCATGAATGAGTATGAAGTTACAACTGAATGAAGTTGCAACCGCCTCCCTGACTCCCTCCTAAAATTGCCATTGTATCACACAAACATCTGCAAAACTCTTGGAGTGCAGCGTACGTTTGCACTCTCACACGTCAGAGTCGTGTTGGGTCGTTTTACAGAGCAGAGAATTCACCACAGCCTCCTCGTTTTACCCAGGAGAACAGCTCCTAGGCCAGAAAAAAAAAGAACACAAAAGCTGAGCTGTGAATTTAATTTCTTTGACTCGTTTAAAGATGTAAATAGCTTCAAGGTGAAGCAGTGGAGGCGATGCATCTCATTAGAAAAGGGGGAAACACGGCTAATTGGATGGTTTTGTAACGGTTAACCTTTAGGGCAGGAGAAACACCCCCCAGAGTGGGGTTTATCTTGGGGGGGGTAATTGAATGTGATTTCATTTAAGGGGTGATGATGCGGAAGGGTGCAGATCAAAGTATACGTTTGCTTTCCTATAGACCCCCCCACCCCCCCCCCCCCCCGCCTCCCCCCCGACAGCCACTTAATTCTTCATTGTTACGACAGTGTTGTGCTAAAAATTACTGATCCAAAAGTTCAATGCATTGCGCTGCATTTAAATCATGTGCCATTTAAACCTGTTTTGGGGCGGAAAGGCATTTTGGTGTTCCAAGCTTTATTATTGGCATTACTTAGCATTATTAGAATTACTTAGCATTATTATCATAATTGGCATTACTTGGCATTGTTGACGGTACTTGGCATTATGAACAATACTTACTAGCGTTAGCATTCCGTGGCATTATTTGCATTACTTACTTATTATTACTTTGCAGTAGCACTACTTAGCATTATCAACGATACTTCCCGTTAGCATTAGTTAGCATTGCTCGCATTATTTAACATATTATTGCCATTACTTTAGCTATTGAAAAATGTACAAGCTCATAGCTTGAAGATCGGATATTTTCAGAAAATGGTGAAAATGCGGGGCAAATCTTTGAATCTGGGGGTGATAAGTCCATCAGCTCCCAGCAGCTGATGTTGTTGTCCTCATCATGGAGGGCCCGAACGGGGCGATCGGTCGCGTTTATTATCATAAATATGGCCAATCGAGCCATATTTCGGCGGCGATTGTTGGATTACGATGATCAGCGATGGACATACAGGCCGCGCATGCATGCACCCGCTGATTTTGGTTGTTCCTACAGTAGGTGAGTGGGACCTGACGTTAGCCCGTCATGCAGAAAAAACAAACATCTAAAATGAATGTCACGATCGTTGGTGATTAAATAAATACCTCACATGGGTCAACGGGTGACTACAAACCACAGCTTCGGGTGTTAGGGGGTTAATTGCATGCCCAAAACATGAACATGGACTGAGTTTCCCTGTGACACACCGCCTTCGCGGACGTTTTTACGATATTGCACCGTAGGTGGGTATAATTGCTATAGAGATGCGCAGTGACGTCACCGCCCCGGTTCCGGAAGATAAAAAAATATTCGAAAATAATTTATATCAAGACGATTACGCCGCGGCCAAAGCCAACTCAGGTCGTGACAAATCATGACAACAAACACAATATCGTCATATAATATATAATTAGGAAGAAGTAGAAAACTGCATGATACAAGACTTTTTGTTTCGTTTTTCATCTTAGAAATTATTTTATTGTCCCAAAAGTTTGTGTGTGTCATCATGATTCGTCACGACTCGAGTTGGCTTTGTCCGCGGCGTATTCGTCTTGATATAAATTGTTTTCGAAAAGTCTATGAGAAAAATGAATTGGAAAAGACTTCCGGAACCGGGGCGGTGACGTCACTGCGCATCTCTATACAGCAGGGGTTTTCAACCTTTTTCATACCAGGGCCAGAGAGCTTACCAGAGAGCTTAAAGGGGAATTCCACCCATTTTCAAAAAAAATTTCAGGAAAAAGGGGTCTGAAAGAAAAATCATTAACATGGTGAAATACATCTTGATGATGTAATCAGATGTATTTCACCATGTTAATGATTTTTTTTCATACCTCCATTTTGAGGAAATACAGAAT
The DNA here is from genome assembly GCA_039105355.1 of Benthosema pterotum. NCBI lineage: Eukaryota > Metazoa > Chordata > Actinopteri > Myctophiformes > Myctophidae > Benthosema > Benthosema pterotum. Next base: position 40,478,522 of record CM076981.1, on the reverse strand, counting down.
TGGGGGAACTTTTTTTATCATGTCCACACAACATCTCTAAGGGATATTATTGACATATTAAAATGTTGAAAATGGGTGGAGTTCCCCTTTAAAAATGAAACCAAATGGACCCTTACGGGTTTCATTTTACGCTCTCAAGAGTTAGAGAGTCCATTTGGTTACCATCTGTCCATCATTTCCTTGGGGGACTGCCTGAAATCCTCTCAGGGACCACTGGTTGAAAACCCCCTGCTATCGGGAAAACTAGGACTCATACAGCCATTCAGCAGCGTTTAGCTTCCCCTATTATGGTGGAAGATGAAATGCTCTGCTAGTGGAACTCTGGTGTGTTTTGAACTAGCGTTGTGTGACCGGTCCAGTGACACTTCCTTGTCCTTTGACTCTCTCTCTCTCTCTCTCTCTCTCTCTTCCAGTGAACGAGTGGCTGCTAAAGTAAACCTCCCACGCCATGCGGACAAAGTGTGGACACGAGTGGACGAAGGCGACGGAAGAATAAAGGAAGAACGCAAATGGAGGGAGAGAGATGGAAGAAGAAGAAGTGGTGTGTGCGTGCGTGTGTGTGTGTGTGTGTGTGTGTGTGTGTGTGTGTGTGTGTGTGTGTGTGTGTGTGTGTGTGTGTTGGTGTGTGTGTGTGTGTGTGTGTGTGTGTGTGTGTGTGTGTGTGCGCGTGTGCACGTGCGTTTGTCTGTGTGTGTTGTGTGCGTGTGCGTGCTGAGTCTAAAGAACTGAACCAGGGATCAAGGCTGCATCTCATCTAAGATTATTTCATGGCGTTGTATAAAGAAGAAAACACACACACACACACACACACACACACACACACACACACACACACACACACACACACACACAAACAACATTTTCAAAGACTGCATTGCGAGTAAAGAGACTCTACTTTTCATACATTGAGAACTATTTGAACCCCGCCCCCTCCCTTCTTTGTCCTAACACATGCTAACTTATCCCCCCCAAGTTACAACTAACAACAGTATATCTTACATTTTGATACTGACCTTTTTTTGGGAGAAAACACAAACAAACGAAAGAAGAAAAAAAAAAATCATGTCGAAAATGAACTTTAAAAACCAACAACCCACGGAAGCATTTATTTAATAGCCTCCTTTAAAAACGTGCTGGGACTATGCTGGGACAAGCCTTTTTGTACATAAAGAGCTACTGCTGTCGACGGGAAAGTTTCCAAGGACTAAAGTTCACTGCCCCCTTCTGGTCAAGAATGAAGCGGTCCGCGAAGAGTCTTTGACGACCTGTCATAGTTGTCACCAACAAGGCATGCTAACAGCAAAAAAATAAATAAAAAACAAAACTAAAAAATAACAAGCGTGAAGGATTTGCAGCCTTGCCTTGTCAGTTTCAGAAAACGCCACATTGTTCTAGGGAAAGTGCACATTATTTATAGGCCTTTTGGAGGCCGCCGGAGAGCAACCGAATCGAGTGTCTTGGCCTAAAAGTTTGTACATATTATAATTATCAATAACTGCTGAGAAAAAAAGAATATGTAAAAAAAGGAAAAAGAAGAAAAGTAACATTCAAAAGATTATATCAAGAGGAATACAAATAAAGAGATACAGAAAAATAAGTCGAGCGTTTTTTTGGAAATGCTCGACGCACACTTTGAAAAATTCCGGAGCGGTTTGTTCGCTCCGCGAGTCTGAGCTGATGCCTTTTACTTTCTGTTTTATTGTTTACAAATGGTCATACACTGTGTTTGAGTAATGTTTATCAGCCCAATAAATGTGTCTGGAAAGTTCACTTTTTTGGAAAATGTTTCACTACTATACCACTGAATCTGGCATACTGTATCTGTACCTGTGTTTTTTCTTTTTTCTTTTGTACCGATCCATATTAAATGTGTTGATCTATCAATATTCACCCTTGGAGCCATGCTCAATGCGGTCGGGGTTGTTCTCTCTCTTGAATCCTCGAGATGTACCAAAGGCCTTTCTTTTTTATTAGGGATGCACCGAAAGAGAAATCCTTGGCCAAAAGCAAATACCAGATATACTGTAGGAGGAAATAGTTGGCTGAAAACAGAACACCGGAGAGCCGAATATTAATAATGCATTAATATAGCTGGCTGCACCTTAAGGCTATACCTGATAATGGTAAAAAGACGTGATTATGGCAAAGCCTAACTTAAAATGAACTTAAATAATAATCGATCGTCATGTCATACACTATTTATTTGGTGATACATTTTTTGGCCATTTTGTGCCGAAAACCGAATAGGCCCAGAATTGCATTTTAAGCCATTTTCGTCCAAATAATGGCTGGTATTCTCTAACAGCTATGGCGTGGCTGCCAGGTATGGTGTAAGTCTCATTGGCTGGTCTTGGGGCCTTGTGGTAGGCTAAAGGTCTATACCTGGGCATGGGCTTACGAAATAATTACCCATAATAATTAATTTGCGCCACATTTTCACCATTTTCAAAAATGTTATTATACTTTTCAAGAACTAAAGTAATGCCAATGATGTTAAAGATGGAGTGCCATGTTTTTTTTTCTACCCTAAAACATGATAATCAGGCATTAATGTTATATGAAAAGTATTTCTTTTCCCCCCAAAAAGTACAGTGTTTGTTAAACTGTCATTTTTATGATTCCACCCTACCAGTTCATTAAGTATGACTGGTTTGCCTGGTGGGTGGTGATGGGTGGAGATCCAGCTGAACTGAAGCCACACCCACAGTGTTAGTTGCATGATAAAGGGGGAGGAGTTAGGGGAGGGGCTGAACAGGTGATGTCACTATATTGCAGTTTTTTTTTTTTTGACTGGAAAGGTTCAGCCCCAGGAAGAAAACCCTAAATATAAAGGGAAGACATCATTGCACATAAAAAAACCACCAAGGGGTCTATTTACATACTGTCACCTATTAAACATGTACAACATTGGAAAAAATACAAAAATGACGGCACCCCCTCTTTAAGTGATGCTAAGTAATGCTAGACATGCTAAGTAATACTAATGCTAAGTACTGCTAATAATGCTAAATAATGCTAAGCAATGCTAGTTATGCTAATACAGCTTAGAACACCAAAACCAGCCATCAAGACCTTTAACTTATGATGAACAAAACAGGGAGTACAGTAACATTTTTAAATGGCGGTCTCGTAATTTCTGTAGCCTACTTTTTGAATTGCAGATAGTTATTTGGTAAGCCCAGGCCCAGGTCTGATGGTACAGGCTTTTGACCTACTACAAGGCCCCCAGAACCTGATTTGCTGCCATGCAGCCAATGAGAAGACTTAACACCATACCTGGCTATGCCCATAGCTGTTCCAGAATTCCTGCCATTTTTCTGACGAATATTCAGTGCATCACTACTATTACTGTTTATCTCAGGGGTTTTCACCAGTGGTCCGGGGACCACTAGTGGTCCCTGAGAGGGTTCTAGGTGGTTTCCAGCTAAGTTGGTTAACCAGATGTAACTCTTGAGAATGTAAAAATGAAACCAAATGGACCCTTGCGGGTCCATTTGTTTCATTTTAACCAGATGTAACTCTTGAGAACGTAAAAATGAAACCAAATGGACCCTTGCGGGTCCATTTGGTTTCATTTTTACACTCAAGAGTCAAGAGTTAAAATGTTCATCATCTGAATTCGCACTATTTAATTAAGAAATCTACACTGTTTTGTTTGCAAAATACAGCCTGGAATTGTCAACAAGACCAAAAGAATTCTTTAGTCTTAGGTCTTTGCGGTGAAAATGTCATCAAATGGTCGTCCGTGGCTCAAATGCTGAATAAATGGTAGGCCCTGGCTGGCATCAAAAAGGTTGAAAACCCCTGTCCTATGTTACTACTGAATCACGCAATACGATTCATCCTCACAATCACCCCGAGTATCCCAGGGAGGGAGGCGTGCAAGGCATTATCTCCTGTCTGATATGTGTGTAACGGAATTATAATGAGCTACTACACTCTCTCCCCCGCTGAGTGCGATTCCCGCACGTTCGAGACGAAAAGCTTCATCAAGATGGCGAGCGGCGGATCTGGATCGTGACCCGGCGAGGTCTCAGCAGATCAGATCAGATGGGATGGGGGGAGTCGAACAGTCGGGGCCAGCCGGGGAAAAGGAAACGTCTAATCCAAGAAAGGGCCAGTGTGGTACCGCTGGCTGAGGAGGAGGGGGGGGAATTCCAGTTCGCGGGGCCAAATCTATTGAAGACTGCCATGAAAAGACAAGCTCTCTCTCTCTCTCCCTCACACACATGCACATTTGCACACCTTTGAGGACACCCGCAGGCACACAAATCATTATGCTCCCAGTGTTGCCAACTGGCAAAATCCAAAATGAACTAGTGCCACTTCCAAAATGCACTAGAATGCACTAGATGCTTGCCTGGAAGGGTTAGCGTTTTGATACAGATCAAAATTACAATTAATCTTCTACATTCTCTAGTTGTGTAGACTTGGGCTAATTCACATGATGAATATTTTAACTCTTGAGTTACATATTTTAACTCAAAGAGTTACATCTGGTTAACCAACTGGCCATCATTTAGCCTGGGGACCACTGCTTGAAAACCACTGTCATAGGAGGACAAAAATTGTGAAAAATTAGGGTTTTATCTCTGGCATCTGTCAATCAATTTCGCCCCAACTCACCAGCCAAAAAGCATTAGATTTTCCGCCAGGATTTTTTCACTAATTTTAGCGCTATGGCGGTTTGGATAAAAAGCTAAATTTAGCGACAAATGCGCCAAGTTGGACACACCTCTCTCTCTTTCTCGTTCTCTCTCCCTCAAACACGCACACACACATGCATGCACACCCTTGAGGACCCCTGCATGCACGCACACACACACACAAATCATTACGCTCCACTCCTGCTAGATTTACTATTCCGTCTGCCCACTGTTGTGTTGGAGTCGAACAGCCTGCCCGGCCCCGCGTGTTTGCGCTTGTGTTTCTGCTAACTGGGTCTCGCGGCATTGATCGCGTCCTCCTCCTTCGCTCCTTCATTATCCTTCCCCCGATCAATTCGGAATGCCTCCTCCTTCAACGTTCACGTTGCCCAGATGTGTGGAGAGAAGAAATACTGCCGCGTTGTGTGTGTCTGTGTTTTTTGCGTGTGTGTGTCAGGCCCGGATGTAACAGGCCCCAATTTCCCATACCATTTTCATTTAAATTCTTTAGTTCTGTGACCCACAAGATTTATATCTTGTACAGGACTTAGTCAGTATCAATAATAACATCAGTTGCAACAGGCACACAGCATGCATAAAGCTAAAGGTCTGATTCAGAGAGTTTTCTGATTTCAATGATGAAATGCTGTTGGTTTAGTGGTGCCACAATTATACTGTAGTTAGTAGCAGTATAGTGTTTCAAATCATTTTAAATATAAGCACTTTAATTCGAATTATCTTTCACATTTGGGTTGTTTGCATGCCATCGTGTTTGGTGGGGCAGACTGGGCATTTAGGGGGGCATTGCCCCCCCATGCCTAGATCCGGCCCTGGTTTGTGTGCGTCTGTGTGTGTGTGTTGTCTGCGGACCTGAACGTCCACTAGTGCCTATTTGTGTGGGTTTTTGTTGCTTCCACACATGTAGTAAACGGTAAGATTCAACAGCGGTGAGAGAGAGAGAGAGAGACTTCTCTCAGAGCCCGCCGGCAGCCAAGGTTATGGAGACCATTATTTTCACCTGATCTAGGAAAAAGGCGGAATTGAGCCGAAACTGGAGGACAGACGATAAATACTCCCGAAGATTTAACCCCCGACAACCCCCAACCCGCCTCACCACCAGCACCACACACACACACGACACACAACACACACACATGCACACACGGTGGAATAATCCGCTTTAGCCTCGCCACCACGGCGCAGCTGCTGTTGTAGATCTCTCCCAGGACCAGCGCTAGCTATCTGGTCCTGCCAAAAGGAATGAACGTTACGAGGTGTGTGTAAAAAAAACAAATGGTGCAGACAGATGTTCAGGGTGGACATTTAATGATATTACATTAATAAGAGCATAATAAGGCTATGCCACGCGGGGAGTTGGACCGGAGCGGAACAGCTGCCGCGCCAAATCGAAAAAGTGTGCAAATGTAGGCTGCACGTGCAAAAGTGTGTGTGTGTGTGTGTGTGCGCGCCCCACTAGGGCTTTCAATCAACCCTTCTCTCTCTAGTGGAGTCAAACTTTTCTCCTTGGCTCAATGTTTTCACGTCTTTGTGTATTTAAAGTGTGACTGCCCTCGATGATGTAAAACAAAATATTGGGTAAAACAAGAAGCGACGTAAAACAAGCTATTGGGGTTCCTCTACACCAGTGGTTTTCAACCTTTTTCATACCAGGGCCCACTATTTATTCAGTATTTGAGGACATTTTAACCCCACAGACCCCAAAACTAAACATTTCTTTTGCTTTTGTCTACAACACCAGGCTGGATTTTGGAAACAATACAGACAAACATAGAGATGAAAATGACCGTTAATCTTCTCGTTGTGTACGCTAATTCAGATGATGAATATTTTAACTCTTGAGAGTGTACACGGGTCCATTTGGTTTCATGATCACGCTCTCAAAGAGTTACATCTGGTTAACCCATTTTCATCTGGTTAACCAACTGGGGACCATCTGGAACCCTCTCAAGGACCACTGGTGGTCCCCAGACCACTGGTAGAAAACCACTGCTCTAGACCAATAATAAACTCCCAGGATTAACCACACTAATAAGAGGCAGAATAATGGGTTGGGTTGAGACGGACTTCTCCTTGCCTATCAACTAGTGAATGAAGCCTTTTGTCATTCTTTACTTCAAGCATTAAATGCATTTAGCCTAGCAGGCTATATTTATTTGTTATGGGTAGGCTAGGCTATAGTATCCAGGTGTAAGTATCCTGCTCAATATCCTGTTTTCTATATTGTGGTGCCAATAAAACAAATACTAATGGCTGGTATTCTCGAACGCTACGGTGTGGCCAGGTATACAGTATAATATGTCTTCTCATTGGCTGCATGGTAGCAAATCAGGGGCCAAAAGCCTACACCACCACACTTAGGCCGGGGTTTACCAAATAATTACCCAGAATAATGAAAACCTGCAATTCAAAAAGTCCAGAAATCACCTGACCCAAGGCCCAGTGTTGCTCTTTAGCAACATTAACCGTTTAATTATTTAAAAAAAATGTTATCATTATTTTTTGTTGTTTTTTTTCACATACATATCATGGTTGATGTTACTGTACTCCCCTGCTTTGTTCATCATGAGTTGAAGCTCTTGATGGCTGGCTTTAATTATTATGAGTAATTATTTGGTAGGCCTAGGCCCAGGTCTGGTGGTACAGGCTTTTGACCTACACACAAGGCCCCAGACCTGATTTGCTGCCATGCAGCCAATGAGAAGACTTACACTATATCTGGTTACACCATCGCGTTCGAGAATACCAGCCATTGTTTGTTTGGAGTAAAGCTGGGACTACATGTCACTGTCTTGAGTAATTCTATTAGTGTATTTACACACTCATGGTTATTTTACAGTGCTGCGTGTTGTGTTTGGTTTGATATGTCCGTGCCTCTGAACGCCACCGTTTTATTTACTTTAGCCTGAGGCGGTTCTTGATGTATAATTGCTTCTCCCAAAGGCGAAAACCAAACTGTAACGAAGGAGCCATGCTGAGATATGTACAGCAAGAAGCACGTACACACAGCAATGTACGCATGTTGTATTTAGGACTATCACATAGAGAGCCATGGGGGATGTTTGACAAAAGAGCTGCATGCTGCTAGCTAGAAAACAATCAATGGCAAGCTACATTCCAGCGTCAATTATATGCAGTTTCTTTCCATTTTCAGTAGGACAATAAAAAAAAAACAACATTTCGTTTTTGAAAAATAAAGCCAGGTCCTGGCTATAGGATCTGGAATGGCTATAGGCCTAAGATCCAGGAGAAAATGTTACTGCACTGTTAGTGCAGTGGTTTTCAACCTTTTTGACACTACGGCCCACTATTTCTTAAGCATTTGAGCCACGGACCACTAATTGGTGTAATTTTCCACCCAGAGACCCCAAAACTAAACATTTCTTTTGCTTTTGTCCACAATTCCAGGCTGAATTCGGGAAACAAAACAGTCAAACATACAAATCAAAATGACCATTAATCTTCTACATTCTCTAGTTGTGTAGACTTGGGCTAATTCAGATGATGAATAACTCTTGAGAGTGTAAACATGAAACCAAATGGACCCGCAAGGGTCCATTTGGTTTCATTTTTACGCTCTCAAAGAGTTATATCTGTTAAACCAACTTTCCATCATTAGCTGGGGACCACCTGGAACTCTCCCAAGGACCACTGGTTGAAAAATCACTGTGTTAGTGAACCACGCCACTTACTCTTCTAGGCCACCATGGCCAAAGATTTAGTCCAGGCTTTCTTTTTTTTAGCACAGCGCGGAAATGGAAAGCCTGGGTATCGAGGCTAAACCAGTATATCACTAAGGTTGCGCAAGTACACCACATGATGACCCATGGCCTAAATGTAATTAATAAAACATATCACACTCTCATCATAATGCATCATCATGCATCATCTCATTCCAGTCAATACTGTAACTTTTGGCTCCAATGTTTGTGTTAGAGCCAATTTAGTTATTTCTATCTCATCTATTGGTTTTGCTTGGAGGCTTTTGCTGCCCCCCGCTGTATGGGCAAAGAACTACCACAGTGCCTTCAGCTCTCAGTGCAGGGTGGAACCTCTTGATTAGGGAAGAGTGACAGGGGGGGAATGTTTGGACGTCGCACAGGTGTGAATGAGGATGGCAGCAAACAGTTTGTGACCATGATAGTTGACAAGTAAAACAATAGAAACAGAAGAAATCAGCAGGAAATGAGAGAGAAACCGTTTTTGTTACATTATATTGAGCTTAAAGGGGAATTCCACCCATTTTCAACACTTTATTTTGTCATCATTAATTAATATACCTTAGAGGTGTTGTGTGCACATGATAAAAAGTCCCCCCAATTCTGTGTTTCCTTGTGTTTCACCATGTTAATGATTTTTTCTTCAAGGAGCTTTTTTCCTGAGAGTGTACAAATGGAACTAAATGTTGAAAAATGGGTGGAATGGGTGTTTGGTTGTTTTGTTTTATAAAAACGATGCTGGAAACTATATATGGACCTTTGAAGTGTGCATCTCAACTACTACTGAACAACACTGTCCCCATGCTGGCGACTTAAATCAAGGTAAGACAAGTCTCTGTGACAGTTTGTGTGTTACACAATGTGTGTCTCTTCAATACTAGACGTTTATTGCCAAAGGCTTTCAATGTTTGTTGGTTAGGACAATGTTTGTGTTTGCACAAATTGTGAAAGTTGTTCATTGGAGGGAGTTGACGCCACTCAACGAATGACAAGAATAGCAGATGAACAAGTAGGGTCAAAACTAGCCCTACATGGCTATTATGCATTACCCGCATTGACTTGTGACTCAGCGCTCTTTTCGTGCTCATTATTCTCTGTTTACCCATTAAATAATTCCAAAGACGTGGGGTCTAGTTTCATATCCATGTGAAAGTTGTGGCACAAAACACCTATTTAGTCAAATGTTTCCGCTTTTCACGAGACGCACACGGACATCTCTCCCCTCGGGCGAAGGGGCTCATAATACCAGCTGCACGTCATTTTGATAACTTCCTCTGATCCCTGCAAACGTCATCAGGGTAACAAAAAAGTTTGGGGAACGCAATTGCCTGGTGCATTGCGACAGGGGCTAAGTAATTAATCACACCACCTGCCAGAAAAGTGGAGATATTTGACTAAATAGGCGTTTTGTGCCACAACTTTCACAAGGATATGAAACTAGAGGACTATATCGCACCCCACGTCTTTGGAATTATTTAATGGGTAAGTAGACGGGGAATAATGAGCACGAAAAGAGTGCCGACATTTAAATGTAACCACAAGTCAATGCGGGTAATGTATGTCTATTATTCTAAAGAAGAATAATAGCCATATAGGGCTAGGTCAAAACTAGGGATGTCCTGATCACATTTTTCAATTCCGATCAGATACCGATATCATAATTTCTGTTAGCCGATACTGATACCAAATTCCAATACCAAAAAATAATATATAGAATAATACAAAATACAAAAAGATCTTGTATGAAGTCCACCAAATAGAATATAGCAGACTAGAAAGCAGACTCCTCACTCAAATGTGCATTCGGGCAACTACAAAGCAGATTCCACAACATTTTATTTACCTGCCATAGTGTCAACCCCTTACCCCTGTGTCTGATCTCTGGTTATACAGGTATATTTACCAATACTGAATGGTCTGATGATGACAAAAGAGGGCCAATACTGATAATTTTCTGGTACTGATACAGTATTGGCAATACCAACAAGAACCGATATGACAAAAAAAGGGCCGATCCGTAGTCAAAACTTGTCAAAACTAGTCAAAACTTGTCAAAACTAGTCAAAACTTGTTGCTTTGCGCCATGTTTCAAGCGTATGCATGTGCTATTTTTATGTGCTTTTGTGTGATGCAGTAGTACCCGGGCCAGACTGACTTAAATCAACCATAACTACTAACTAGCGAGATCTGCCCAGAATAAGCTTTATTATTTCAGTTTGTGAAGACATCCTGGAATTGGTTTGGTTTCATGTTTACGTTCTCAAGAGTTAAAATATTCATCATCTGAATTAGCACCAAGTCTACACAACTAGAGAATGTAGAAGATTATGGGTCATTTTGATCTCTATGCTTGCCTGGTTTGTTACCCAAATCCATATTGTGGACAAAAGCAATATAAATCGTTGGTTGTGGGCAGTGATGGGCAGTAGCTTGTTACAAGTAGCTAAGGTACATAGCTTAACTACATTTTCCTGTAACTTGTAGTGTAGCTTACTACATTTGTTCTGGGAATAGCTTGTAGTGAAGCTACACTACTTGTTTCGAGTAGCTTGTAGTGAAGCTACACTACTTATTTTGAGTAACAAAGATTGTAGCTTACTACATTTTCCCCACACACATTTTCAAATTCCGCCCACTTTAATGGGTAGAAAACCTCAAATATACATCCCTCTAATGTACATAATACACATGTATTAATATTATTTTATTATTATGAGTATTATTTAGAAAGTTGTACATTAAGTTGAGATATATATTTATATTATGTAGTGTTGATGTAGCAAGCTACATCAAGCTACTTTTGTCGTGTGTAGCTTGTAGTGTGGCTTGCTACAATTTTCTGGGGATAGCTTGTAGTGTAGCTTAGGTACATTTTATCGAGAGTGGCAAGTAGTGTAGCTTACTACATTTTCCCAGTAACTTGCCCATCACTGGTTGTGGGGTCTGTGGGGGCTAAAATGTCATCAAATGGTGGTCTGTGGGCTCAAATGCTGAATAAATGGTGGGACTTTTAGAAGTGGGGGGACGCCTCTTAAAGGGGAATTCCACCCACTTTCATTTTTTTCTGAGAGTTTACAAATGTGAACCAAATGGAAAAACCAAAAGGAAACTCTTAACTTTTTTTTTTTTTTTTTTTTTTTTTTTACCATGCCCACACAACATCTCTAATGTATATTAATGTGGAATTCCCCTTTAAGACACGTGCATGCACACTATCAAAACAAGTATAGCATATTGAGAAATATTTGTTTTCAATGACAAGACAAAAAAAAACATAGGCCTACTTTTGCTCCAAAAATATTTTAGATGTGAGATCCACTACACCCCTGTCTGGTATCAAAAAGGTTGAAAACCACTGGAGTGTACTGAGAACAGAGTGAGTGATCTGAGAACAGAACACAGCGAAGTGAAGAGGTCCACAGCTACTGGTATTGTGAAATGCCTGGTGATGCAAGGCTTACATATACTGTATATGGGCAAAACAAAAAGCCCATTGTAGTTAGCGGGAAATGTTCTTTTCTACAGCAATGTGGAACCAGTGTGACATTTGCTGCTGCTAAGTACGCATTCCTAATCCGCAATGTATATGTGACATCGTGCAGTCGATACCGACTGACAGATTGGATTTCCACACAGAATTTGCTGCCACGTTTCGCTGAAATGTTATGCAATAAATATATAAAGAAAAAGCATTGTACTTGAATGTGTCAAATTCTGCATTATAAGAAAGACCAGTCTGTAGTTCCTAAAGCGAAACGAATCGTGACGTTTACGAAGATTTAGAACACTCTCCTGCAGGTCCTTATGTGTGGTAATATGTGGGATATTTTAGAGATTTTAGCAGTGCCTCTGATGTCATTCACACTGGGCCAGTGGCAGTGTTGCCACTTGGCACATTTGACGCTATATTTAGCTTTTTTCCAGACCCCCCTAGCGCCAAAATTAGTGAAAAGCTCCTGACGGAAAATCTAGTGCTTTATGGCTGATGAGAGATAAAAACCTCTTTTTTCACCATTTTTCCTCCTATGATAGAGTCCTCCTTCCTAGAAAGGACCATTGGTAACCAAATGGACCCTTATAGATCTGTAACTCTTGAGATCGTAAAATGAAACCAAATTGACCCTTACGGGGTCCATTTGGCTTCATGTTATGGTCTCAAGAGTTGAGTTATATTTAAACATTTGAATTACCTAATTTCAAAGCATCTCAAATTTTGCTATTTTGACCAACAATTTGCTAGTTATCTCTCCTAAATTAGTCCCGAGAGACTAAACTCAACATCAAATGGTGGTCCTTCGTGGCTAAAATGCAGAATACATAGTAGGCCCTGGTATGAAAATGGTTGTAAACCCACTGCTGTAGCACATTCTAGTGCATTTTGGAAGTGCCACTAGTGCATTTTGGATTTTGGCTGTCTGCAACACAGCACTGGTTCTCACTAGCTTCCTGGCCTGTCTACAATTCCCATAATGCTTTGGGAGAGTGCTTCTCCTTGTGGATAGGGGGAGGAGGGTTGTCTACTCTGGGTTCCGGCCACGCGTCTTAGTGAGACAACTTCATGTAGTGCTTCATGTACATTTTGAAGGGAATAATACGATTGTGCTTTTACGATAAGATACGATACAACTTTATTGTCAGTTTGCACTGAAATTTGTCTTGCATCCATGGCGACACCGTTCACAAATAAGACAACATACAAGTGCAACATACAATACATTACAGACACGACAGCAGAAACAAAGAGCAAAACATGACGATCATGACCTTGGATTTATCGATTCTGTTTTAGAAGTAGCACAGACTGATGTACAAAAGAGTTCTTTAATCTGTTTTTCTTAAATTTAGGTACTCTGAATCGCTTCATGGGTGGCAATAGCTGCTATTCTTCATTCAGGACATGTGAGGGGTCAGAAGAAATATTATTTGCCAGTCTGAGCATGCTCTTAGTGTTTCTTTGAATGAGTGCAACACCGGCCTGCCAGTAATTTTAGCACAGATCTTAATTTTCTACAAGTCAAACTACATTTGACTTGTAACAAGTATTTCTATATTGCAGAATTTAAACCTTTACGAGTAAAAACGTACAGATACATTTCACGCGACTGCCTACTGCAGGGCGTGTGAATTGAGTGACTCCAGTTGTTGTGGTTTTGCAGAGAGTAGAGTAGACAGGAGATCTGCAGTTCAAACACACCTAATGGTTTATTGAGCTCTGTTGTGTCATTGAGCCTGATAACAGTCATTATCTCTTCGATTGCTTCTCTCTCTCTTTCTCTCACACACACACACACACGCACACACGTCACACACACACACACACACACACACACACACACACACACACACACATGCGCAGCAATATCTGCCTTTCGATCTCTGCAACAACCTGATTCTATTCTCCTGCCGGTCTTATAAATCCCCTCTGATATGTGTAGGTGGGCTTTAACACAGGGGCGGATGTAACATTTCCCAATTGGGGGGGCAAGAGAAAATGGTAGGGTGGCGGCTTCATCGTCCGTGTCGCTTCGCGCCACGGGCGATAAAGCCACACCCATACCTTACAGGACTTTTATTAGTTGTTGTTGTTAAAGTTGCATCAGACACGCAGCATGCATAAAGCTAAAGGTCTGACTCAGAGAGTTTTCTGTTTTCAATAATGAAATGCTGTTGGATTAGTGGTGCCACAGCTGTAGTAGTGTTTGAAATCATTTTAAATATAAGCACTTTAATTTGAAATGTCTTGGATTGTTTTGCATGCCATCATGTTTGGTGGGGCAGTCAGGGCATTTAGGGGGGCATTGCCCCCCCCATGCCCATGCCTAGATCCGCCCCTGGCTTTAACACACCTCAGCAAGAACTGCTGATATGGAACAGAGGGGACAGTATAGTGGTGCAGCAACACACGGCTGAATGACCTCACTGACTCTCCCATCTGCTTTATCATCTCATCTACTCTAGTATAGGCGATAATGGCTGCCTGTAGCTAACTCTGTTTCAGAGTATTAGTCTTATAGGGCTGGTCAATTGACCGGAAATATAAGGAAACCTGATATTTGCGATATGATACGATACAACTTTATTGTCAGTTTACACTGAAATTTGTCTTGCCTCCATGGCGACACCGTCCACATAAGACAACATACAATACATTACAAACACGACAGTAGAAATAAATAGCAAAAACATGACAATCATGACCTTCGATTTATCGATTCTGGTTTAGAAGTAGGACAGACCGGTGTACAAAAGAGTTCTTTAGTCTGTTTTTTTCTTAAATTTACGAACTCTGAACCACCTCATAGATGGCAATAGCTGGTATTCTTCATTCAGGACAAATGTGAGGGGTCAGAGGAAATACTATTTGCCAGTCTGAGCATGCTCTTATTGTGGGCTTCTTTGAATGAGTGTAACATGGCCTCAACCGGCCTGCCAGTAATTTTAGCACAGATCTTAAAGGTAGGGTAAGTGATTTGAAATGCATTGTGTAGTACCAGCCTGGTGCACTAGGGGCCCCCAAGAGTAGCTACACTATGTGAACCTGCTGCTCGATCCTGATTGGAGGAGAATTCACCCTCCACCTGGAGAACTTTTATCAGCTCCTCTGCTAAGGTTGAGGGTCAGGCATTTAGGTTGAGGGTCAGGCATTGATGATTAGGGTTACGGTTGGAGGGGTCTAGGGTTTTGCGCAGTCGGTCAGGACCGGGATGAATTAGTGTCGTCTTTATTGTGGATGGATCAAGGAAATCAAAGGCTATGGTGAAATCTGGCCCCGATTTCAACCAACGCTAAACATCAAAAATTGAGGACCCTGGATGAATCGGAGAGTCAGACTGACCTCAATCTGAGGTTAGTCTGGCCTAGGGCTTCACTTTAAATTCACTTTAAATTTCAATTAATTGTGATTTCCCCTTTCCTAGCACATTTACGGTAGAACCGTGTCACACTCACTCACAGCTTACTTTACTGTAAAAAGTGTTCTGTTAAAGGTAGGGTAAGTGATTTGAAATTCATGGTGTAGTACCAGCCTGGTGCACTAGGGGCACCCAACAGTAGCTACACTATGTGAACCTGCTGCTCGATCCTGATTGGAGGAGAATTCACCACCACCTGGGGAACTTTTATTAGCTCCTCTGCTAACGTGGGGGAGGGGTAAACTCCATATATGGTTTCCACACCTTATAATAGAGCATTTTAACAGAAAAAAATATTTTTTGGGTGATACCTGACAAAAGTGAAATCACTTCCCCTTAATCCCCTACCTTTAAATAAGAACAGAAAAATGCCAACTTTGTTCAATAAGAACCACACTACTCTCTGTTGGAGGGAGGAGAATCAAATAAAATATATTTTAAATAAATATATATATATATATATATACGCCGATGTGCAGAGGATCTTTACATCATTTCCAGGATGCCTTCATCAGTTGAAAAAACAAAACTATAGCTAAGCTATTCTGGACCAGATCTGACTAGTAATTACTTACGTGAGCGGAGCCAGTGCAAGTTAAGTGATTGCTTCTCAGTCAATCACCGACCGCGCGTGCTGGGACTATGTTCTAAATATCAGTTTTGTTATATTCCCTGTTAATTGTCCAGCCCTATGTTAGACTAATACCCAGTATGTGAATTAGTGGCGCAATCCTACATAAGCAGAATACAATGCCTGTGACTGAAAACCCTTTAATCATTTGACCCCCCATTCCTGAGGGTCAAGAGGTCAGAGGTCAATCCATGCCCTATACCAGAGCTTGACACTAACACTTGCCCGCTTGCCCGGGGCAAGTAAAAAAAAAATGGTGGGGCAAGTGAAGACTGCTACCTGGTTGCCCGATCGGGCAAGTGTGCAACTTAGTGCACTATAACACAACACAAGATAAATTTGTCTTGAAGGCGGTCATTGCACTCTGCCTCTGTGTCTTTCCCTGCTTTCTAGCTATCCACAATTCCAGGCTGGATTTGGGAAACAAAACAGGCAATTTAACTTTCACATCAAAATGACCTAATCTTCTACATTCTCTAGTTGTGTAGACCTGGGCTAATTAAGATGATGATTTGTAACTCTTGGGAGCTTTGCGGGTCCATTTGGTTTCATTTTTACGTTCTCAAGAGTTACATCTGCAAAATTTACAATATATTTTAGGGGGCAAGTGACCATGAGCTGAGGGCAAGTAGAACCTGACTGCAGAGACTCTGTCCGTGGTGCTGAAATGAGCTTTCTGTTACTCTGTCCTTGGTGCTGAAATGAGCTTTCTGTTATGGTAGCTGTAGTGACTCTGTCCGTGGTGCTGAAATGTATATTTACTGAAATGTATATTTACTTGCCCCCTATATATTTTAGGGGGCAAGTGACCATGAGCTGAGGGCAAGTAGAACCTGACTTGCACTTGCCCGATGGGCAAGTGCCTCCGAGACCTTAGTGTCAAACCCTGCTATACACCTACAGTGTATAGGTAGAGAGAGAAAGTCATCAGTCATATCCAGTTATGCTATGTCACGATCCATTATACCATACAGTGGAACTGTACGCTGGAACTGAAAGCTTAATTGTGCTTTCCTAGCACCCTTGACTACTACAATTATACACCTGTCACTACCATACCTGGTTCATGGTATTCTATTAATACCTCACTTATATTAGGTTCTCACAGTCATAGTTGTCATAGCATAGCTGTTTATGTAGTATATATGGTTGTAGTGTACTATAGTTGTATGTTGTAGTTCTGTCTAGTTACTGTTTAGTTTTTCTAATACTTGCCACATTATTATACTTTTACTTTAGCACAGGGGTTTTCAACCAGCTAGTGGTCCGGGGACCACCGGTGGTCGCTCAGAGGATTTCAGGTGGTCCTCAGGCTAAATGATGGAAAATTGGTTAACCAGATGTAACTCTGAGTGTAAAAATGAAACCAAATGGACCCTTTTGGGTCAATTAAGATTTCATGTTTACACTCTCAAGAATTATTCACCATCTGAATTAGCCCAAGTCTACACAACTAGAGAACGTAGAAGATTAATGGTCATTTTGATCTGTATGTTTGCTTCCCCCCCCCCCCCCCCCCCCCCCCCCCCCCCCCTGAAATCCAGCCTAGAATTGTGGACAAAAGCAAAAGAGGTCTGGGGTCTGTGGGGCTAAAATGTCATCAGATTGTGGTCCGTGTCTCAAATTCTGGATAAATAGTGGGCCCTGGTATGAAAAAAATGTTGAAAACCACTGGTTTAGCACCTTCCCCGTACAATTATTGTACAGTTAGATGGCACGACAACTACTGCCTAGTCGTGGGCGGTATTGATTTTTTAATATTGGTATTGATAACGTGTTAATTAGCTCGATTGGCCACTAGATGGCAATGGAGTGCAATCAGAGTCGGACACGTTCCACCAGTCACCTAGTTCTCAGAATTGCGACATTGAGGGGTCAGAAACTGAGCACTCTGCTGTTCAAGCAGCCTAAAAAGGGACAAACTCGAGTTGGAAATACATTGCTTCCAAAAAGCCTAGGCCAAATAAGGGCTATTTAAGGCTTGTGTGCAACATGAAAATTGTTTGTATAGTTACAATTAAAAGTCTCAATGCTCATATTTTTAATAGAATACAGTATAATGTTGGTATTCGACGAGATTCGGTATTCAATATTTTTATAGACCCAACGATATTGATTTCCAATATTGCAATAAACGGTAATACCGGTATATTGCCCAAGACTACACTGCCTACTACTGCAGGCACTGGGATGTTTGAAATAAGGCAGGCCACTGTTTAACCGGGGCTGTGAAAACGTGCATCAGCATCAACCATTTAACATTATAGTGCACTGCTGTCCACCAGCAGAAAATGGCTTCTGATTTAGTTCAGCATGGTGTGCGGAATTTCATTTTATTGTAAAATGTCAACACCGCATGCTTGTGCTATTTAACCTGTAGCTTGCTCTGACCTATAGCCAGCGCACTGTGCCTCGCCAGCACCTATTCAGTATGCAGGGGTAAGATGACATTTAATACCAATGCCTCAAATCTCTGTACATTTTTTGCCTTCTAAAAGGCAGATACCGCCAGGGGCGGATGTAGCATTTCCCAATTGGGGGGGTTCAGGAGAAAATGGTATGGGGGCGGCTTCATTGCCCATGTCGCTTCGCGCCAGTAAAGCAACAATAATAGCATCAGTTGTTGTTGAAGTTGCAACGGACACACATGCATAAAGCTAAAGGTCTGACTCAGAGAGTTTTCTGTTGTCAATGATGAAATGGTGAATGGTTTGACGGTGGGACGATTGTAGTTACAGTATAGTAGTGTTGTCAAATACTTTTAATTATAAGCACTGAAATATCTTGGGTTGTTTTGCATGTATGCCATCATGTTTGGTGGGGCAGTTTAGGCATTTAGGGGGGCATTGCCCCCCCATACCCATGCCTAGATCCGCCCCTGGATACCACACTGGAATCATCAGATACCGGTAGGTGCACCTTGGAAGGCTGCCAGATCAGTCAAAAGCAAAGGGATGTTGAGGATAGCAAGATTTGTAAACGCACATAGCCTCCATTTCCTCCTCCACGGTAAACTATGGCTGCCATCGCAAGTCTGCTCAATCTGTCCTTGTCAAATCTGAAGCCAGCAGGGTAGCCACTGGAATAGAATAATGGCTGTTGTTCCTACGGCTATGCATGCACAGCCCACAGGACAGGACACAGGACAGGACGTGGAGGGCAGGGGCAGATCTAGGCATGGGCATGGGGGGGCATGGCCCCCTAAATGCCCAGACTGAGTCAGACCTTTAGCTTTATGCATGCTGCGTGTCTGTTGCACCTTAAACAACTGATGTTGTTATTGATGCTTAATTGCTTAATAAAAGTCCTGTAACCGAAAATGGTATGGGTGCGGCTTAAGCTGCCCCCTTACCATTTTCTTCTGCCCCCCCCCCAATTTAGAAATGTTACATCCGCCCCTGGTGGAGGGTCTAGCCCATTATCCATTTGGATTAACAATGCATGCCACGGTGTAGCAATAGTATTTTAAAACAGCATATTTAAAACATATTTTATTGACATAAATTTTCTATTAATAAAACTTTATACATACTGTATTGTATGTGCATATAAATATACCCCACAGAGGCAGATTAAATCACACATCTCTTTAATTGTTAATGATTTTAACCTTTAACCCTGGTAGGAGTAAGTAAAATGCCTGTACAATAATATACATTATGTTTTTTTGTGAACATTAGAATGAATAGAACATGACTGTATGACTGATTTTGAAAGATATCGCAAAAAAAGTTATTTAAAAAAAAAAATATATATATATATATATATATATATATATATATATATATATATATATATATATATATATATATATATATATATATATATATATATATATATATATATATATATATATATAATTTGCATAAGATTAGCTTTTTTTTCTTACATAATTTCCTAAATACTAGTTGTACAAAGTAGTAGCAAGATTAAAATCACCTTTTTGTGAGTAGAAATCACAGGGTTAACAATGAACGGCTGTTTAAGACATGACCGCATCACTGTTGTGCCAATAATCAGGTTAATCTACTCCCACTCCCCGTGTAATATCGCTTAATTATGTAAACTAATAAAATAACCAAGCAAGCATATTCCGCATACCATAATTTGGAAAATATCTGCCTATCACGCGAAAAGCTCGCCTGGCTATCATTCCAGGCACATATCTGCTCTGAGACTTTAATTTAAAATAGACTCTCAAGGGCAGGAGGGATACAGTATGTGATGTGACCTGCCTTAATGTCAAGCTCTGAATATTATCATCGGCTCGCCGCATGAAGAGCCCAGAAAATCATCAGCTAAAGGTGATGCAGCTAGTGTAAATATAAAGAGAAATTTAAAGAGAAAGAACGACTAATGTTTGTTCCCCCGAAGCGCAGGCCCCCGACAGTCCCACCCACCAGGAGCCTGTAAACTTTAGAGGGAAGTGATCTGAAAGACTTGCACATCTTCTCATCAAAGCCGTTCTCACTTTGAATGAACGCAGAATAATGCATGGGACTCCTGGTGGCTCTAGATTTATAGCAAAAAAACGACATCAAATGAAATCAAATCCAACTTTATTTATGAAGCACATTTAAGACAATCAAAACTCAAACTTTAAAGGGGAACTCACCCATTTTCTCCACCCATGTCATTAATATACCTTAGAGGTAAAAAAAAAAAAAAAAAAAGTTCCCCCAATTCTGTATTTGAAAAGATCATTGACATGATGAAATACATCTGATGACATCTTCAAGATGTATTTCACTATGTTAATGATTTTTCTTTCAGGCCCCTTTTTCCTGAGAGGGTACAAATGGAACCAAATGCAACCAACCAAATGGACCCTAGCGGGTCCATTTGGTTGGTGAAATACATCTTGATGATGTCATCAAGATGTATTTCACCATATTAATGATTTTTTCAGACCTCCATTTTTAGGAAATACAGGATTGGGGGAACTTTTTATCATGTCCACACAACATCTCCAAGGTATAATAACGACATATTAAAATATTGAAAATGGGTGGAGTTCCCCTTTAATGGCAGCGCGGGGGTGAGAGGGGGTGGGGGGTGATACGAGGTCCTAGTCGGACTGAGAAGGTTCTATCTCTGATGTATGGCCCGAATCCAGGCCAGTGCTGGAGATACACCACGTTCTAATTGTGACATTAAAAGTGTCATAGTCAACCGTATCAAAGGCAGATGAAAGGTCTAGGTCAGCACCAGAACGGAGGAACCACCACAATCTTGCCGTTAAAAATCAAGCCATTAAAAACTCCTGAGAGCACGGATTCTGTGCTATAATGGCCAGGTTTGAAGCGAGGTTGGAATTTGTCCAAACAGCACAGCACTCCTGACTGTTGTAAAATCTCCATACCATAAAGGTGTTAACTGTCCAGTTGGTGTCATTCCACACCCACGGCTCTTAATAGCAGGGAGCAGTATAAATTGAACGAACAGAGAGGGCTGCCGAAGCAGACAACCCGCAACACTGCATGTTAATAAAAGTCCTTCGAGGTGCAAGGCTTATTTATTCTATTTATACATTGTATTCTATTTATACTATTTTCTACATTTAATATTTTTCCATATGGTTCAATACTGTTATGGTATTTACTTGTAGTCTCCACCAAGGTCTTCATACGTATTGTGGTTCAACTATCTCACAGTTTCTTAGATTAAGGGCCAGCTCTATTTCTAGTATTGTAGGTACCAGATGGTTCCACTATTTTTGTATATATTTACTCTTTACATTTACTCATGTTATGTATATGAATTGTGTACATGGATATTATGGTTCTTTATGGATGTTGACACTCAAATTGTATAATGTGAACAGCTGTTCCCAATTACCTTTGACCTCATTGTGGGCATCATTCTACAGTATATGTGGTATAAGGACGCGTAACTTCCTTGTCATTCACACCGTGAGGAAGACAGTCTGTCGTAACGCGTTCGTTGTAGTCTGCACGTCGAGGTAAATAAAAATACACAGAAAGGACATTTATTGAGTGCTGGCATTTTTCTCTATTTTTAACAGCTGTATAAATTGGCAGCTACGGTATTTTTTTCCTGAGATGGAGGATGCGTCCATAGACGCTTTATGATTATTATTATTTTTTTTTTAATGAAATCCAACCTGGAATTGTGGACAAAAGCAAAATATGTTTTTAGTTTCGGGTCTGTGAGGCTAAAAATGTCCTCAATTGGTGGTCTGTGGCTCAAATGCTGAATGAATAGCGGGCCCTGGTATGAAAAGGGTTGAAAACCCCTGATCTATGCCATGCAGTGGGTCCTGACGTAGACAACACGTGAGCGTTCACAGAAGGAGATTAGTGCAGCGACGAGGACAATACAAGACAGTCACTGTACGTTTTAACGGCGGGCGATGGACAAGCAATGTCGGCTGACAGTGTTGCCAACTGCCAAAATCCAAAATGCACTAGTGACACTTCCAAAATGCACTAGAATGCGCTGGAGCAGTGGTTTTCAACCATTTTCATACCAGGGCATTTTATTCTGCATTTTAGTCATGGAGAGGACCACCATTTGATGTTGAGTTTAGTCTCTCGAACTAATTTAGGAGAAATAAGTGGCAAAATGTTGGTCAAAATAGCAATTCTTCTACATTTTCTAAATGTGTAGATTCTTGAAAATTAGATAATTCATATGTTTAGTAGGCCTATAATGTAACTCTTGAGAGCGTAAAATGAAACCAAATGGACCCGTAAGGGTCCATTTGGTTTCATTTTACGCTCTCAAGAGTTACAAATCTAAAAGGGTCCATTTGGTTACTAATGGTCCCTTTCTAGGAAGGAAGGAGGACTCTATCACTGGAGGAGAAATGTGAAAAAATAGAGTTTTTATCTCTGGCGCCTGTCAATCAATTTCCCCCAACTCACCAGCCAAAAAGTACTAGATTTTCCGCCAGGAGTTTTTCACTAATTTTGGCGCTAGGGGGCTCTGAAAAAGCGTTAAATATAGCGTCAAATGCGCCAAGTTGGCAACACTGTCGGCTGATATGAGCGACTGCGACGGTCATTACCGTAAATTCTCGCTTAGAATGGCATGCATAGTGAGTACCGTAAACGACGGTGCTGTGGTGCACTGAGAAAAAAAAGAAGGGTGGAAGAGGAAGTGGGGCGGAACTAGAAACCAAACTGCGCCGAATGGTTTGGGGTCAAGGGGGGGAAAAAGCAGCACTTGGCTCTGATCGGTTATTCCTGGGCAAACGTTGGTCGATTTGGCCGAAAAGCTCAGCATTTTTTATCTTTCTGGCCCGCCCACGTCAGCCGACGTCGCCCGTTCTGCTACTGTCGTCCAAATTGGCGGCTCCCATAGACAAATAATGGATGTCGGCCGACGTTGCTTGTTCATCGCCTGCCATTAAAACGTACTGTTAGAGCTAAAGTATTTTGGCATCACTGAACAACCGTCTGGACGATGGAGAAGGAAATTGGAAGTGTTTTTTCTTTGAAAAACCAAACAAACAAAAAAGTGAAAGTAATTGGTTTATATGGAAAATAGAAGATAAATGGAATCTATATCTGTACTCACACATTACATTTTCCTATTTTCAGGCCTAACATTTTCCACCAAATATAGACTGATGTAGAAAGTGGAATCCAGACTGATTAATGTTCTTTTTTTGTCTGCCTGGTAATGTCCTATTCATTCAATTTGAGGTGATAGCTTATCTCTACATAGTTTTCTAAAGTTAGAAAACTATTATTATTGTCACTCGCCGCGGTGATAAGCTATACAGCGTCCGCCTGACACATCTCTCTGGTTTTACGGAACGATAAGTCCTTTCACGCTGGAGCTCTATCACTTGAGTTCACTCATGGGTCTGGAAGTTACAGAGCTACATCTGTGTCTGTGATACTTAAAGGTAGGGGAAGTGATTTGAAATTCATGGTGTAGTACCAGCCTGGTGCACTAGGGGCGCCAAACAGTAGCTACACTATGTGAGCCTGCTGCTCGATCCTGATTGGAGAGAAATTCGCTACCACCTGGGGAACTTTTAATTAGCTCCTCTGCTAACGTGGGGGAGGGGAAAACTCCATATATGGTTTCCACACCTTATAATAGAGCATTTTAACAGAAAAAAAAAAAAATTGGGTGATATCTGACAAAAGTGAAATCACTTCCCCTACCTTTAACATATTTCATGCCAAGGACCACCAGAATTATCTATATTTGGCTGCGGACCCCCCATCTGAAAACATGCTGTAGGGATCCCCCAGAAGCAACGATTTTAGTTCAAAATATTTGCTTCCGAAAGAATATATATTCAAAGATTTGCATCACATTTTCACAATTTTTCAAAAATATCAGAGCTACAAGCTCAGAGGCGCGCCACTCGGTGGCACGCTGTGAGCTTGTAGGTCTGATATTTTTCAATATTCATAATGTGAATTAGCCCAAGTCTACACAACTAGAGAATGTAGATTCAGAAGATTAATGGTCATTTATGATCTCTATATGTTTGACTCTTTTGTTTCCCAAATTCAGCCCTGGAATTGTGGACAAAAGCAAAAGAAAGCTTTAGTTTTAGTTCTGTGGGGCGGAAAAATGTCATCAAATGGTGTTCCGTGGCTCAAATGCTGAATAAATGGTGAAAAACACTGTGATAAAGGGTACTGCACTAACTACTCAGCAGGCAGAAAGCATGCTTTCAAAATGGGCTTTGGCAGTTATTATAATTTAGAAACCCGTAGTATTGTCTCCAATGTCGTAACTGTCTCCATCAACATGACCTCTATGTCCATTCATTCAATTAATTGTCACCACACACACACACACACACACACACACACACACACACACACACACACACACACACACACACACCACACCACACACACACACACACACACACACACACACACACACACTCCCCAGCACCATTACAATATTAAAATTGTTGCAACACATTTTGTCTTTCAAGCTCAAGCCTCCCCAAGCACATGCTCACACACACACACACACACACCGCGCACGCACGCACGCGCATGCATACACACGCAGTTACGCAGGCACGCGCACACACAGGAGGTCCATTAGGATATTAAACAAAAATAGAATAGATTGGGTCGAAACAACAGGTGACAAAGTTTTCATAGACGTTCAGATACGCAGTCAAATTCAGTGAAGTAGGAATGCGGTTGAAGAGAGAGAGAGGTGTGTGTGTGTGTGTGTGTGTGTGTGTGTGTGTGTGTGTGTGTGTGTGTGTGTGCGTGTGTGCGTGCGCGTGCGTGCGTGTGCGACTGTGGCGTGCGTCCATGGGTGTGTGTGCGTGCGTGCGTTCATACGTCCATGGTGTGTGTGCGTGCGTGCGTGCTTGTACACAGACTGTTTTCTCTTATCAAAATCTGTCTGTCAAATTCAGAGATAAGTAGGTGTCAGTAATGGCACATAAATATATCAATAGAGTGGTACTGTACCTACATCCATTACTCAGAGACAAATATCGCAGCCTCGGGCTAGCAAAGCTCACTGCACATTTTTAAATGAACTAACATAGACTTGCTTTCATGACCTCATTTTCCGGCACAGGTACATTTTACTTGTGAATTTTTGTTACATTGACTCTTGTGCATTTTTGTTACATTGATTTCATTCCGTTTATGTTAAGTGTAACAGGAAAAAATAGATAGATATATAGATAAAGATTATTATTTATATTATTATTTATCTATTGCATGCACGGGGGAAAGTCTTGCCTGAAAAAGAGGACATGGTTGTCGCAGAATCAATGCGCTGTGTTGTGACTGTGAGTTGATTCATTGCAAACATCAGGGTACTTGTCTTCACTCTTTATTTCCACGCTTTGCATTTCAAAACGCCTGAACAAGGAGACTTGTCTGACTGTTGTTCCACCTTATTTCTGATAGGAGGAATTGCATAACATTGAGTACAGTTAAGAGGAGTCTCACCTTAACTCCTTAACTTACCAATCCAGGGGTATACGGTACCAATGGTCACAACTAAAGGAAACACTTTCATTACATAAGAACGACAATCCTGCGCTTGACACCGTGTTTTCGAGGTTACATTAACCAAGCCCACACATAGTCTTTCATCTGATTTGGCTTGTTGCATTTGCGGGTTCATGTGTGCCTGCCTGTTCAGATGATGTTTTATGCACAATATCATATACAAGAGTGTATATAAACTAGATTTTTGAATTTTTGAATCAACTCATAACACAGAATACTCTAACAACAGTGGTTTTCAACACTCAAAACTAAAGATTTCTTCTGCGTTTGTCCACCATTCCAGGCTGGAATTTTGGAGAAAACAAAACAGTCAAAACGTACAGATCAAAAATGACCATTAATCTTCCACTTTCTCTAGTTGTGTAGACTTGGGCTAATTCACGTGATGAATATTTTAACTCTTGAGAGCGTAAACGTGAAACCAAATGGACCCGCAAGGGGTTACATTACGTTATCATTTAGCCTGGCGACCACCTGGAACCCTCTCAGGGACCACTGGTGGTCCCCGGACCACCTGTTGAAAACCACTGCTCTAAAAGTCAGAATCATGAGATCAAATGCGTTTGAGCCTTAGTTAGTGTGTGTCTTTCTTTCAAAGGGTTCCAAAAATATAGCGTTTTGGCCCAAAATAAATAAACACGAAGATGCATGTCATGTTATTTTTATTAGTATGCTATAATTTTTTTTTTTTTTTTTTTTTTTTTTTTTCTTTACAGATTTTTCTCTCTCCTGCTTGCTGCATATGCAGGCTGATGTTGACATATCCAGGGAAAGCCAATTAAAATCTAGCCTGTGGCTACAGTAGGTTGTGCACAATGGAACCGCATAACGTGACACATCCATTCTTCTGCATCAAATCATAACAACTCATAATACACCTGTGGAAGCGTGCGTGCATCTACTGTATACATATATTATATGCTGTGTATATACAGTATACTGTGTATATATATACACACACATAGCAAACCAGTGGTCCGGGGACGACCAGTGGTCCTTGAGAAGATTCCAGATGGTCCCCAAGCTATGATGGAATGTTTGTTAAACCAGATGTACTGTAACTCCATTTGGTTTCGCAAATTAGTTTTCAGTTCAGATTACGTTAGCTAGGGAATATACATTTTCTCTACACACATTAACAGTTAAAAGAGAGAACACATGAAGCGCTTAGTTGGTTTTGTTTTGTTTTGTTTTGGTGCTGTGGCGGGGGGGGGGGGGGGGGTTGTCTGCTCGCCTGGAGGGTTGATGTTTCCACAGTACAAAAAAAAAAAAAAAAAAAAAAAAAAAAAAAACATGCACAGGACATTACAAATTCCATAATAAAAAGCAATAGAAGTATGTTAAGTGTACAACCCTCCGCACAAGATGCATCATCGTTTATTTTTAGCGACGTTTTCTTTCCCATAAACCGAGTGCTTGTTGGTATAGCACACAACACAGGACCACGACTGGGACCTCTGACAAAATAAATAAATAGAAAATTTCCTTTGTTGTAAATTTCTTAAGACAAATTTTCATTTCCTTTCCTTGCTGCGTGTGTGGTGTGTGTATGCATGCTGACTGATGTTTGCATGTCCCGGGAAAGCCAATTAAAAGCTAGCCTGTGGCTAGGTTGCGCGCAGTAAAAAGGAACATGCAAACGTAACTGACAACATCCTGCATATTCCTCTTGCAACCTTTTGACTTCACACTCATCAGATGGCAGGCCTGTATATCGCACCCTCGGAGTACCTGTGTGTTTCCACGCGTTGCTACGGAGGGCTTCAGAAACGTCATGGCATCGACGGCGCCTGAAGAGCTAAAGGGCTGCATGTCGACCCAGATGTATACACAGGCAGAAGTAGTTTTTTGCAATCGTCAGCCATTTTATCTGGTAAAAGCCCTAAACCAGTGGTTTTCAACCTTTTTGACACCAGGGCCCACTATTTGAGCCACAAGGACCACCATTTGATGGCATTTTAGCCCCACAGAACCCCAAATCTAAAGATTTCTTTTGCTTTTTGTCTACAATTCCAGGCTGGATTTTGGAAACAAAACAGGCAAAACAAAATGACTCAAAAATTAGACATTCTCTAGTTGTGTAGACTTGGGGCTAATTCACCTGATGAATATTTTATAACTCTTGAGAGTGTAAACATTGGTTTCATTTTTACGTTTGCAAAAAGTTACACTGTACATCTGGTTAACCAACTTTCCGTCCATTTAGCTGGAGGCCACTTGGAGGCAGAGGTTTTCAACCGGTGGTCCAGGGACCACCAGTGGTCCTTGAGAGGGTTCAGGTAGTCCCCAGCTTGTTGTTTAAACAGATGTAACTCTTGAGAACGTAAAAATGAAACCAAATGGACCCACCAGGGTCCATTTGGTTTCATTTTTGCACTCTCGAGTTAAAATACTAATTCACATCATGTGGATTAGTCCTAATCTACACAACTAGAAGATTAATGGTCGTGGACAGAAGCAAAGGAATTCTTTAGTTTGGGGGGGTCTGAGGGGCTAAAATGTCCTCAAATGGTGGTCCGTGGCTCGAAATGCTGAATAAATGGTGGGCCCTGGGATGAAAAAGGTTGAAAACCCCTGCTCTCAGGGACCACCCCTGAAGAAACACATACAATCCCTGCAATAGAGAGCTGTGCCCACTATTTAAACACCCTCACACACTTTTAAAGCAACCATGTTCCTTGATGTTGAAACGCACATCAATAATGGAAGAAGCTCCTGGACGTGCATTGTCCTATCTTTTATGCATTACGCTCCTCTCTACTGTACTCGCACCGGGACGGTTTTCAGCACTCACGCAGTGACACCGGTAGCAGTTTTCAACTCCCATTTGCAAAACGATTCAATGAAATTAAGTATTCAACGAAACCCGACTTTTGGAGTAATGAAAAAGCTGGAAACAAACTGTAGATAAGTGTTAAGTCAATATTTTGAAGGGAGACGCGGTAATCGCCTCCAATAATTCATAAGGTGTTGTGGTGGTGCTTAACAGTTTGGCACAAGCCTGAATAAGATGAACCTATTAAACAGGTTAATACGACCGATTCATTTGAGACAGTCATTAAATGCTTTAGTGCTTTCACTTTGCCTTTTTCTAATTGTCCTCATGTGGATTTTAGGTCTGTGCAAAATGCAAATCACAATTTAGGGAACATGAGCCGTCACAAGCATACGTAAGAGTTTGAGGGCAGAGTGCGATAGGGGAGAGCACTTAATTTACAAAACCACTGAAGTAGTGGCTTCGCCAATTCATTACGTCTCATACAAATATAGAGGAGTAATTCTCCACTTGGAGGCTGCATACGTCACTGCATATGCATAGAACATGCGTCAATCATAGCTTTTTTTAGACACACAAGTTCAAAATCTATATACCGTTATGCTGTCAACAAGACATGACCTCGCATGCCCCCCCCCCCCCCCCCCCCCCCCCCCCCCCCCCCCCCCCCCCCCCCCCCCCCCCCCCCCCGGCCCCCGTAGCGCTGTGGTGTGTTGTGTGTTTTTTTTTTTTTTAAAGCCAGCCGTTAAAAACAAGCAACCGCTCTAGTGCGGTGCGGTGGTTAGTAAGAGGAGGGCTGGAAAGTGCGGTGGTATGACGTCATATTGTAGGAAACGTTGGTCGCGGTGGCCACCGAAATTCTGAACTCTGAATGAGCCTTAAGGCCTATTCAGAGATGGATTTTCGGTGCCCTCCGCGAGCACCACGACCACCGCTATTCCATAGTCCACTACTAGCACCGCCGCTCCTCCTCCCTCCCCTTCCCTCCCGTTCTCCTCGCGTCCACTGTTGTTTATTCACCCCTCTGTTTCTCTCTCTACTTCCTACCTGCCTCAATTATAATAATTTCTGCTGCTTTTATGTTTATTTCCTATCTATTTATGTCATT
Organism: Benthosema pterotum; assembly: GCA_039105355.1. Lineage (NCBI taxonomy): Eukaryota > Metazoa > Chordata > Actinopteri > Myctophiformes > Myctophidae > Benthosema > Benthosema pterotum. The sequence continues at coordinate 40,448,727 of CM076981.1, read as the reverse complement.
GTCTCTATCATTTGAATTCCTTCCTTCTCCTCCTGCCCGTCGCGCTGTGGTGTGCTGTGTGTTTTCTCTCTCTCTCTTTTTTTTACCAGCCGTTAAAAACATGTGTTGACATGGCTGTGCGAGTGTGTGTGTGTGTGGTGGTGAATATGTCATTTGCAGTTGCAGCTTGGAGTTGTGTGGGGGTGTTTGTGTGCGGACGGGCGGGCATGTGGTAAATATGTCATTATCAGGCCAATTATACCCGAATAAGACCTCTTTTATAACCCCCTAAAAAAACTTCTTTCCCCTGTGACCTTGCTTCAGTGAACATACAGTACATACTGAAGTTCAGTATGTAGGTTCACTATGTGCGAGGTCATGTTTGGTCGACAGCGTCTATAGATATTTCCCGTTGTACTTCAGTGCAAGTACAATGGAAAATATTATTTTAAAGACCCAAGGGAAAGAGTTTCGTGGAGAAGGTCCTTTAATCTTTTTTTGAAGGAGAAGAGTCTTGCGTTGCTCAAAGAGAATTATTCAAGCTACGGCACCGCAGCCCAAATAAAAAGGAAGAAAGAAAAATGAGGCGAGGCGCCGTGTCTACGTTTGTACTTTGTTGACGCATATGCTGGCTAGGCAGTGCATTTGTGAGCGACGTAGCGTACATGAGCATAGGTGAGAAGAGTTTAGTCAGTGTGTGTATGGATGAGGTGAGATGAGGTTAGCAGGATTGAAAAATAGACTTGAGATTAAAGAGAACGGGACGACAGAAATAAATAAAACGAAATACGCAAGTGTAAGAGGAGTGGGTGAGAGAGACGGAACAACATGCGCATGCATCGCTTCATTTCTGCCCCGTCCAGGGAGATGATATGGGAAGACGGGGGCGTTTTAGCCATTAGGCGGCCTAGGCAGTTTCCTGGGGTGCCATGAGGGGAAGAGGGGGGGGGGGGCACCCGGGCGACCACCAGACATGCTTTAAAAGGATCCCAGGCTAATAAGTCTCATATGGATAAATACATGATATGTGTCCTCAACTAGCTAGAACATTTAAAACACATACTATGTTCTTTAGTTTCAAAATAGTTCATGATTTTATCCCTTGGGGGGGACGCCATTTTACTGTGGCTGTCATAGGTATGACCAAATAGACAGATAAAATGCCTGGGGCTCCAAATTGCTTAGCAACGCCACTGACTTCCAGTCTAGGGAAACGATATAGGAAGATGAAAAACACTAACCACAGGTTTAGCAGTAGAGGATGGAGAGGTGTAACAAGTCAGTGTCTTGTCTGTCCATCTGTGTCATACAGTATTGAATGTCTTCGGTCTACCCTTTATACTTTTGTGTACTGAACGCGTTTTGGTGTTCAACACATTATGTTACTCTTTAGCTATTGAAAAATATCAGATTTACGAGCTCATATCGCGCCACCGAGTGGCGCGATATGAGCTTGTAGATCTATTTTTTTTTTTTTTAAATGTGAAAATGATGCGCAAATCTAAGAATATATTTTATTTGACACCTGATTGTAGTTTCTGACACTAGATTCTAGTTTCTGATGCTAGATTCTGACAGATTCTAGTTTCTGACTAGTTTCTAGTTTCTGATACAAACATAGGCTTTCGACACTTGACCTCGCACATGAAACATGGTTTTATAGGAGAATCAGCGATTGATAAATACAAATTGCGATCGCCTTGTCACTTCCCCTTCCACAGCAGCAATGGACCTCGGCAGATGCTGAGATACAGACCGATGATTTATCTTGTTTAATAAGCAAAAAAGAATAGTTCAAAGAATAGTTCAATGAGCCGATCTAAATCGAGACGGTGAGCTTGTATACTAATCATATTCCAAAATGAAAAAAGAAGACAAAAATTGAGCCTCTAGCCCAGTGGTTTTCAACCTTTTTGACACCAGGGCCCACTATTTATTCAGAATTTGAGCCACGGACCACCATTTCATGACATTTTCTAGCCCCACAGACCCCAAAAGTAAAGATTTGCTTTCCAGTTCGGAGAAAACAAAACAAGCAAACATACAGATCAAACATTACCATTAATCTTCTACGTTCTCTAGTTGCGTAGACTATGGCTAATTCAGATGGTGAATATTTTAACCATCTTTACGCTCTCAAAGAGTTACATCTGGTTAACCAA
>CM076981.1:40416843-40446086 GCA_039105355.1 Benthosema pterotum | reverse complement strand
CCTGGTATCAGTTGATCTGCTATTTTCAGTGTTTTTAACAATGTCAGGATTCTGTAGTGAATGAAGTGTTTTTGTTGTCATCCACTCACCAGGAACCATTCCAGCGAGTGTGGAGGTGGGGTAGCTGCCCTGGCCTGTAGGGGGAACATGAGGGGGGTACCCAGGTAAGGTTGTGTTGGCCATATCCCGACCTAGAGAGAGAGAGAGAGAGACCACACACTTCATTACTACCGTTTTCAACGTTAAGATACGTTACGACAACAATCCAACTCAGTTTATGTGGTGGCAAGTTAGAATTAAAGGTTAACATTCATTTTTTGTTTGAACCTAATTTCACCCAGAAATCAGGGGCGGATCTAGGCATGGGCATGGGGGGGGGGGTTAAATCTTTCCTTCCGGAATTACTTATCAATACAAAAATCTCACACATCTAGAAGCTTAATTACAGTCAGTTCATTGTTAGGTTGGCACACTTACTGTAAACACAAACAGCAACAGATAAAAATTATAGAAGAAAATTATAAAAAGATAAACCAATGCCAAGACTGCCCCTCCAAACATGATGGCATGCAAAACAACCCAAGATATTTCAGTGCTTATATCTAAAAGTATTTGAAACACTACTACTGCTACTAACCAACTACAGCTGTGTCACCACTAAACCAACAGCATTTCATCAATGAAAACAGAAAACTCTCTGAGTCAGACCTTTAGCTTTATGCATGCTGCTTGTCTGTTGCAACTTCAACAACAACTGATGTTATTATTGATGCTTTACTTGCCCAATAAAAGTCCTGTAACCGAAAATGGTAAGGGTGAGACTTCATCGCCCGTGGCGCGAAGCAACACAGCCGATGAAGCCGCCCCCATACATTTTCTCCAGATACAACCAGTCCTTTCTTTCTGTACTTTGAAAGCAGTTTTAGCTGCAGTACCACAATGTCCTGAGGTGGCGGATGCGCTGATATACAGATATTTAATATCTGAGTCATTATAAAGGTGATGCTAGATAAAGCCAGCCTTGTTTCCATTCCATGCCAGCTTGGAAAATCAACAATGGTGGACATTGTAAATAAAGAGCAAATTTAGAACTGAAGACCAAAGAAGAGCAGTCATTATACAAAGCAGGGTGCATTGATGACATTGTTATGAGGCCAAATAAACAGACAAGCAAGCTGTTTCTGAGAGCAATTTACATTAAAACTCCTGTATGATATGAAGGCCTGATTGTTCAAACTTGGTTATTTGTGGGGACAGAAAACACACACAGGAGCACCAAACACACACACACAAAAGTTGAATTTCATGTTACTTTTCCCCTTTTAGAGGAGTCTCCTGGTCGCAACAATCAAACACCATTGTCTAAATATAGAGACCTTTACTGAACTCCTCTCTCTTTCTCCATTAGCTGGGGCTACTAGACTAGAGCACAATTGTAAGGAACCAAACTACACTGGCCTCTCGAGTGCAGATGCTCCATATTCAGCTCTGTAATTGGGAGTGACGGTTGGGTCCCCCCCCCCTCCTATCCCACCCCACCACTCCGCCCGCCCGCCCCCCTCGCTCCCTCCCTCCCCACGCTGCCCCCCGAGCCACCGTGCTTCTTTTTGGGCCACCGCACTCACAGCACAAGAAGAAGAACCCAATCTGGCCAGCACCGTGGTCGGTCGGTCGGCGAGGCCCCCGCCACATTGTCAAGCCAAGAGAGAGGGCCCACCGCTCGCTCCTCAAAAGAGGGAGGGGGATCATCTCCCAATGGAGATGATAAAAGCCCACCAGCTTTCCCTTTAATGAGCGAAGCTGGTGGGCATAATAATACAGCGTGTGTGTGTGTATATAACACTACAAGACATACCTGCTGTTTAGTGGTTTTTATTATTATAAGCGTTATTATGAACGTTCACTGATTCAGTATGAAGCATGCAGCGTTTATGTCCTTCCTCCACAAGCCACGAGTCTAAACAAGACAATTCTGAGACCAATAATGACGCGGAAATGATTTCATGCGCCGTTTTTTTTGTGTGTATGTTTTATTGAAAACCGGGAGTAGTTAGAGTCTTAAATAGCCTTGCACTATATTGCCACCTCTGTGATCTTGAAATAAGGAATGGTTCACGACCAAACGCGACAAAGCAGCGCGGTTACTAGGTTAGGAAAGTCTGGGGTTCTCTGGTGGAGTTTTTGCCCCCACGACCCAACTACGGATAAACGGTTGAAGATGGACGGATGATTTCACATACCGTATTTGCTTCTGCGGTCAGTAAGGCTTGTTTACTGTGGCCAGTAAGAACGTGGTAAGCCTATTGTGCTGTATTTAATAACTATTAATCCATTATGAACAAGTATCCCATTCTGTTTATAACATTAAGAGTTTTGAATCCAAGTTCTTTCTTTTTTTAAATGGGCATAATGGGCATGGGAATTCACACTGTATTAGACTTTAGTAAACAATCAACCATAGTAGCCTACTGAAATAGCCTGGCTGTAGGCCTATGCCCACATCAGCAGGCAGCAGCCATATTGGCATTTAGGCAGGAAAATATAAATGGTACTGATGGACAGTAAACACAGATAAACACATACCAAATCGACCTCTGCATTCGTGCATGCAGTTTCAGTCATGAGAACGGAGTATGTGTACATTCGACGTGTGGAGTTTGCGCAACTCTTTATGGCTCTAACTCTACTTACTCTATGGCTCTGGGCAGTGGCGTTTCTAAGCAATTTGGAGACCTAGGCAAGAATTTCCCTGGAGCCCCCCCTTATGGTTGCCCCCCCCCCTCATGGCGCCCTAGGCAACTGCCTAGTCTGTCTAATGGCAAAAACGCCCCTGGCTCTGGGCGGGCACGGCAGGATTTGGCGCACACAGATCAGCAGAATCACACACATACACCTGCAGATCTGCAGCCACAGGGAAGTTTTGGTTTGTGCTGCTCGTGAGAGGTCCTGTCTGCTCCCACCCGCGACAGAGCTATTGTGCTGTCTTTAATATATTTCCTTTCTTCCGTTAAATTACTGTTAAATTCTAATGCAAGTTTACCTATACGCATCGCTCCAAAATGCAAGTTTTTGCTATATATGGTGTCTCCATGTCAGTGTGTTGACACTCACTTTCACTTTCGTTTCAGCAGTGGTTTAGCCATAAACAATGTGCCACGCCCCACTTTTGAGACAGCTGAATCGCTGTCTCAAAAGACCCTTAGCCCCATTATAAGCGTTTTCACAATTTTTTTTCTAAAAAAAATAACTGCAAATAAAGATAAAAAAAAAAACTTTTGGTGTGAAATTCTCCTTTAACTACTTCGGGCTTCTGTGGCGACTGCCACGGAGCACCCTGCCTCCTCATCGTGTTGACGTCGCAGGGCAGATGTTAAAGTCCCTATTAGGGGCCAGAAGCAGGGTATCGCCTACCATGGAGGAGGTGGAGGTGCAGGGGTGGTGGATGTGAAAGGAGGCATGGAAGCCTCATACGACTCCTGTTTAATGCAGGATGGGGATGGATGAGTGAACGCTAAGACAGAGCACACACACACACACACACACACACACACACACACACACACACACACACACACACACACACACACACACACACACACACACACGTACACATGCAAGAAGCGGTGGGAATAATAAAATCAAGACATGAGTATAATAATATACTGTATGTCTATCTTTCTATTCGTTAGAAAACAGCTAACAATTCATAAACCGTTTAGAGGGGGAACTTTTTTTGGGGGGTGCTCAACAATAAAATTGAACGCGCCTGCCTGCCTGCCTGCCTGGCTGGCGATGATCACGCTGTCCGCCAGGGGCGGATCTAGGCATGCCCTGACTGCCCCACCAAACACGATGGCATGCCAAACAATCCAAGACATTTCAAATGAAAGTGCTTATATTTAAAATGATTTGAAACACTACTATACTGCTACTGACTAACTATAGTTGTGGCACCACTAAACCAACAGCATTTCATCATTGAAAACAGAAAACTCTCCGAGTCAGACCTTTAGCTTTATGCATGCTGCGTGTCTGTTGCAACTTCAACAACAACTGATGTTATTATTGACGCTTTACTTGCCACGGGCGATGACATCGCACCCATACCATTTTCAGTCACCCATACCAAGCCACCCCAAAATGCCATACCATTTTCTCCTGCCCCTCCAATTGGGAAATGTTACATCCGCCCCTGCTGCCCGCCTGCCGCCACCACATTTGTGTTTTTGAACGCAGTCGGAGTGCTTAAAGACTGAAGGAGGCTCCGCTGTGTGTGTGTGTGCTGCTGCTAAGAGCTTTGCAGAGAAAGAGTGAGGTCATGGCAGACCATTTATAATAAGAATTAGTTAGCCACAAGCCAGTGCACCTCAGTCAAAGAGAGCCGGGAGGAGAGCAGCAGTAGTGGGTGGGTGGGTGGGTGGGTGGGGGGTCTAGCCGGGTTGGAGGGGGATTCTGAATGACTGGGTGCGTGTGTGTGTACGTGCGTGCATGCTAGCGTTTGTGTGCGCTCTCCCACTGTTCTGTATGTGCATGCCACACACATGCACGCAGGCATGCACGCACACACAATGCAGTGCAGCGGGAGCTTTTGTGTTGGTGCAATAACACACATCTGTCCAATTTGTCATACATTATTATGGCAGCAGCCACACCAGTCACTTATTTCCCCCCAAACGTTTAATATAAGCTCATATACTGTATTATTAATACCAAGCCTTTGTCTGACAGTCGACTCCTATTGTCTCCAAAGTAGATTAGTCGTGAGTAAGTTAACCCTCTAAGCCAGGGGTTTTCAACCTTTTTGACACCAGGGACCACCATTTATTCAGCATTTAAGCCACGGACCACCATTTGATAACATTTTCACCCTAAAGGCCTAAAACTAAAATAATTCTTTTGGTTTTGTCCACAATTCCAGGCTGGATTTTTTTTTTTTTGCTAATTCAGATGATGAATATTTTAACTCTTGAGAGTGTGAAAATGAAACCAAATGGACCCGCAAGGGTCCATTTGGTTTCATTTTTACGTTCTCAAGAGTTACATCTGGCTAACCAACTTTCCATCATTTAGCCTGGGGACCACCTGGAACCCTCACAAGGACCACTGGTGGTCCCCGATCCGCCGGTTGAAAACCACTGCTCTAAGCTATTACTCTTTAGTAGCAATACTATAATAGTACAAATCAACAACAACAAAAAACACAGGCCAACAATAATGCTGGTCATTACTTTCTGATAACAGGTGGTGAAGCTACAAAGCTTTTTCCAATGAGTTCCGCTACAAAGCAACATGAAATGAATGTACCACATCAAGACATTACTTAAAGGAAGTGCAAGGGAGTTTAAAAAAAGCCTCATATGGATAAATACATTATACTTGACCTCTATAACTAAAATTGAACATTTAAAACACATATGTTCTTTAGTTTAACAATAGTTTATTTTTAAAATACATCACAGGATTTTACCAAATGGACCCTTACTTACGGGTCCATTTGGTAAAGGGGGCTCCAGGGAAAATCTTGCCTATATGGCTCCATATTGCTTAGAAATGCCACTGCCACGACGACTACAAGACAGACACATACTGGAGAAAGTAACATTGACTGGTCTGTGATCTCATTACTCATTTTACTCATTTTTTTCTCATTTTACTCTGTAGGTAAACAGCTATGAATATGACAAGTACATACTGTACTGTATGTGCAGAGTGACAATTCCTTTAAAAACACACAACACGTTGTATTGAAACGGAGGATAAGAACATTGGACTATTCCTTTGTACGACGCTGAGTTTATGGGTGATTTTGTACGTGGAAGTTCTCCCATTCTGTTACCTAGAGATGGAGGTCTGACAAAAATCATTAACCTGGTGAAACACAGCCAGATAACATCAAGTTGCGTTTTACTAATGAATGATGTTAATGATTTTCTTTTAGGACCCATTTTTTTCTGAGTTTCTACAAATGGAACCAAATGGACCTGTTAGGGTTCATTTGGTTCCATTCGTACACTCTCATAAAAAAATGGGTGGAATTCCCCTTTAAGCTCCCAGTTAAAAAAAAACAACAACATGAAATGTCAAATCACTGTTGATCAGAAACGCTTGCGTTTACAAAATTTGCCATCAACGTCTTTCAGACTTTCCTATCCCAACTAACACACAGCACATTTGGGTCCATTTGTTGCTATTTGCATTCAATTTACGCTGCAGATTTTTACCGTGTACGGTTGTATATGATTGCCAGCAGGGGCGGATATAACACATCCCATTTGGGGGGGCAAGATAACATGTTGGAGGAGCAAGAGAAAATGGTATGCGTGCGGCTTCATCGCGATGAAGTCGCACCCATACCATCGGTTACAGGACTTTTATTAGTCAAGTAAAGCATCAAAAAATAACATCAGTTGTTGTTGAAGTTGCAACAGACACGCAGCATGCATGAAGCTAAAGGTCTGACTCAGAGAGTTTTCTGTTTTCAATGATGAAATGCTGTTGGTTTAATGGTGCCAAAATTGTAGTTAGTAGCAGTAGTAGTGTTTCAAATCGTTTTAAATACAAGCACTTTGATTTAAAGATCTTGGGGTTGTTTTGCATGGATCGTGTTGGGGGGGGGGGGGGGGGGGGGGGGGGCAGACTGGGTATTTAGGGCGGCATTGCCCCCCCATATGCCCATGCCTAGATCCGCCCCTGTCTCTGCCTGTTGCTTTATGTCCCTTTTAAGCCCCTCTTTGAGAGAGGCACCAGTTGAAAGGCCTCTCTGTATAGCCATGATAGCCTCATTAGCTGCGTCCTACTGGCCATTGTTGTTTTACAACAGTGATGTGTGCCCGGATTCTCATTAAAAGATGGACTTCTTCATAATGTCTGCTTTCGTGGGGCCGGCGACAGCCCCCTTAGATTCGACGCCAGAAAAAATCAAGCTATTTATCTTCCTCTAGCCCTCTTTTCATCTCCCGTCCAACACGAATCAATGCAAATATTTTTGTTTTTGTTTGTTTTGTCGGCTGTTTCAAGAAGAAAAACTGTCTCGATCCACATGATCCCTATTCTGGGGTGAACATTCCACAAACAATAGCTGCCATACAGTAAATGCGCATCTCGGCATGACGTGAGCTTGTAGATCTGCTATTTGTCACCGCTAAACTCTTACCTTCTTTGCCTTTTTCTTACTGTTTTGAATTGGGGGGGCAGGAGAAAATGGCATGGAGCGATGAAGCTGCACCCATACCAGTCTCACCCATACCATTTTGGTTACAGGACTTAAATGTTAGTAAGCATCAATAACAAAATCAGTTGTTGAAGTTGCAACAGACACGCAGCATGCATAAAGCTAAAGGTCTGACTCAGAGAGTTTTCTGTTTTCAATGATGAAATGCTGTTGGTTTGACAATCGTATAGTTAGTTGGTAGTAGTGTTTCAAATCATTTTAATTATAAGCACTTTAATTTGAAATATCTTTGAAATTTGGTTTGTTTGCATGCCTTCATGTTTGGTGGGGCAGTCAGGGCATTTATGGGGGCATTGCCAATGCCCATGCCTAGATCCGCCCCTGGATGCACGACTTGTGTATCTCACACCACAACAACATGACAAACGGAGACCTTCCAGCAAAAAAACAGAAAAGGAAAAAAAAACAGCCCTTCCAGCATTCATATCGGCACGATTTCTTAAAACACAAACAGGAAAAAAAAGCGGGTGACCTTCTTTTTATTTGGCACAGGAACAAAGTCATTTGTGAATGACTCTTTTGCTTGCGAGAGTATTAAATTTACCATGACAGGGACACCTTCGTGTTTGCTACAACAACAACCGGAGAATCTTTGACCTCCATTTTCTAGGCTATACGCGGCAACGGTAGCAATTTATCACCAGCCAAAAATCTCTGCACCCTAATTAATTACAACTAAGTAAAGAATGTTTGGAGAGCCAAATTGCTTTAATTCCCCGAGCACCGGGCTGAAAGTCATTCATTATCAAATGTGTGCTCAAAGGTTAGTTTGCTTTTGTGAAGACGAAATAAGCATTAATTTCGGTAGCGCCAGGCCCGGAGATTCCCCCCGTGGGAAGAGAGGCGAAGCGGTTTGTCATTGGAGGCCAAACGCGTCACTGACAGCCCAGGTTTCGCCCGTCTGATCGTTGCTCGCTGCTCACTGACTGGACAACGGGAAAAAAAGTCTTTGTGCTTGCTTTTTTTGCCGTCAGATAAAAGTTCACGCCGGGGAGCCGGCTCTGTTCGGCTTCTTTAATTGAAACGGAAAGTTTAAAGAGTTCAAACGACGGCCCTCGGCAGCTCCGCAACTTTTTTTTTTTTGGTTTCTAATGAGCGCGAGCGAGTGAGCGCGAGACGGATGAAGAGCGAAAGCGAGTAACCACATGGAGCACCTGCTTAGGCCATTTGAAGAGGAGAGAAGTGTCATTGACTCGGGGACAAGAGGGGCTGGAGAGTCTCCCGTTAACAGGCCCCAGCGGGGAATAGGTTTTAAACAGTCCTCAGGAGAGCAGAGAGAGAGAGAGAGAGAGAGAGGTGTAAAACTCCCACTGAGTGCTCAGGGGAATCGGCTTCAGAAGAACGCCTCGGAAGTCTTGAGGCCCCACCAAAAAACCTTGGCGGGCCTGAGCAGGGGCAGATTGGATCTAGGCATGGGTATGGGGGGGCAATGCCCCCCTAAATGCCCAGTCTAAACATGATGGCATGCAAAACAACCTAAGATGTATTTCAAATTAAAGTGCTTATATTTAAAAATGATTTGAAACACTACTACTGCTACTAACTAACTACAATCGTCTCACCACTAAACCAACAGCATTTCATCATTGAAAACTGAAAACTCTCTGAGCTTTAGCTTCATGCATGCTGCGTGTCTGTTGCAACTTCAACAACTGATGTTATTATCGATGCTTTACTTGGCCAATAAAAGTGCTGTAACTGAAAATGGTATGCCCCCATACCATTTTCTCCTGCCCCGCCCCCCATCCCCAATTGAGAAATATTGTAATTGAGTAATTTCTGTATATATATATATATATATATATATATATTATATATATATATATTATATATATATATATATATATATATATATATATATATATATAGACAGCCACTTGGTTTCGAAAAATTGTGGACAATTGCCCGTATCGAAGCCATCTCCCCGCTTATTTTTCAAGATACACACACACACACAGACACACACATTAAAAAAAAAAAGTTCAGCTCCTCCTCCTTCCGCTATTCATAAATTCACCCAAAGGCTTCTTCTTCGGCCGGCGATATATGAATTTTAAGTAGTTTCAACGAGCAAGAATAAGAAGCACCTGAAGATGAAATCCATCTCTCTAGAGGGGAATTCATCAAAGAAATTACTTCCCATATCAACAATAGAAATTACCTCACAATATGCAATTGTCCCATCCACATATTCATGGAACCCTTTGGTGTTTTTATGGGTTAATAGGGACTATTTAGTGGGTAATACCATATTAATGTGGAGGAGAGGAGGAGAGAGAGAAAGAAGAATGTTTTAATGGAAGTGGCTTCTTGCCTCTGAATTTTGATGATGTGCACAATGCCCCTTAAATCCCGTTCTTATTGGAGCCTGCTTTGCAGGTACTTTTGAGCCCCCTAATAGGATCAAGCAAAGAGAACACAAAAGATTTCTATCATCTCAAAGCCTTTCAGTTTCAACCGAGGAGAATTTTTTCAGATGTCTGGCAAACGAGCTGCACGACGCTTACCAAATCATTCATTTTTAATAGATTATGCAAATTCCCGCAAAAAAAAACATAAAATCAACAAGATCAATAACGGCAAGGCGTTTTAATTGGTGTTAGAAAGCATTTTAAGGATGATCTTAATCTCCCAGTTCTCTTCCTCTCTCCTGCGAAGACACGATTAATTTCGAAAATTGGATATCGGCCCCTAAATGCTCGCGAGATAATTTACTACTTTTCCTCTTTGCGCAGCTAAAAACAAAAATCCTCAAACCAGTCAGCCTTATCCTCCTCCTCGCCGCCAAGTAAACTGTAACACTCAGCCATCAGAGACCACACACCTGAGCATCCTCACCTCTCATCCACACTCCCACGGAGGGGGGAAAACCACACTATCTAACTAAGCAGCGTGGTAGAAAGTCAAAGTGCTTGCCTGTTCCATTAGGCTGACCTCTCTTCACGTGTTGTCTCTTTGTCTCCAGCGAGATGTTCAGAGAGGACACGGGGCAGGAGCGTCCAGAAACCAATATAATAACTCTCACGCATAGCATAGGTGTTGCATCCGAATATATGCACAGTGCCTCCATCAGCGCTGAACAGGGCCGGGTCTATCTAGGCATGTGTATGGGGGGGGGGGGGGCAATGCCCCCCTAAATGTCCAGTCTGCCCCACCACTAACTACAGTTGTGGCACCACTAAACCAACAGCATTTCATCATTGAAAACAGAAAACTCTCTGAGTCAGACTTTTAGATTTATACATGCTGCATGTCTGTTGCAACTTCAACAACAACTGATGTTATTATTGATGCTTATACTTGCCCAATAAAAGTCCTGTAACTGAAAATGGTATGGGTGGTTTAATTATACAGACGGCCCAAAAATGCTACCCAACGTGGTGCTATTTTCAGTGAGGGCAACACAGTCAGACGTTGTTGTTGTTGGCATGTCGACCTATTCTTTGTTCAATTTCTGCATTGCTATTAATTACTGCATTTTCTCCTGCATTAGAGCTCCAATGCAAGCCTTCAATGGCTCTAGATCTCTATGGAGACCCCCACCCACCTCCCTGTAAAACATCCCAGGGGGACACAATGGTCTCCCAGTTACTGTCAACCAGTAGGATTAGGGTGGGATCATGTCACTAAGTACATTTACTCAAGTACTGTACAATTATGAGGTTTGTATCCTTATCCAAAGCTAAGTAGACCTACATTTTACTCGGCTACATTTGTTTTTGAACGATTTGTCATTGACAAAACATCCATGAACCAATTGATCAGCCCTGCATGATAATACAAAATATGTAGATGTACATCGAGTACGTTTTTACGGCATATTAACAAGACTGTATTTCTGCATTGCGTTATTGATACATTGTTGCGTGTCTCCATACGTTCTGATCCCAATACCAAAATTTCTGTCTTAACCAATACCAAACAGCGATACCAGACAAAAATATAGGTAGTAATACAAAAAAGGGGGGAAAAAAGTTATATGAATGAAGTCCATCAACAAGGAATAACAGGCTCCTCACATTAATGTGCACTTGGGCAACACCAAAGCAAACTCCAAATGACCCAACGTTTTAATTAAGTACCTTAGTGTCAACCCCTTACCCCTGTGTCGGATCTGTGTCATTTGCCAATACTGATATGACCGGATAATAACAAATAAGGACTACAATAAGGATACTGATACTTTTCTAGATACCGATACAGTATTTGCCGATACCGATATGAACCGATACGACAAAAAGGGGCCGATCCGATACTTAATACGAAACCGATACAATATTAGTAGTAGGGACATCCATACTTTTAATGCATTCTGAACGGAAAAATAGTTCAAAGATTTGCGCCACAATTTCACCATTTTCAAAAATATCAGAGCTTGTAGGTCTGATATTTTTCAATAACTAAAGCAACCAAACAAACAATGGCCGCCCAGTTGCAGTGAACTTATATAGTATAGGAGACACTGATGGTTGGAGCCATCGGGACACAAAGGACAAACACACACCTTCCTTCTCACGAGGCCTAGCTGCCTTACAGGGGAAATCTACCTCCCACATATTAATGAGAAAAGGGCCTTTCTTTTCTCATAAGGCTTCTCGGCTATCATTTGAGAACGGGAGAGAGAGAGAGAGCTATAGCTGCCGCAATTTTCAATCACCCTGTCCTCCCCCTCTACACCCCCCCCCCCACCTCCACACACACACACACACACACACACACACACACACACACACACACACACACACACACACACACACACAGGCGAGAACTCGTTGCCTTTTTTCTTTTTCTTTTTTTTGATGGCTTGCTGCATAATTATATGAATTTTAATAAAAGCTCTGTATATTAATCTCAGGCCCCGGCAGTAATCGTAAACTTTCAGTAAACTTAACCTTCTTCTTGGTAATAACACGGCAACAATGAAACAATATTTCAATTAGCCAGGCAGTCATTAACTGTGACAAGGAGAATGGGGAAGATGAGGCGGAGAGGAGAGAGAGAGAGAGAGAGAGAGAGAGAGAGAGAGAGAGAGAGAGAGAGAGGGAGAGAGGAGAGAGAGGGAGAGAGAGTAAGAGGGAGAGAAAATGATCACAGTATTATAGTACGGTGGCAGAAATGCCACAGCATATTTACAAGGCGCAGTGCTGCTCTTTTTTTCTCATCTCCTCTCCCTCCCGTCGTTTTTTAAGAACGTACACACAAATCTCCATCCACGTCGCCAACACAAGGCTCTCTCGTGCAGTTATAACAAATCACCCACCTCTGGCCACTACTACCGCGCAGCAGCAGGGTTGCCAACTTGGCGCATTTGTCGCTATGTTTAGCTTTTTTTCCCCCAGACCCTCCCCTATAGTGCCAAAATGAGTGGAAAAACTCCTGGCGGAAAATCTAGTAGTGCTTTTTGGCTGGTGAGTTGGGGCGAAATTGGTTGACAGGCTCCAGAGATAGATAAAACCCCTATTTTTTCACCATTTTTCCTCCTATGACAGTGGTTTTCAACCAGTGGTCCCCAGGCTAAATGATGGACAGTTAAGCGGTTAACCAGATGTAACTCTTTGAGAGCGTAAAAATGAAACCAAATGGACCCTTGCGGGTCCATTTGGTTTCAGTTTTACGCTCTCAAGAGTTAAAATATTCATCATGTGAATTAGCCCCAAGTCTACATAACTAGAGATTGTAGACGATTAATGGTCATATTCCCTTCCAGTCAAGCATCTAGCGCAAATGCACCTAAGTTGGCAACACTGGCCGCGCAGCCACTATACTCCGGGATGGGATGGTATTATACCACACGTTGTAGACACGCTTATAGCACTACTCAGTCCCCGGGTGGCTTTTTTGCGAGACCTTGCACTGATACACAGTCA
The DNA here is from genome assembly GCA_039105355.1 of Benthosema pterotum. NCBI lineage: Eukaryota > Metazoa > Chordata > Actinopteri > Myctophiformes > Myctophidae > Benthosema > Benthosema pterotum. Next base: position 40,432,988 of record CM076981.1, on the reverse strand, counting down.
TAGTGGTGATGTGCTGACACCAAAGGTCCTTGTCCGCAAGCGGTGACGGAACAGCCAGCCCGCACACAGCGACCGACACTACCCCCACCACCACCACCCTCCACACACCCTCCCCTTCTCTTTATCACCCATGCTTGTTCAGCAAAAAACACAAGATGGAAGACTGCTGCTAACATCATAGCTCTCGTCTCCTCGCACCACATTGTCGTTATACAGTATACCACCTTCTCGAGTCGAGTTGGGAGGTGTCACAAAAAAAAGTATCCATAGTTAAAGGGTAGGACCACTTTGTTGATGTTTTTTTTTGTGTAGTTACTGTACCTTGCCATGATGTACTTTCAAATGTTCTAGTAATTAGAAATCGATGATTCAAACTATGCCCCTTCATTGACTTACATTGTACGTTAAAACAGCTCCCAGGGTCACTCTTTTAGCGCGTAAACAAAGTTGATTCAGACGCTATAGAGCATGGGTGCCCAGACATTTTTTGATACCAGGGCCCACTATTTATTCAGCATTTCAGCCACAGACCACCATTTGACGACATTTTCACCACACAGACCTAAAACTACAGACTACACTACAAAACTACATTTTGTTTTTGTCCACAATTTCAGGCTGGATTTTTGCAAACAAAACAGGCAAACATGCAGATAAAAATGACCATTCTTAATGCTTAATTAAGTGGACTAATTCAGACGATGAATGTTTTAACTTTTGAGGGTGTAAACATGAAACCAAATGGATCCGCAAGGGTCCATTTGGTTTAATTATTACACACTCAAGAGTTACATTTGATTAACCAACTTTCCATCATTTAGTCTGGGGACCATCTGGAACCTTGTCAAGGGGTCCCCAGTGGCCACCAGTGGTTTTAAACCACTGGTCTATACTGCCTGAATCAACTTTGTGTTTGTTGTAGCCTACTAAAACAGTGATTTTGAGAGCTGTTTTAATGTACAATGTAAGTTAATGACACAAGCAGCATATTTCAAATCACCGATTTCTAACCACTGGAACATTTTCCTCCACATTTGGAATTACAACATGGCAAGGTATAACTCCACAAAGAAACAACAAAAAAGTGTCCTTACCCTTTAACGTTTTGCCTGTGTGTTCGTCTTTGTTTTGTTTTAGTTTCGTAAAGTATTTCCTGGCGGACGTTCATTCAAGTTGAAACAACATTCTTTTCTCTTTTTTTGAGTTTTTTATTTCACTTTTGGTTGTAAAACAAGATGATAATCCCCCCCTCCCTCAGCTGAAGCAGTGGCTTGGCAGCGTACAGTACACACACACACACACACACACACACACACACACACACACACACACACACACACACACACACACACACACACACACACACACACACAGTATGTTTGCTCGCTGTACTACTACTACTACTACAGTATAGGGCACTTGATCTTACCTACAGGGTAGCTTTGCGACACGCCGGGGCCCAGCTCTGGGTTGCTGCCGGAGGACAGGCTGGGTTTGACTTCGTCCAGGCCGGAGTTCAGGGCAGGCAGCGAGTACTCGTTAGCCTGCGCAGTGGAACCACCGGGACAGTTCAGCCGTTAGTATTACACAAAACAAAACAAGCGACAACATCCATCCTCTGGCCTTCCATGAGTTGTTCCACATTGTGTGCGATATATACCAGTGGTTCCCAAACTGAATACTGTATATACAGTAAGTGGTTGCTCAAATGATTAGCTTAAAGCTGTGGTTTTAAACCAGTGGTCCGGGGAAAACCCCCTGCTTTTAATGTTCAACATTGTTTTCTAACAGTAAACAAGCCAAGCACACCAAAGTGTATAGAGTGCGCAGTGACGTCACCGCCCGGTTCCGGAAGTCTTTTCCCAATTCATTTTTCTCATAGACTTTTCGAAAATAATTTATATCAAGACGATTACGCCGCGGACAAAGCCAACTCGAGTCATGACGAATCATGATGACACACACAAACTTTTGGGACAATAAAATAATTTCTAAGATGAAAAACTAAACAAAAAGTCTTGTATCATGCCGTTTTCTACTTCTTCCTAATTATATATTATATGACGATGTTGTGTTTGTTGTCATGATTTGTCACGACCTGAGTGGCTTTGGCGCGGCGCAATTGTCTTGATATAAATTATTTTCAAAAGGTCTATGAGAAAAATGAATGGGGAAAAGACTTCCGGAACCGGGGCGGTGACGTCACTGCGCATCTGTATACACAGTGTACCTGCACATTTCTAAAGTTCCAAGAGAATGCCTTTAAGACCTTTGTCATATATATTCCAAATTGGCCAAATTGTCAATAATATAAGAAAGAGACAAACAGTATGTAAATCTGTGGAACAGAGTCAGGCAAAAAATATGCTGTGCATATACATTTTAAAGTTCTTGTCAGGGTGCAGTATATGGTTCAAACATTATTTTGGCAGGTCGCAGCCTGAGACGTTTGGGAACCGTTGGTATAAATGTTTTTGAGGGCGCCTCATATACTGTAGATGTATCTGAGAGTTTGTGTGCATGCGTGTGTGTGTGCGCATGCAAGAGGGAGAGAGACATGCGTGTGAGCATGCGTGAGGACCATTTTATTTTCTTGGGACTTCACATTAACAAAGGTTTTTTTTTTAGAACTTGTAAGGAGCTGCGTGGTTTCAATTTCAGTAGAAAAAGATTCAGCCTGGGTTAGGATTAGGATTGAAAAATAGTGGGCACTGGTGTGCAAAATGTTGAAAACCACTGGTTTAGGAACTGGTTGGATAATAAAATAAATCTTAATGCAATGGCCTGCTAAAATGTTGCTGTCCTCACAAGTATAGTTATGTGTGCTAGTGCCCGTGGGTGTGTTCGTGCGTGTCCCTGTGTGTGTGTGCATGCGTGCTTGTGTGCGGGGCGGCAGTCCAAGCATATCATGAATGTATTTTGGTATTGTCTGATGAGAGGAAGTAGCATTTTGAGATGAGTCTAAAGCTGTGGCGTCAGCTGGCCCTTTGTGCTGGACTGCAGGCCTGACCAGCCAAGGGAGAAGTCACACACACACACACACACACACGCACACGCACACGCACACACACACACACACACACACACACACACACACACACACACACACACACACACACACACACACAGAGCGTGCAACACCATGTGGCCCTGCTTGTGTGGCACAATCATTCACCTTTCTTTTCTACTTTCCCTTTTTTGGGGGGTTTTGTGCTTTTAATTTAGACTCTTAAGCCAGCTTTTTATTTAAATTGTGTTGCCCCTTTAACAGCTGAATGGAAAGACCCCACACTACTTTCTGTGGGTTTCCAAAACGACTGTGTATCATGAATTGATTCTGTTTTGCTTGTATTTTTTGTATTGACACCACAAAAACTCTCTTTTATATACCGTTTACCTCTATGTATATAGGCTGTGTGTACTCTTGCATGGAGTAATCTTGTGTATAGAAATTGAATTTATTGAAGATTCCAACTAAATGTTCATAGTTTTTGTTTTAACGTAATGTTGTACTGTTGTGTTGTGCTTCATCTTTGCTTGGCAGTGTAAACATATGTGTTCTCAAGCCAAAAAAGCCTGTACCCCTTAACTTCTTTGCCTTTTTAAACTATTTAACTGTTTACTATTTGATAGTTAAAATGGCCAATATACAAGTTCACAATGCATCAACAGATTGGCACCTTGAATTATTCAAAAGCTGTTTTTGAAAATAGTAAAAAAAAAAAAAAAAAAAAAAAAAAAAAGGGCAAATAAAGTTAGGGATAAGGGGTTTAGTGTGTGATGAAAATGGAGCCCTTATAGTTGGCAAGTTGTGAAAGCAGTCTACAAGCTCACAGGCGGTCATATGTATGATTGTGAGCTTGGAGATCTGCTATTTTCACAATTTAACATTTGGAAGGTATGATTATAATAATGCCCACACGCCCAACATATAATAGGGATGCAGGGGGGTTGAAATGTCCTATCAGTGGTTTTTAACCAGTTGTCAGTGGTCCTTGAGACGGTTCCTGGTGGTCCCCAGGCTAAATGATGGAAAGTTGGTTAACCAGACGTAACTCTCTGAGAGCGTAAAATTTTTACTCTCAAGAGTTAAAATATTCATCATCTGAATTAGCCCAAATCTACACAAATCGAGATCTAGGTTTGCCTGTTGTGTTTTCGACACCCAGCCCGGAATTGTAGATAAAAAAAAACAGAAGAAATCTTTAATCTTGGGTCTGTGGGGGTTAAAATGTCATCAAATGCTGGTCCGTGGCTCATATGCTGAATAAACAGTGGGCCCTGGGTATATCAAAAGGGTTGAAAACCACTGGTATATATATTCATCCGTTAACTGGGCCAAAGGGAGCCGCTGCATGTGGCAGCTGTTTTGCAGTTTTTCTTTAATGAGACGAGACTTCCGGACGGTAGACTCTCTGGGTGTTGTTGACAACGTTTGTCCAAAGCCCTCCGTCTGTGTGTGTGTGTGTGTGTGCGCGCGTGCACTCGCGTCTCACTGGGCCCCGTCCGCGGCGCTCTCTCTCCCACAGGGGAGACGACGGCACGGCTCTGACCCCGGCTCTTGTCTGCCGCTATCACCGATAAACTCTAATTGTCTGCTTACAACTGTTCCCTGCATGGCACAATGTCGGATGTTTTCCTCTATTCTACCGGGTGTATAAGGGACCTCAGACGCCAAACAGACGTTTTTTTATCATGCAGATAAAGGGGGGAGGAGGGGGCAGGAGGAAAGGGGTGGGGGGTGCGCTGAAAAGACACATTTTTTTGAAAAGGATGACCAAATGGCCCCCGGCCTGCCAGAAGTGTGGGAGGGGTCGGAATCCATTGAGTTCTCTCTCATAGCATCTCCAGAATGGGTTTTTAATACCCTCTGCTGCTATACAGGAACCCAGACGCTGCCTAATAGGACCACGTTTTCCAGAGAGAGGAGGGGGAGCAAAGGCAAAGTGCTCTGATTAATATCGCATTAAATTAAAGCTGATTTTTCTAGACCGTTTCTGGCCCTGTTGTATATATTGCTGTGTTGGCCCTTCTCGTTTTTTTTTTTTGCTCTCTCTTTTCAGTCTTCCCCTCGGTTTTCCCTCTTGCTTTTCTTTTTAATACTCTCTCTGACGCTCTCTTTGTGATTGCAAGTCATTTCCAATTCGTTTTGGTATTGATCTTCCAGTAGAAATCAGTTTTGTAATTAGCTGCAAATTAGGGCCTCTTCTGGAGGTGAGGCCTGTCCCACTGATTTATCACCTGCGTAATTCGCCCCGATTGGAGAGAAATTAAAATGAACTCAATTAGGCGATTGCTTTTTTTGCTTTATATGTGTGGGGGTCCGACTTGTGTATGGTATAGTTTCCACGGGAGAAATTAATAGTCTCTCTTGTTGTTTAATAGTATAATGAAAGTAAATAAAGGTTATCCATTGTAATACGCTCTGAGATTTTAATAAGAAGCACCACATGTAAAGAGCTCTGGTGTGCGTTTGTGTGTTTGTGTGTTTGTGTGTTTGTGTGTTTGTGTGTGTGTGTGTGTGTGTGTGTGTGTCTGTGTGTGTGTGTGTGTGTGTGTGTGCGTGCGTGTGTGTGCGCGCGCACGCACGTGTGTTTCGAATGCTTCTTAACATTTTAAATCATGATGGATAGGTGGCGGTGCTGAGTGTGATTTTAATGTCAGAAGAATATGAGAGATTTTGTGAGCTAAACACAAAGGGCTCCATTTTCGTTACCGCTAAACCCCTTATCCCTTAACTTCTTTGCCTTTTTAAACTATTTAAAAAAAAATTGCAGTAGTTCAAATGGCCAGTCTACAAGCTCACAACGTGTTAATAGATTGACATGTTGAAATATTCCAAAAAGTTTTTCAAAATATTAAAAACGAAATAAGGGATTTGGGATAAGGGATTTAGCATGTAACGAAAATGGAGCCCAAAGGCTTCTCTGCTATGTTTGCTATTCATATACTGTACATACATTTCATATATATAGACGTAAAGCAATTAAAACAGGTTTGTAAAAGGGTTTCAGGCGATATATGAAAGAATAGGCGTCAGAAAAAAAAGGCGACATGAAGCAATATTTGAATAACATGGGCGAGAGATGAAGAAAAATCTAAGTATTGATTCATTTCATGTTGCCTTACTGTTATTCTCAATTATGGGGGATCCAAGGAATGTGTTTTTCATCATAAAATCAATAGTGTGGGAGTTTTTCCTTTTTTTCTTCCCCCCTTGGTGCGATCCCTCTAGCATTTTACATGCTGGTTTGTAATACAGTGGAATTATTGTTTAACCACTTATGCCCTGTTTTGAATACAGCAGATATAGAAGGCTCACAATGTGCTGAGCTTGTAGATCTGCTATGTTTTTTTTTTAATGGCACGGCCAAAAGAGGGACTCTGGGGCGAAAGAGGGTTGTCTTTAAAAGGATCCCTGGCTAATAAGGCAAATATGGCTTAAAATATTATACTTGCCATATATAACTAAAATAAACAAATAAAAACACCATCAGTATCTTAGTTCTTCCATAGATATACTGTAGAATCTTTCACTCTACAGGGAGTGCTCCTGTCGCTGTTTGATGATGTCACAGGAGCATGTGTCGTTTAGCCCTATGGAATATATGGAATGCATATGCTAACAAAAAACAACTTATATTAACATATAACAACTTATTATACTTTGTAACTGTAATATGAGCACCAAAGCAATATTTTAAATATGTTTATTCGCATGTGCATTCCACATATTCCATAGGGCTGAACCACACAGTCTCATGTGACATCATCAACCTGCGACAGGAGCAGTCCTTATTGAGTGAAATATTCTCTACTGTATGAATGAAATCAAAGTATTGGAGGTGTTTTATCTGTATTTTTGGTTTAGAATGCAAGTATAGTGTTTTAAGGCATAATCGTCTAATTAGGCAGGGATCCTTTTAAAGGTACAACCATTCATCATGTTTTTTCTACAAAAAATAATTAATTAATTAGTTAATGACAATTAGATGATTTACAACACTTCCCTGGGGGTCTTTATGCGCAGTAACATGCTGTTTTAGACGTTTTACGCTTTAGCAGTGATCCCAGTGTCTCTGACACTACTTCCTGGACTACGTGTTGTCTCAGGGAGACAGCCATATATTCTGATTCTGATGCTGTTTGAATTGTAACTATTCACATCTTTGTTTCCCCCATTTGAAACGTGAGTCCGTGACACACGCACACACACAAACACACACATGCACAATGATTATGAAGGCGGCGGGAGGCGGTTGTTTCAAAAGGCGCCCACCTGGGGCGTCCACAGACACTGACCTGTTCGGGTTTGACGTGCTCCGACGTGGGGAAGACGTCCGGGTAGGGCGGGCGCTCAAAGACCCGGTCCAGAGCCTCCAGCTGCTGCTGAGTGAAGGCATCGGCCCTCAGGTGCTTCCGTAAACTCTCCACACTACCCTGAGAATCACTGTTTGGGCCAGAACCATCTGAACCATCTACAGGACAGAGAGAGGCAACAGGTCGAGATGCTGACCCTGGTTGGTACCACGGCGGTAACAGGAACGACCCGGCCCAAAAAAAAGTCGGCCCCAAGTATAGGCCCTGAGTTACGCCGTCGCAGATCAGTCCAATGGCGGCTCTTCTACATAGACTTCTTTAGCTTTATTTGAGATTGTTTTGTGATAATAGGATATAGCATAAACATCAGGCAACAGCCTGGTGCTTATAAATCCCTTTTATTTTTAGGTAATTTAGAACAGCTTAAACACTAACAACCCAGCTTTGATGATTATAAATCCTTTTATTTTAGACCTTTTTGTAGTAGTACTTTAGTTGCCACTGTGCAACAATTTAAAGCAGACGTTGCACACATGAATAGCTCTTATTTACGCCGCCCCTGTTGAAAACAATGGCTTTCAAACTCTAGTTTTCTAACTCTAGTCCCTCTTTCAGGCTGCAACATCCCTCCCGAGTGCTCAGTTTTCTGACCCCTCAATGTCGCAACATTTCGGCTGGTCCGACTTTTATTTGGGCCGACCATTCTGGTATTCACCACGACTACAGAACTCTGGGGATGTGAGTGGGATATTCACACAGCAATGGAGGGCAGATTTCCTTCCTTTTATTCTATTTTCTCCCAGCATCTAAACCCAATCTTTGCTGCCTATACCACTACTAGTGGCGCCATGCAGTGCCAGTCAAATCCCTGAATTGCAAGTGGAGGAAGAAAATTCTCTGGATGTGTAGCACCCCCCTCTCTCTCTGACATACACACACACACACACACACACACACACACAACACACACACACACACACACACACACACACACACACACACACACTAGCCTAGGGTGTAAAGATATCGTAACAATATCGAAATTGATTTTTAATTTCAATAATCGATGTAGGCTATATCGAAATGAAAACCGCAGCCTTGACTATGTATGTACCATATTGTATCGTTTTGCAATGCAAAAAATTGGTATCGAATCGTTTTCTTTGTGGTTAATGAATTGCATTAATACTATATCAAACACAGACAAACTAGGACCTCGATACGAGGCGATCAATACCAGTGATTGTTATGATGATCGTCAGAACTTTACTTTCACATGTAAAATCATCTACATCTAAGCTTCCAAAAAACAGTGTTGGTTGGTCTGGGGGCAGAAAGTCGAGGATTGCTTTCGTCCCCCTCCACGGATGGGCAAAAGACGAGACGGAGCGTTCCCGGCAAAGACTGAGTTAATAACAGTGGTGGTGTTTTGCGCTACCCTGGTGACTGTATGAAGCGTTTCTTCACCCAGGAAGGAATGTCTGCCCCCCCCCCACACACACGCACATACACACATATACACACCCCCTGCAGTATTAACACCATCATCATGTGAAAGCCCTGGGGTAATTGATGGATTACCATCACTTGCAAATATATACATGTTCCCCCGACCATGTATACTAATGAAAGAGGCAGCCAGCCTATTACTACAGTGCCTTTTCTTTATTTCATTCTAGGCGGAGGATTTTATCCCCCCCCCCCCCCCCCCACCACCACCACCCCACCTTCTCCATCCCCAAACAACCAAGCCTCCATCTGGACCCCCACCACCACCACCACCACCACCACCACAACCCGCTCACCCGCCAACCCTAGAAATTCAACAGCGTTGCGTTTTCTTTTTTCTTTTCTTCTTTTTTTTAAGGGACAATTTCCCTTCTCTCGCAATTTAATACCGCTTCCATTCCGGGGCGAAAGCAGTACCAACCGGGGGTTTCCATTTGGCAAACAGTGGATGGCGGAGGCATGGCGCAGGAATAAAATTGTACAGTCTGGTTCAATCATCTCCTTCGGGGAGGGGAACAACACTCCCCAAACACGCAGCAGCGTATTCTCCTGACTCCTGACCTGATTACCCTCCACTGTTGTGGGAGAAGGATGCCTTAGCTTTTCCCTTTGTCACTTGTAGGCGATGCCTTAACCCCACACTTGCCCACGCACATGCACACACATGCACCCACCACCCTGCCAGCTCCTCTTTCCAAGCTTTAGGCCTGATTTATATGCTTGGTTTACATCAGGCCCGGATCTAACTAAATTGGGGGGGGGGGGGGGGGGGGGGGGGGGTTCTAGGCATGGGTATGGGGGGGGGGGGGGGGGGGTGTGGGGGGGGGGGCAATGCCCCCCTAAATGCCCTGAGTGCCCCACCAAACACGATGGCATGCAAAACGACCCAAGAGATTTCAGTGCTTATATTTAAAAGTATTTGAAACACTACTACAAATAACTACAGTTGTGTCACCACTAAACCAACAGCATTTCATCATTGAAAACAGAAAACTCTCTGAGTCAGACCTTTAGCTTTATGCATGCTGCGTGTCTGTTGCAACTTCAACAGCAACTGATGTTATTATTGATGCTTTACTTGTCTAATAAAAGTCCTGTAACTGAAAATGGTGTAACTGAAAATGGGGGCGACTTCATCGCCCGTGTCGATTCGCGCCACGGGCGATGAAGCCACACCCATACCACCCCCCTCCCCCCCAATTGAGAAATGTTAGATCCGCCCTGTCCATCGCCCGTGGCGTGAAGCGACACGGGCGATGAAGCCGCCCTCATGCCATTTTCATTACAATTCTTTAGTACTGTGATCCTCAATATCTATATCTTGTATAGGACTTACATTAGGCAAGTAAAGCGTCAATAATAATAACACCAATTGTTGTTGAAGTGGCAACAGACACGCAGCATGCATAAAGCTAAAGGTCTGACTCACAGAGTTTTTGGTTTAGTGGTGCCACAATTGTAGTTAGTTAGTAGCAGTAGTGGTATAGTGTTTCAAATCATTTTAAATAGAAGCACTTTAATTTGAAATATCTTTGAAATTTGGGGTTGTTTGCATTGGATCATGATTGGTGGGGCAGTCAGGGCATTTGCCCAACCCCCCTCCCATGCCCATGCCTAGATCCGGCCCTGGTTTGCATGCACGCGGGTGTTACACCCTGGAAATGACTGAGGGGGCAATCACGATTTTGTGAGTCTGACGCATGTAAGATGCATTCGAATATAGTTGAATGCCTGGGACATATAATGTATATACATTGATTTAGGGGGTCATTGGCCCCCTGTGCCTGGAAATGGGTCGTTGAGAGCTTGTAGACCTGCTATTTTCACATTATGTATCTATGGAATTCCCCAATCATTTTACCCGTAATTTTTTCCAAAATGATTTATGTAAAGACGATTACACTGAAAATGAATGGTGAATTCATTTCTGGGTCACGTGACGGGCGACATCATGAAAGGGGCAGGACTGCACAGCTCTATAGCGTTGTGGTGCATAGGGTCCCTACTCTTTTCTTATTATTTTTATTTTATTATTTTTTTTAAACCTCCGGATCCCAGATCCCATGCGAGACTCCCTTACAAATCTGTCATTCTAAATTTGCGGCAGATTATGCCCCCACCCCCCGGGGGGGGAGAGAGAGAGCGCAGCAGTCCCGGGTGATATATGATATGCAAGGCCCCTATTGATTGCCTGATCTGGTGGCAAAGAGGGGAGCCGAAATGAACTTGAAATGAACATCATGCCTCGACTCATTGTGCGTATAATACTCCACTTAATCCCCACATTTTTCTCTGCCATGGAATTCAATTGATCAATCATGTCCCAGTGATAGTACCATTTGGGAGGGTTATTGCCAGTCTATTCTGCTGCTTGACCTTTCTTCAACCGGGGCTGAGGCCAGAGGATGAACCTGACTCCCATTAAGAACTGAACGTAGCGCCGGGCCATAAAGAGACTAGAGAGTGTGTGTGTGTGTGTGTGTGTGTGTGTGTGTGTGTGTGTGTGCGTGCGCATGCACATCTGGCGTGCACGCTACACTACATTACACTTGCTCAAACTATATTCATTGGTTATCAGGGGTGTTTTTGCCATTAGGCAGACTAGGCAGTTGCATGGGGCGCCATGAGGGGAGGGGGTTTGGGGCGACCACCAGACATGCTTCAAAAGGATCCCGGACTAATAAGCCTCATATGGATAAATACATTATACTTGTCCTCTATAACTAGAATTGAACATTTAAAACACATACCGTATTTTCCGCACTATAAGGCGCACCGGATTATAAAGCGCACTGGATTATAAGGCGCACCTTTTAAAACTGTTTTCATATATAAGGCGCACCGGATTATAAGGCGCAGAGAATAGAAGCTACTACAGTTAACATAGAATAGAAGCTACTGCAGTCAAATGATCCATATATAAGGCGCACTGGATTATAAGGCGCAGTGTGGATTTTTGAGAAAATTAAAGGCTTTTAGGTGCGCCTTATAGTCCGGAAAATACGGTATATGTTCTTTAGTTTAATAATATCTTGCCTAGGGCTCCAAATTGCTTAGAAACGCCACTGATGTTTATGGCTGGTATTTGCCAAATATGCTTCACACGCAAATTATGGACCAGGAATGAGAAAATGGACTTTGCCTCATTGTTTACTTTGGACATTTTGTGATCACTTTTGATACACAACATTGTCTATTCACACCTTCAGCCGTGGGTTTTCACTTTGTGCCATTTAAACGTAATTTTCTCAAACTTACCTGAATACTTAAGTCAATAAACATTCACTAGTGCAGTTGGGAACTATTTTTGTGAACATAAATCTTTTCTCCAGAGGCTATTTAAACTACTGTATTCAACTGTTCAAACGCAAATGAGCAAACACAATGAGCGTAACTTTTGCAAAAGATTAAAAAAAGATTTAAGGTGCCTCAGTCCAGTCCAGTGACTCAAACAAACCATGGTGTTCTTTTGGAAATGATGGTTAATGTAATGGAAATGAATGGTACAGAAATGTCAAGTATAGCCATAGTCAGTGGGCTTAAATGTGCATGCATTGTAGTTGTGAATGTGTCTAGACTCTAGACCAGGGGTGAGCAACTACCAGATTGCATATAGAGTTGATAAAAAAGTACCCATAATTATCTACTACTGTTTGATGTCCATACAAAAATGTCCTTTGTAAGCATGTTTACATTACTGGCTTGTTTGATTTAATATAGTGTTAACTCAATCTAATGCTTGTATTATTCTTAACAAACAAAAAAGCGAAAGTGTTTTTTCACAGACTGGCATGGCAATGGGTGATCATATCACCCTTAGAACAGCGATCATGTGCCCAAAAAGGGTGTCCAACACAGTCTAGAGTAGATCATTGATCCCTCATGTAATCAACTATATGTTCCTGAGAATTCTAAAATCACAGTTACCACAATCCAGCCACAATCAATAGCTTCACCTTAACAACTCCAAAAGAAAATAGCCAGCTTACAAGCACATAGAAAGCGTTCCGTAACATTTTACCCTCTCAAGACTGAGGTTGTATTTAAACGTCTGAAATACTTAATTTTCAAGAATCTACACAATTAGAAAATGTAGAAGAGCTGTTATTTTGACCAACGTTTTGTCGGCTATGTCTCCTAAATTTAAAAGAGTCCAAGAGACTAAACTCAACATCAAACAGTGGTCCTCTGTGGCTAAAATGCAGGATAAATAGTGGACCCTGGTGGTATATTAAAAACGGTTGAAAACCACTGCTTTAGAACGCTGTTGACAATGTCGTCCTATAACGACGTGACAGGGATGCCAGGTTATCAAGCGGTTAAGCCGTCGCTTGTCACTTCATCAAACTCAATTGTTCTCTTTGGTACCAAAGCAAATAGAGTCATTAATTACTTTCTATCAAGCCGGGGGGAGCCTGAGTAGCAAGCATAATCAATACCACTACATTTGTCATTCACCTCTGTGGAATACAACTTCCCACACGCAAAGAAGTGATCCGTCCCAGGCGAACCCTGAACCCTCTCTCACACCTCCTCAAATTACACCGACAACAGCAGCACAACGCTGTCTTTTCACCCATAACATTTGCATTTCCAATGACCATGCACCTATAAGACAGTCCTATATGACGACCACATTTTCACAGCGAAGATCCTCTGTGACATTTAAAAGGATCTCTGGCTACTTGCCCCATATAACTACATTAAACAAATAAGAGCAACTTATTTCTTTCATAAATAAAGAATCTTTAACTGCTCCTGAGTCCTGACGCAGGTTGATGATGTCAACAAATCATGAAAACAAAACATTCGTCGGGCTCAGGAAAGGTGTTGCTAATTCGTGAGGTGGTAGGGCCTTGTGTGGGGTCGGTGAGGCAGCGTTTTAGCCAATCACAGCACAGCAGTCTCATAATGAGCCAATAGAGTGGAGCTGAGGTGGAGTTAGATTCTGTTTTTAAACTAATCTGTCCTTGTAGGCCTACACACTAAAGTTGCCTCTTACCTTTAAGTGTTTAAATTCCATTTCCTCATTCGTGTCATTACTCTCTAATAAGCCAAAGCCAAAAATGATTCATCGGTCATCAAGTACAAGAAATTACATGCACGTACGAACTGATTTACACTCGGCTGTTTATGATTCACACGGATCCATTGTTTTGACATGTTCCACTTCTGCCTGTTATGCAACACCACTAATCTTTTGACCACAGCGCCTTTTGTTCCCAGCGCTACGCGGTTGTCCCCCCGCCATGGCCGTTTATTGATCACCCCTGAGTGTATTCATCTTGACATCAGTCTGTGTTAACACTCTGGTAACGAGGGAGCGGCTCCTATCAGATCAGATAACCGCCTCTGTGAAGCAGACTCCTCTCTGTGGGTTTGGCACCCAGAGGTCACGACCCCTAGCAGGGAGGCTGAGCCAACGCAATGCTGGTGGGACTTGGGAGAGTGAGACTGGCTGGCTGGCTGGCTGGCTGGTTATCTGGCTGACTGGTTTGATGACTGACTGACTGACTGACTGACCGGCTGGCTGACAGACAGGTTTAAAGGGGGAAATTCCACCGATTTTCAACATTTTTCTAAGAGTGTACCAATGCAAACCAAATGAAACCTAACGGGTTCATTTAGGAACCCTAACGGGTTCATTTGGTTCCATTGGTACGCTCTCAGAAAAAAAGAAGCGTCTAAAGAAGTCCATTAACATGGTGAAAATACATCTTGATGATGTCATCAAGACGTTTCACCGTGTCAGTGGTTTTCTTCAGACCTCCATTTCTAGGAAACACAGAATCGAGGAACTTTTTTATCATGTCCACCCAGCACCTCTGGGGTATATTAATGACAAATTAGAATGCTGAAAATGGTTGGAGTTCCCTTTACTGACTGACTGGTTTGATGGGATGCATGCGTTCTGTCCAACATACTGTATTACTGGTCCGATGCACCTAACCTAACCATCAGACCCATGCCGAACCCCTAACTGACTGACTGACTGACTGACTGACTGACTGACTGACTGACTGACTGACTGACTGACTGACTGACTGACTGGTTGACTGAGAAGATGTTTTTCTCTAGACGGCATGGCAGGAATGCAAACAATCGGTAGTATTTTGCCTGCGATGCAGTCAAATAGGCTACCAGTATAAGAATGTACAGTAAATGGAGGGTGCTTTTAACAAATAATGGATTATTTCTGAGAAAACAATGCGGAATGTTCTTGCTTTGAATGGATTCCAATGTAGTGGAGGCGGACATCACGGCATACAAGAAGGATTATAGCATTGTGAAAACAACCTGTCCATTCTATCAGTGAGTCCGGGCCGCCAGCCGCCTGTATACATACGGTACATAACAGAGGCAACTAACGCAGGTATTGGCGTCAGTGCTAAAAAGTCGGTCATTCTCGTTAAGAGGCACAGGGATGTGAGCTGGCACTTTGAGGTCACCAAGGCCCCCGGTCTGAATGTGAACCAGCTCATTTCTCTCTCATCGGCTCCTAGTTTATCCCCATGAAACCTATAGTGCACCTATATACAGTATATGTACTGTACATGAACAATCTGTGAAGAGAGGCAAACAGCAAAGATCCGATCGCTATGAGCTGACTTGGCTGGGTCCGAGTTACGATGGTGTAGGCACAGAATAGTAAATATTATAAAACCCAAACTCAAGCAATCTAAAACAGTCGCGGTGAAAGAGAATTTTGTGTTTGTGAAAGCCACTCTTCCCTTAAACATTAATAATATTCATACTATACATTCTTGTGTGAGATTGGGCTGCTTTCCAAGACCTGATTCTGGCGTTTAGTAGAAAGTTAGCAACGCGTCAATGTCCATACGCTCATGTTCACGTTAACAGATCGTTATGCGTCTTGTTGTAAATCCACCTCCATCCTTTACAGCTTGATTCAATTTTTGCACTCAGATGAAATCAAATTAGTGCTCGTTTGCCTCAAATTGGAAGAGCTCAGATGCATTTGTCCTAATTGGAACGTTTTGATTATGTAAACAAATTCAAATATCGCCGACGGAACGTCGACAACATGCTCAAGCCCTGCACATTTCCATCCACACGTACTGTAAGAAACAAGGGGGGAGGGGAAAGTTCTCGTTCGTCTTGTATTGAGCAAAATTGTGATCATATCTTTAGTGTCCACGGCGTGAAGAAGCGCACGGGACACGCCGTGTAACATGACTTAATTTAGGCTATCAATTTGCGGGAATGTTACCAGGCATTTAGTGGCTTTATTAATCCAATTTGGTGGTGCGGAATCTGCGGATCAGCGTTGTGCCTGTCTGTCTGACATTACTCTG